>WBMZ01012350.1:110746-305258 GCA_013400975.1 Atrichornis clamosus
GTGGGAGTGGGAGTGACAAGAAGAAAAATTAGAGCTTTGTCTCAGAACATTTAGAATAGTTTAAATAATTTTAAACCAATTAAACCCAAGTTACTCTGTAAATACTTCCCAACTTTCACCAAAGCCGTCAGTCTGCAGGTTTGGTCCCTGTTCAGAAAATCACGCTATAGGTTCTATTCTGTTTCATCCTCTGCTTTCAAGAAGCTGTATATAACGTACTGTCATCACAAGGGGCAAGAAGAGCAGGACGTTTTTTGTATTTCAAGCCAGGTTTTTCTTTCAGCTTGTGAAGACAGGACAGCAGATGCCAGGTGTGGGAGCTTTGGGAGCATTTGGCCAGTGTCCTCTGCTATTCCTACAGCTCCTCTCAGGAAACCCAGCAGGATTTCAAGGCTTGGGAGCCTCAGGTGGATGGCATGCACAACTTAATAAAGTAATGTCCCAATATTCCACAGGCAGAGCTGTTATGTCGTAGTATTACAAGATGACTGCAAATAGGATGTTACACTATTTTATTGCAACTTACAAATAACCATTATCCAGATACAAAGACCACAAACTGTAAATAAATAGGATCTTCATAAACTTTTAGCTCAGGCCAATGTCTATAGGCATATCGATTTTTTAAATCTCTCTTCTAACATACATTCTTTAAGTTAACTTTTATACCCGTGTCTGCTCTCAGTGTGGCAGACCATAATAAACAAAGCTCTTTCCAGTTCTTTACTCGTGTAACAGATGTAACCCAACTTAAAAAAAAAAAAAGCAACTGTGAGACTGAAGTCCAACCTAGAAATTCTATGTATTATTAAGAAATATCGCTCGAAAAAATCATGGAAACCAGGGCCTCCTATCCAGTAATCAACATTCAGCTCAGGCAGAGCTGAGGTGCTGGGTCAGGGACTGAGCATAAACATGCTGTTAGAGCCTAAGAACAGGTATATAAGAATTTTGTTTTTATAAAGAATAAGCTACTGTACTACTTGTAACTGTAACTGAAGGGATTTCAAGAAGGGTTTTTTCTCACCTTCACAAAGCAGGTCATTTTTAAAATGTGCAAAGGAGACTGGATAGTAATTTTCCCACAAATTTTGAACAACAAAATGTAAGATTTATTTTGAGAGAAAAATGATGGAATGCTTTCCCTGTATTCCTAGGTGTCTGTTACCCATTTCAGGAACACTGCAGTTCATTAGCAGCATTTGCTAACAGACAAACTAAGGCAGTAATGTGATACTTGTAAGTAATTGTGTGTACACGTGTAAGTGAATAAAGCCTCTTGTAAGGTATCTGTTAATTGATTTGCTTCCCTCAGTATAATTTTAATTAAGACTTGGAACAGAAGAGAGCATGTGGTCAGGGAGGGAAGCTATCATGTTCCCTTATTTGTGTGAACAAATGTTTCAGTACACATCATTTTGGTACACTATGGGAAATAAAGATGAAAATAAACAAAAAATGGTAAGTTACAAGCAGTAGAGGAGAAAGGCCTGGAGAATTAAGCTTGGTAATCTTAATCAGGCAAATGTGCTGAGGTGATGAATAGATAATGATTTTCAAAACCTTTTGGTGTGTGCCTTGGCTCCCTGGGTACAGGAAAAGGATGAGCAGTGCTGAGACAAGACAGCTGGGGACAAGGGACCCCCAGAGTGACTGCTTCTGTGTCGCTGAGAGAATCACAGAATCACAGAGGTTTGGGCACACTTAGCCACTGTTACACGGGGCTGCCCTGGCAGGCTTTTGCCACCTCAGGGAGTTGCTGGTTTTGCCCATTCCTACAACCAGCTCTGCCAGCACCACTTGCAGCATCAGCAGCTCCTGAATTCGGGCCAAGATGCACAGCAGTGCTTGGAAATAATCAGTGAAGGAAAGGGGAGCATTTTGGAGGCATTCAGTCAAAAGACAAAAGACACTGTTAGCTGCATGAATTTTTGATCCAGGATACAGCCCAGACAATCCACATCCAGCACAACAGGCATCTGCACTTGCCTGTTTGCCTGTCCAGCACAGGTTATGCCTGCCCTGGCTAAGCACCCTGCACTCTCCCTGAGCTCACTGGCATTTTCCTGAATGGATAACAGTGGGAAGTACTTCAGAGACAGGGTTTGGACACATGCCCCAGCATGCCATGCTGGATCTCAGTTTCTTCACAGCAGATGCCCAGCAACATAATGATGCTGTGAATAGAGTTATTCAGAAGAGGAGACAGTTGTAGACACAAGAAGTGAGCTAAGAGGTGCAGGCACAGCATGCATTTCTAAAGAGATAACGATAGCATTGGCTTTAATTACAATGCAAGTGCCACAGCAACAGTGAAATCATTCAAGTCAAATCCTTCTGTCAGCTGCATCAGTGCAAATCCAAACGAACTGCAGGAGTCATACAGCTTGGTGCAGCCCTTGTTCGTGTGATAATAAATCAGGCAAAAATCCACTGGACTCACTACAGCTGCATGGGTAGTAAGGAAGTGCCTGTGGGAGGAGTCCTGGAAATCAGATCCCCACTGATATAAATCTGCTCTGAGTGGTATGAGGAAGTGGAGAGACTGATTCATCTCCTCACAAACAGAAAGGATGGCAAATGTCAATAGTCAAAACATTTGCAACCTGAATTTTTCTTGGCTTCTCTCATGCCTGTAAATGAAAAATCAGATCATTTTAGTCAGGAATATTTTTCTGTTTCTTATAACTGCACTTAATCAAGTAAAAAAGACTATTAAAAATGCTGTGAGTCACCAATCAAATATGGGAAAACGCAAGCAAAGGAAGTATTTACCTAGCAGACCTGATAAAGAAAGGATGTTTATACTATACAAATAGGACCAATAAAGGCTTCAAACTTCTGAAAATTCCTCTCCTTACACACAGGGAATATTACAATAGCCAGCCTAGGTCTGACAGATGTCCATCTTCTCCGATAGCCTCTTTGCCACAGGAGCTAATAGCAAACATCTAGATGAAGTCTGAGAGCATTGCAAGCATGCGCCAGTGTTCTCCAAGAAGACCCTACTGTCCTGCAGCAAACTTCTGCTTAGTGTCACTAAACCAAAAGCAGTCCTGTTGAATTTACTGTCTTCTGGTGTATTTTTCTTTCATTGTCAGAAGTGGTTGATTCCGTAGATACTGTATAGTTATACATTAAAAAATCACAGGCGTCTCTGCCCTCCCTCTCACTGTTTCAGTGAATTTGTACGAATTTTCATGCCAACACATCGTGAAAGCAATTCACATAGTCCTAAGAAGGCACGTTCACTCTTTACAGAGAGGGGAAATGAGACATGCAGCAGCCCAAGTGCTGCACCAAAGGCCAGTGATCAGCAGAGCAAAGGATACAGAAAAGGTTTTCCAAGTTCAACGTGGGTGAGCTAACTAGTAGACCATTCTTCTCTACTGCTGCCTCCAACAAAAATGCTGCTTTTCGAATGGTTGGGAGTTAAGTGTTTCACCTTATTGAATGTATATGGTTTCTATTCTCACATTTCAGGCTTCCAGCCCTAGGTGAACCTTGTGCTTTCACTCACAGCTGCACCAATTGAGAGCCTCAGCAAAGTCAGTGACATTACATGGGGCTGAACGCTCTGTGGACTAATAAGTCTAAATGTATCACAAGCAAAGTGACACAGTGCACACATTTCTGTCTTTTGCATTCAAATAAAAAATATGTCTCGTGTTCCCCTCCCTGCACCCCTCTCTCCACGCCACAATCCACGCAGTCCTTGCAGGATGCCAGGGGTGTTTCATTTGCACCCTTCACACCACTGCTGATGGGGATCTGTCCTGATGCACACAATCCACAAGGCCTTTCATTTACAGATCAAATCCTACCCAGAGCTATCAGGTATCTCCCTGAGTCAATGGGCAATTAAAATAATTACCTTTAATCATATTCTTCAATTACTCCACAGTACTGAGGAGGGACTTGGAGGGCTGGGATCAGACACAAACATATTCTGTTGTGATTAACACTGACTGAAATGCTACAATGAATATAAAACACTGGATACGTGAACTCTTACTTGCCTCAAATCAGTGTTTTAGCAAAGGGAGGAGAAACAGAAAAAGCAGAGTGGTGCCAACAGTCATTATTTAATTTGGAGTTTTGCACTATCTGATACTCGAGACACTAAGTCTTCAAGTCATGTGTCTGTGGCAACCCTCACTATGATTTAAAATATAGTTTGCTTTTGAGAACATTAATAAATAATGCAGATCTAATTCATAACATTTTCCAAATAATGTTAATGACACAATAACTCAAATCTAGTTCCTATTACAGCATGATCTACACATAAAAGAGGGTTCAAATGGAAAATTATTCTCAAACCCATGTGACGTAGCATTAACATAACCATTAAACTTTTGATTCAGATGTAACATCAGCCAGGCTTTTCAAACAAGATGATGAAGGTGTGACTGGACCTTCTTTGTGAGTCATAAATGCCTTTCTACCATGACTAAAGAAAAAAAAATTAATCTCATGTCCTTGATTATTCAGTACAAACCAGTCACTGACTTAGAAGCACGTGGTGTTTCAGGCCTCCTTCTTGGAGAGGTGATGTTATTGATCTGAATCAGACTGAGGCCCTGAGCATGTGGGGGAAAGGAGCAAAGGGTGGCTGTGACCGCAGCATGGCTCATCCCCAGCAGCAGCAGCAGCAGCAGCAAAGGAGCAACACAGGGGTCAGGGGGAATCCAGAAGTGGTACCAAGCCCCAAACCAAATAAGAGCTGCTAGTTCTCTGCTCGCAAGCCTTGCTACTGACTTATCTATTATCTTCTCCCGCGTAATTTGTCATAATCTCTGACTCGTCAGGCCAATTAATCATGCTTCAGAAAAAATGAGATTTCTCACAAGGAGATTATCTGTCTCTGACAAACAAGGGATAATTCAATTAGCTTCCTTTTCTAAACATTTAGTAACTGGTTTTGGTAAATTAGTCCTTTTTGTAATTTAGCTATAATTTAGGAAGATTTAATATGTCATTAGGCACACCGAATTCTGTGTTAATATAACATTATGGCTGCGATTTTAATTGCCCCAGAGTCAGGAACTGTATACATAAATGGCTTGATTCCCACATGGAAGCAGCTGATAGGAAGTACACAAAGCTCCACAGAAATTCCCCTTAAAATCCCTTCTTCTGCTAGTTAAGCATATGCTTAAGGACTCTGGAGAATAGGAGGCTCTCTCTGACTTGGGTAAGAACTCCAAGAATTCAGTGAAAAAGATAAATATTTACATATTTATTTGCAGAATTTCTACACAATACAGAAATTTATGGATTTAACTTGGACTTAACTCTCTTCACAGTTCTCAAAGTTCCTATTTTTCATACTGCGTTTTCCTGGGAAAATCCCAGTATCTAACAGTAGTACCTGACTGTGTCCTGTCTGATGAGCATTTCTTCTCTAGCTCATTCTGGAAACAGGCCTTTTAGTCCTTTTGGACATTGCCAATTGATACTAATGTAATGGCATTACAGAAGTCGATGCAATTTCATGCTGAGAGGAGAAATCAGCCTCTTTCGTGCTGGGGAAAAATCTAGAGAAAATCAAAGCAATTGAGTTGTGCGGATGTTAAAAGGCATAAGAGAAGAAACAGATTCAATTTTAAAGCAATGTTAATTGCTTTACCATAGCAGGATCATCCAGACTTTGCCTAAGCTGGAAGTGAAGGATCAGTTAAAGCAGACTGATCCCTACACATTGCTGGCTGCAGCCCAGCTGTAGCATGGATCTAGAACTTCTTGACTGGTTGCTGGAACAACTGAACTCAGGGTATTTCCCAGTATGCCAAAAAGTAACCTGCCCGTGGCAGATGCTTTCAGAGTTCATGTTTGATAGCATGGATCCACCAAAAAGTGCTATGATTTGAAGAATCTTTATTTTCAGAGAATTTTGGAGCTCATGCCAAGGCAGCCTCCTTCCACCATTTGAACAGATTTGCCAGTTTCTATCAGGACTTGACAGAAGAGCAGAAGCCTGCAAGACATTTACATTCCAGCATGCTTCATGAAGGCAAGCAGCTAGAAAAAGACCTTATTAGTCCTCTCTAAAGTATGGATCCTAGTGTCAAAGAGGACACAAAACCCCACTGGAAGCTTTTCCCCAGCCTGGGGCCTTCTCTAGCTCTCTCTTTCCAGATACCTGACTCCTACTAATAGCCATGGCCTTATTTAATAAAGGTGGACCAAGCGTATAACCAAATGTGTCAGGAAGCTGACTTCATTAGTTCTGCTTCTCACAAGACATATCTTCTTACTGTGCAAATACCCATCTCTCAGCAGAAGTTGTAAGAAAATGGACACAATTTACAACAAAGCAGTTCAGCCCATCAGACTGGCACTTGCCAACTCTGTGGCAAACCACATTTAAGAAAACAATAAGGTGGTTATCACAGACCTTTTTACCACAGCCTTTCTGACTCTCAGCTGGAATGACTGGTACCCATTTACAGCGGAGTTGACCAAGAAAAGCCTCAAGCCAGCATGATCTGGTTCTCTACCTGTCTGGAAAACACTCATCGCCAGCATGACAAGGGAGCTTATACCTCTGTCAAAAAGCCACATGTTGTAACCACTCTGCCATCACATCTTCATTTAGAGGAAAACAAGAACATTCCTTAACTGTATTTTATTGTTAAGATAATGCAGGACTCATTAGATGCCATGGTGTTCACTAGTTCAAAGCCCTAAATTCATATTTGAAATAAACTCTATAAACCCGAGGCTTTTTCATGAGTTATTTCAAGGGGTAATAGGAGGCATGATTCTGCACTCAGCTGTACACCAACAAAGACTGGGAATAAGTTGATGGTGCAGGGAAGAGCAGCGCAGACAGGAGACAGCTCAACCCATGTATTTTTTAATTTAAAATATTCCTATATTTAACTACAGTCCCAAACTCAATGATTATTACCATTAAGGGATTTATTAGGCAAGGATTGCTCTGGACAAAGCCCAGCTGACCTCAGTAGGCATTTTGCCCAAGTAAACTTCCCACTGAGTATGCAATACTACTTGTACGCTCACAATCATGAGCATTAGCAGACATCAGATCCACATCTGAAAACTATTTCATTAGCTCTCAAAGGTGACATTAGCAACAGAGGTGAAGCTTAAAAACTATTGGGACAGATTCCCTCTGAGCCCTTTTGGTCTGCACAGTGTCCATTAACACTCTGCAAGCAGCTGGGATGAATTCACAGCCCTGAGCTGCAGGGTGCATTGAGCTCTTTTAATTTTCCTTCTCCACAATGCCATTGCGGGGCATAAAAATGAGGGGTGGAAAGGTAAACGTTCTGGGGAAAAAGGAGTGTTCACAGCGTGTGTGGAGCTGTGCCTTTAAAAGCTGCTGCTATGAGACGTGTAGAAGGAAATGCTCAGTTCGATGGTGTTCCATGCAGAACAATGCTGACACATTCAGATATCATATTTACAGGCTGTCAGGCTCACAGTCTTGGCGTTACCTCAGGACAAAAGTACGGTATTGGGGAGAATCAAACTGCTCTGCAGGAATGAATAATGGAATGGGTAAACTCCCTACTAGTGGAAAAAACCCTTCAGAGAAGACCTGCACAGTTTCTACAGCTACAGTGAATGCTATCAGAAGGATAGTGGGCAGAAAGTCAGTTTATTTCTGATAAAAGTTGATTCTCAGTCACTTGAAGTTTTTATTAGGTTTCAGTTAAGACAGCCAAGAGGCTCACAATAAAAATGGATTGCAGAACCTTAAGGAGGACTGCATTCTGTGCAAAAATGGAACTAGATTGTTTTAGTGCAGGGAGAATGGAAAGTATTAAAGGAGTTTGTAACAGAACTAAGACTTGAAAGATGAACATTCTTTTTCTGGAGTGGGGAGGAAGGGGGCTGGGGAGGATGGTAGTTGACTAACCCTGATAAGAGAAGAGTTCATCATTGGCGTGAAGACACACATGCACAGGGAAGCCAGAGACAGGCTCATGAAAGACCCAGAAATAAACTCTGGCAAAACATCTGGAATCTGACAAGCAAAGGAAGTCACCCAGACTTAACTGATGCTTACAGAGTGCAGGCTGCTCTGATACTGTGGCCATGATAGCATGCAAAAAACACCATAAGTAAAGAAATAAAGACGGGGCTTGGCCATGCCATTCAGAGTCCAAAACAACAACATGTGACTCAGCACACAAGCCAAAACCATGCCCAGAGTTTAAAACTATGTTAGAGCCATAATTCTTGACGAGATGGCAAGTAAGGCCTGGCAAGTTCAGTGATGGCAACACCAACTGCTGCTTCTGAAGATGTCTGGTCAGCATGGCTACAAAACATGATTTGGCTGCAGCTGTGGGCTGCTGAATAATTTTGTCTCTGATGCACCAATCAATGTAACTCCAGGAACAGTCATATTAGAAGTACACTGTGGATAAAATAGGTCAATGGCAAAGCTCATTAAAGGACTATAAGAATTAGATATGTGGACAGTTAACAACCTGGAAACAATACAATTTTCTAAGACTTAGTGAAGAAGGAAAATCTTACAGCTGATCTTAACATTATTAATCTGATCAAGACATTACACTCATCAGAGGAGTGACCAAAACAACTTCAGACGGCTTTAGGGACACTTTTGGGAAATTAGGGAGTGCTCAAAGAGTGCTGAACAGTGCTGAAAGGACACAATTACTCCAAGACACAGGCTCCGAGGAAGCTACCCTTGTAAAGTGGGGGCAAATTTAGACACGTTTCTCTGGGAAGGCAGGGAAGAAATATCAGTCCAGTTGTTGAACATCTGTTCTGGTTGCTGTAGGAGGCAAAACAGACAATTCATGGAAAGCCAGGATGTCCCTGGTGACAAATACTGATATAAGCAAAATCAAAGTATGGCTCAGGGTATTATAATTTTTAAATTTGAACTTCAAATCTGCTTTTGCACATCTGATTAATCCACAGAATGTGCAGCATTTAAAAATGGAATTATTATAGCTAGAAAGAACTACAGATGTTAGTAATTACTATCACATTACTCACATTTCATTGTAAAACAGATGTGTGCATTACTTTAATTATAATGACTAATATAGCATAGGCCTTTGACATACATATAAGCATAGTGCTTTCTGTGAGTCAGTGCTTTAAGTATGGTTTTGATTTTATTTACTTTCCTAAGTTCAGTGTCAGAGAAGGAAAGTATATTTGTTACAGGCTAACAGATCAAAAGAAGCAGAGAAAGTCTCTGGGTATTGTCGGAAACCTGTGTTTTGATGGCATGCATTTGCAAGGGTCAGTGGAATGTTATGATCTCCAGCTTCACTCAAATTACTTCTTTTTAAAGATACTACTTCCTTACCCTGAAGCTATACCACAAACAATTATGGAACATTTTGGAGCCTGCATTGTGTGCTATTACTTTAAAAAGATAGTATCCAGCTTCCTTTTTTCCCTATAATCTTTTTTTCTTCAGAACAATGTTCAAATACACTCCTTTTTTTGAAAATTGCTTGTCTAGTCTGTAGCTCATATTATGGTCATTTAGCACTGTGGTCATTTACGGTATGGCTAGGTTTTCTTTTCTGTCAAATTATTGACTGGCTCAGTACTGAAGAGTCTATATAACAAAAATAAATAAATCAGACCTCAAGAGCAGAATCACCAGAAGATATTTAACAAGATACTAACATACCTGATGCACCAGTCAAGCAGAATTTAGATGCTCATCTATCATCCATCTTATTTCACTTTAGAGGTTACCTACGTTCAGATACAGACTTCCCTAAAAGATCAGCATGTCTATTCTGAGTCCCAGAGAGGGATGTGAGTCCTCCTCCCTCCCATTTGTGTCTCTTCACAGCCTCTCAGGCACACACAAATCTTTTAGCCCCTCCATTAGCCTGGTGAAGCCAATCTCAGGTGCGGGACACCCTTCAGCAGTATCTGCCAACTGGAAGGCCTTTACTCAACGTCTGCTTTGAACAACATTCATTTTGATAAAATTCCTGTTCCAAGAAACTGCATTGTTTTTCTAGATATAATTCTGCAAACCCATAAAATGCAACTCAGCCATTGGTTATGGGTACTCTTCATCAATAATCTCCATCAGAACCTCCACTCCTATTATTAATAACTTCTGACAGGCTTTAACAATCAGAATAGAAATAGTCTATGCATAGGCTTTCCACAAAGAGTTGTTTGGCTTTTTCAAACTACGCAAATATTAGCAATCTCTTTAAAACAAATAAACCAGCCAACCCAGGCAGCTTTGCCAATACCTGACCTGATATCAGCTAAGTATACTTTTAATATTTTCATAGGTGACAAAAATAATTTTTCATGTTTCCAGGGTACAATCCTGAGTTCAAAGCTGTCTAGCCCAAGCCATACAGAATCATTCACACAGGTTTTCTGTCATTTAAAGTGCAGAGGAAAAAACCTTTTAGCGTTGTACAGAGGAATGTGACGGTTGCTCACTTGTAATTCTGCCCACGTCCCAGCTGCCCTGCACAGACTATTGTTCCATGTAGCCATGGAGCCAGCAAATCAGACCAGACACAGTCAAAAGGGATCTGGCTGCTACTTCACCACATCAAAATCGCTAATTTTTAATGGGTCAGGACCTCCCCTCTTCCATCAAACAATGGAAATAATTTGGCGCCTTTCTAAGGCCTGCTGTTGAAGCAGTTGTCTTCTTCCTGCTTTAGGAGATAAACTTTGTCTATTGCCTTCTCATGTAAGGAGAGGAATGCAGGGAAAAAAAGATCAGATTCTTTTTTTAATAAGTAGTGCATATTTAAGAGTTTATCCAATGCAACTTTTCAGACACAAGAAATACAAGCTGATTTGAGGATGTGACAACCCTTCATCTTATTCCTGTGGTCACAACAATGCTAAGAAAAATACCTATTTTTGGATAAGGGATGCATCCATGCTTACAGTATGTACAGTATGTGAGATGTGGCTTCTTTCTCTGCAAAGAATCATTTAAAAAAATGGCACCTGAACTTCTGTTCTTTGAAAAAGACCAGATAACGCATTTCTGTTGCTCCTTTTTTATACCTTTAAAGAAAAGCAGATGAAGAACACAATATTCAGTACCTGACATCTACATGAAGGAGATGCCTTTAACTTGCTACAGCATCTGCCTATTTTTCACTAAAATGCAGTATTGAGCTACATATGTCCTCATGTACAACAGGAAAGATAATCTATTCTAAAATACTTAGTATTTGAAAGACATGAAACAAATATTTTGTTTATTCAAAGCTGGATCAAAAATTCTTCAGAGATATCATCTTAAAAACACAAGTGAGGTAACTTTCTAAGCAGTTCACAGACCTGCTAGATATTTGGATAGATACTTTTCCATTATTTTGTTGCTCAGCAGGAAACATAACCACTTGTCTCGTCCATAAGTCCTCCTGAAGCTCAGAGATCAAAATTTAACCACTACTCAAACCTATATAGCATACAAGATTTGACTGAAGTTTCCTGATTAAACTGTCTCTGGTAAAGATATTTACTGAAGGAATTCCTTAAGAAACAGTAGACTTTTACTTCTGTTTTTAAGTTTAAGGAATCTGTTTTAATGTTTGCAGCTGCCAAAGTGTAGCGACACCATTCCTGACAACAGAGGAAAGTCCAGCACATCTTCCAGGGACATTCCTGAGGTTAGGGAAGGATTCCCTGCTTTTCTGACAACAAACTCTGCACTGTGAGTATGTGCATGGGTACTTTCTTTTCAGCCCGGAATGTTTTAAAAAATGCAAAACACAGAGTCACAGCATTTATTATCCAAATAAGAAATTTGATTAAGGATTTATTATCCTTAAGAAAAACAGAAACAGAAGAAAGTCTTGGTGGACATGGTAGAAAATAGAGATCAGAGGGCAAGAGGCTAAGTCCAAGAAGGACAAAGTAGGTCAGAGACAAAATGTTGTTATTCCTTGGGATGTGAAGACCTTAAATGTTTTTTCTGTGTTCAAGGATTCAGTATTTCTACTAAGGGAGACAACATACAGAGAGCATAAAACAGTCTCAAAGAAAACAAGGCTAGAAGAGCTCTTCAGATCTCATTTAGTCCGACATTCTTCCCCTTAATTCACCTTCATTGAAACCTTGCATTCCACAACCATTTGTTTTTCTGCTTGGACACTACCTCAACCTTTCTCAATCCAGGTGACTGGGTAAGGGCAGATCAGAAATACCATGTGCATGGAAGGGGTGCATTTCTTGTAATATTTCTGGTCTGAACAGAAGCAGGTAGGCCAAAGGAATTGATGTGGAAGCATTTATTCTTAAGATACATCAAGGCTAAATTTGCTACTTTGGAAAATTTGTTGCAGAGATGTTTGAAAACTTAAGACAATAAATCCAATCGGGTTATGACCTGAAAAGTGCGAGCCAAGTACACTATACCTTCTAATTTGAGTTCACTGTTTTTGTAGTGTGATTTTCCATAAGCCATGTAGCACCAGCTGACAGCAGCCACTGTTTGAGCATCCCTGTGCGGCTGCTGTGATTTTTGCATGATCAGCTTCACCTTAAAGAGTTCTCCCTCTGTAACCACCAAGATTTATGCCTATCAAGGCAACATTCAGTACCATGGGAGCCATGCAGCCATCCTGTCCACAGAGGAAGGATGCACTGGAAAACTTCTGTTTCTTCAGTCCGGGACTAAGTGACAAAGGAGCACATTGAGTGGTTGGGTCTGAGCCGTGAGGCTCTGAGACACATCTTGCTGAGACAGCACATGCTTCAAACCATATGAAGCTGGGAACGTCTCCTGGGAACGCAGTATTGTGTGTTTTCCCTGCCCTTAAGTATTTGTTTATTCCATCTGCAGTCAGAAAGAGGGCACTGAAGCAGATGGATCATTGCTTTCTCTCAGTAGAGTCATTCTTCTATCAGTCAGTCCCTTAGGCTGAAAGTCCAGAAACAAATTATGGACACAAAGTTTTAAATATGGTTCCAGCATAGGTTGTGTGGAAAGCACAGACCAAATTCCATTAAACAGGAGACTTTTCAGATAAAGCAAATTCCTGCAGTCTTCGGGAAAGACTTGTGCATCCCCAAACCTGGCTGCATTACTTATTTGGGGAGAGAGGCAAGACAAAACAAGTGATAGCATGGTGCATTGTCAGGGCAGCCCTCACTGACCGTGTGGTTCTGGAGCCCATGCCCTCCCTGAGCCGGGCAGAGTGGGGTCAGCAGGCTCACAGCGGGCAGCTCAGAGCAAAGCCCTGTCAGTAATGTTTTAATTGGGACACGTACCTACTGAGAATGCATAGCCAGAACATCCTAATGCACTGAAAAGCCTTTGAAATCCATCTTAGCATGACATTTGCTAACCTACTGCCAGAAATAAGGCCAGCTAAAAGTGACATTTTAATATTTTTGGAGAACAGAATTGGAGCAGCAATGGACTTTTCAATGGTCCTCAAATGACACTGCTATATACCACTCCATGAAGCTGACACTGCTGCATACAACTATGTGAAGCTGGAACTATGTCTTTGTACGTGACAATGCACAGTAAGACTTAATAAGGTTTCAACTCTTGCACACACCTAACTATGCAGAAAGCCCACATGACAGTCTCTAAACACTTTTGCAAAACATCCACAAATCCCCTTTTTTTTCAGGATTAGCAGTGCCCTGAAAATTGGAATGATCAAACTTGCAGCAAAAGCTAAGAAAAATATACCAAATCCCCTGTGCTTTTGAGCAGTCCCAAACATAATCATAAAAGTAATAACAAAAGCAAGTTTCCTGTACCAAAACAAAATGTGTTCTTATTTGAAGAAAGAGAAAATGAAAAACACATTACAGCATCAGTAGTAAGGATTTCACTTCTCCCTTAAAACATGGCTGCACCACAGCCACCAAACCTCAGATCCTACCCAGACACATCAGTATCATTCATTCAAAACCCTGAAAGAAAAAAGGAAAAGAGAATGAAAGAAGAACACCTTTCACTGGGGAAAAGGAAATCTGCAGTTAACAACATCACACTATCCAGCAATTTGCCAGTCAGTCAGAAATAAATGGCAACAAGTAAAATAGCCCCAAAGCCCCAAAACACAGGGTAAATATTGCATGATATTCAGAGACCTAAAAAGCATGATGCTTACATTTTGGAAGCTCTTACGTAGTGTTTTTCCTGTTGACAAGGAGCTGGATCCACAAAACAGTATTTCCTGCATGTCAGTCCACAAAATAGCCATAGAAAAATACCGGGGGAGGGCTTTTAATCCACAACCATATTGTTCAGAAGCTCTGGGCTGTCACAGTTCAAAGGTAACTTGGCTCATTAAAGGAATAGGAAAGTTTGGATACAGGTCCAAACACCTTCCACGCTTGGCAACATTGAATCCGTTTGGATTTTACCCATCTCTAATCACTGAACATTCATTTTCAGTTAGGATTCCTTGGGCCATGGGAGCTACCAGCTGCTGGATTCTGGGAAAGACCTGGCCATAACTCGTGTCTCCGATGACAGGTTCCAGGCAGCAGGTAGGTTATCTTCGCATGCTGTGCTAGGGTGATAAGCTGTGGTTGCACTGATCAGTCCAGGTAAAGATGAAAAGTTCAGAGGGACAGTTTATCGCTGCAGGCGGGTAGCACACTCCCCTATAACACTCAGAACAAGCATAACTCTCTTTAACAGCATATCAGGTGTGAAAACAGGCAATCAGCCCACCCCAGCCCATCAACACATAGTGAGAGTTGCAGACTTTTTTCCTGTGCTAGAGCCCAGCCAAAGCAGCCCTGTGTGAGTTGCAGTGGCATGTGTCCCTCTGCCACACTGCAGTATTGCTATAAGGGCAAGCCACAATTCTGCTCACGGGAAATCCTGCAGCGGATTCTGGAGACAGATTTGGGGACACAAGGGAGACCTTTCAAAGAAAGAAGGCCGGTTAAGAATAGCAGCCAGAGAGGGAGGGCAGGACAGCAAAAGCCAAGAGGCTGTGATTACCTGTCCTGACAGATGTGACTTTGCAGAAAGGCAGAGGGGATTTACACAGCACGTCTCACCCCGAGACGGAGGCTGATGGTTTCAACAACACTGCCCCTGGGAGCGAGGGGCTCCAGGCTCTGTGAACAGTCACTCGGAGCTGTGTCAGCTGCACTGGAGTGCTGATTAGGCACTTTTCTCTTCAGAGCAGGCCCATTCACCAGGAAACGAGGCCGCATACATGCTGCCAGAGCAGAGAAAGCCATATCCTGCGGGTCAGAGGCTCCACTCGCGTGCGTCAGCACGCTTCCAGAGCAGCAAAGGGAGGTGCGCTGTCTTACAGAGAGAGCTGTGCACCCGGCCTGGGGGAGAAAGAAGGAATTGTACTGCATGTTCATTTGGCCTTTGGGATTTTTGGTGCACGGGTATACTGTGATGGTGTCAGGTAAGAGGCGTCAAAAATCTTGAATAAACCTTTTACAAAAGCAGAAACATCTCAGCTGCAACAAACGGGTGGAAGAGACGGAAGATTGTAACAGCGAAGAAAGGCAAATCATGCAATTGCAACCTTTGATGCTGATTGCCCCAGTGCCATAGCATACCTTTCCAACCCAGGCACAAAGGAAGGTTACAGATCACATCATCTGCAGCCCAGAGGTGAGAAGTGATTTGCATACAATTATCCAACAAGTCAGCATCAAATCTGGGAAGATGGGAGGTCAGAAGTCTATGCTGGTCCACAGCCCGCTAGCCTGACTAGTGCTGTCTGGCCCATGAGTATATACAAAGAGACTGGCAAAATGTAGATTTACTTAGGTATGTTAGGTGCTGAGTTATCTGATGAGTGCTACTGGTGGTACATTTTAGTGGCAAGAGAGAGATGTGTACATAGATTTTACAGGTCCTGTTCCAAGCTGAGAAGAGAAAAGTTCTCCCTTGGTGAAAAACCTAAAAGGGCAGCATCACCTGTCCTTATTTATGCAATGACAAGTGAAAAAGACTTCCAGCCTAAACCACTTTTAAAAGTACATTTGGAACTTTAGAATAAATATCCCTCAAGAATAAGAATCGCTTTTTATGTTCCTATGTTGCTGAAGAACTTCCAGAGGGGGAACAACAAACTCAGTGATTCTACATTAAAGACAAAACCCACAACACAAAGGGAACTGTCAAAGGTAAGAGATTATAAGCTGCAAAACAGAAAGAATATGTTTTCAGTAAACTGAGAGACACAAGAGATTTCAGAAGTCCAGATGTGCCTTTGATTCTTCTTCTATCTTCTGCCATAGGCAAATAGATCATATGAAGCCTTCTCCCCAGTTAAATGATCTAGCTCTGTCCCAAAGCTCGTTAGGGTTCTTGATGCAATTAAAGGAACTGCTAGTGCAAACAGTAATGGGGACAGCTGACAAACAACAAACATTGAGACCGATTCTGGTAGTGCATCTTTCAGCTCTGTAGGATCCAGGCACTCATGTGAGACCTTAGGCAGTCCTTACTGTTATCTTTACACCACTATTTTGTGGACACCATTAAAAGATTACCAGGCTGAAAGAATTTATGAGAGACATGGAGTGAGGCATGACTGAGCCTAGCAGAATTATATGAGAAGGTTTAAGATGTCTATCCAGCCTGATATCTTTTGTCCAACAATGGCAAGCAGCAGATGCTTTGGAAGAGTGGGCAAAATCAGTCATCCCTGGTTTCCTCTCTATTAGCAGTCTAAGAACTTCCTGAAAAGGAGTTTCCATCAGAACCATCACACTAAATAATTGCTAGTAGAGTGCTTTTGGTGAATTTGTCTGTTTTTGAATTAGCTTATCACTTTGATAGGATTTCCTTCTGCTATGTTAAAGGAGTAGATTTGAATCTACAAATTTTAATTACCTCCCCAAGCAGTATAACTTTTAACAACTACTTCTGCTTCCTCAAGTCTGCTGATTGCTCTGTGCACAATCCAGACCTGTCACTCTCTTGTGAGGAATGTTTGCTGTATGTTCACAAAAGTCTGTCCCTGGAGGAAACAAATTGCAAGATTTTAAAGGCAGTGTTCAGTCTCATAAGGATCAGATTTAGCACAAGCTAAATTATCTGTGATGCTTAAAAGCAGACATGTATTATCCTGCCTAAGTGATCACTAGAAGAGGGGTGGAGTAGCTAAATCCATACTAATTGCCCTATCCAGGGAAACAGGAATGCCAATGTGTTTGTATCATCCACACTTCATGCAACCTGAATATATAATCATACCTGATGGTAGAAGTATTAAATTCCTGTCTGTGGAGATTTGTAGGCTTTCAAGTGATATACGCTTCAAAGGGAGCACAGGGAAAGGCAGATGCCAACTTCCCCCATCCTTTCTGGACTGGCAGTACAATACCACTTGTCAAGACAGTGACCTTTGGGTGATGCACCTTAAGCTACTATATCAATTCATTCGGGACGTTTTTCGAGAGGGTGAATGTCAGTGGTCAGTAGGTGTGCTGCCACAACAGAGGGCAAACACCAGAGCACCGTGTGCAATGTCCTGGCACGTGTCCTAAACACCCTTACAGCGTTCATCCCAGTGCCTGCTGATGGGCCACTCCTGCCTGCCAGGCCTCCCTGTGCCCGGGCTGGCACCACCTGCGCCCATGGAATGAGAGACAGCGTTAACTAGAACTGCCAGGGAATGGTGGTCCTGTTCCAGTTAAGGAGTGAGATGAGTCGAATGGGCATGAGGGACTGCAAAATTTCCAGCACTTCCAGGAAAACTGAGAGGATTCCTAATACAGCCTTCCCCGTCCCAGCACTCTACCCACAGCGACTAGCTGCCGGGCTGCCTCACCTGCTCCTACAGAGGTTTTCCGTGCTCAGGGAGGGAGGCAGTTTCCCGCTTCCCATCGACACAGATCCGTGTCCTTTGGGCAGGGTGCGTGCGTGTATGTGTGTGTGTACAGGGGGGATCGCGAGGCTAGAGATGGAGCATCCCTGTCTAGCCCTAGTGTCACCCTACAGGCATGGGGTGGGGGCGAGATAAAGCGGAGAGTTGAAAGGGGGCAGGACGCTAGGAAAAGCAAAGGAGTAGGGAGGGAAGGAAGAAAGCGGAAAAAAAAGGAGGAGAAAGGGGAGGAGATGAAAAGCAGGGGGAGACGGGAGGACCGGGCGGGGAGGAGGCGAGAGGCCGGGGAGGAGAGGAGGGAGGCGGCTCGGCAGAGGGGGACGGGACGGGACGGGACCCGGCGCCCCGCGGGCCATGCGCCTCCTGGCTACGGCGCTGGCCGCCCTGCTGGCCACGGCCCCGGCCCCAGGTAAGCGGCACAGCGGGCGGTCAGCGGGCGGTGCCCAGCCCCGCCCGGGGCACGGCCCCCTCCCCTCGGGCCCCGGCGGGACCCCGGCTCCGCCTCGGGCAGCCCCTCCCCTGCGCCCCGCGGAGCGGCTCTGGGTCTGGGTCCGGGTCCGGGTCCGGGTCCGGGTCCGGGTTCGGGTCCTCCCGCTGCGGGGAGGGGCTGGGCAGCGCCTGGGGCTCGGGCAGCGGGAGAGGGGCTCAGCGAGAACTGGGGGCGCTGCCCGCGGAGCCCCTCCGCCCCAAGACCCGCCGGTCCCTACCCCGCTCCGCCGCCGCTTCCCCGGGCTCCCGGCAGCAGCTTCTGCATAGCGATCGGATCCTTTTCAGAAAAAAAAACCTTTTCCATGCAAGTTCATGGATATGGGTCCTCGGCCGTTTTCTGTTCCAGGCAAAGTTGAGGCAAAGGGAGGTTTTGCATTGTGTTTTCCACAGGTACCCTGATCCCATTGGCATCAGGTGGAAATGGAACCTGTAGTTCACTTGTGAAAAGTCTCCTCTATTTAAGACCTTTATGTCTCCAAAACCTTTGGACAGCGTTGTGTGTCCTGAAGCTGCAAAACAGACACAAAATCTGGATCTGAACTTCCAGGTGCAGTGAGCTTACAGGAGTGGGGAAGCCTTGCTCATTCAAGGCTAATGAAAGAGTTGAATTTGAATCTTTACTGCAGAAGGGCAGGAGATGATGGAGGCAGAGGTTTGGTTCAAGTCCATCTTTAGTCAAGGCAGAAGCTTTCTCCGAGGGGGAGCCTCTGACTTGTGAAACTTGCAGACAGATCTGTTCAACTGAAACCAGCTGGTTGCTTTTCGGTGCTCTTGCTAGCCAGCTCCTAAGTATTTTCATTTAAACAAAGAGTTTTGCTTCTTCCTGGCTCATCTGCTCTTTTTAATTGTAAAGAATTCAAAATAAAGGAGGCTTTGACAGTAGCGTAGTTTCACTGAACAAACTACAACACAGATAAAAGCCATCCCATATGCTTCTGGTCATGCAAAGCTGAGATCAGAAGGTAACCATGCCAATAGCATGTCCCTCTAGTGCCCCAGCTATCCCAGCCCCCCAGCTATCAGCCCTTTCAGCACTGAAGGTTGGATTGTAGATTCTGCCCATCAGTCTGCATGAAGGAAGGAAGAGTGGCCTATATGCAACACTTAATGTGGACTGTGAGCAGTTGTGCACAGAAGAAACTCCACTCGTATCTCAGCTGGAGTAACTGGGGTTCTCCCACACAAACACAGCCACGCTGAAACTGCTCACCTCATGTAAGGACTGAGCAGTGACTGTAAGTCCTTTGCCACTGTTCCAGCACAGACAGAGGGGAGAGCCCTGGCACAGACAAGTTTCTGGCTGCCAGAAGTATAGTTTTATACTCCTGACAGTGCTTGAAAATGTTTTACTATGTTATATGGCAGACAGCAAAGTCCAAAACCTAATTCTTGGAAGTGGACTATTTTCAAAGCAGGATTTTTAAAAACAGAGCCTAGTCAGCAGTTGCTTTTCCTGTCTCCCCACAGGCTAGTGAGACATGCAGGTGGGAGGGTACAGGAGAAGCAAAGAGCTAAAATGTTGGGATGGGAGCAACTAAGTGAGCCGGTTGCAAAATGGAGAGACATGTTTGATTATTAAGCACACTCCATAGAAAACACCAAGTCTTTGACTCTCTCTCCTTCCCCTTTCTGTAATTAGTTTCCCTTTCCAAGCAGAAACAAAACTAAAGCTCCTGTGGTGAGCTCCACCTGAGCAGCTACATCATGCTATATTGGGAAGGCAGAAAAACAGTGATTCCTCACTTGAAACAGCATTTTCTAGAAATAGCAGCCTAGAAGTCAGTGCGCTGTTGGCACACAAGCCTGCCCTCAAGTTGTGGAGAAGTCTCCTGTTCCTGGCAAGGAGCCCATTACAAGGGTAAACCTCATGTTGGGGCTGAGCAGTGGCAGCTGAAGACAGAAGGAACATGTCCACTAGTGTCTGAGAGCCTTGAATGAGGGTTTTCCTTGCCACATAGGAGGTAAATGAACTCTCTTCTCCAAAATCTGCAGTTCCTCCTCCAAAGGCAGTGGGAGGAGAAAGTCAAATGGATACTGATTTTCTATTGTACATAAAGCATCACCTGAGCCTGTTCAGCATAAGCTGATATCATGGTAAAAGCACAATGAGATTTCCAAAACTCTCTCCATTGCTGTACTTTTGCAGCTGCACCAGAAGGAAGAAGACGAGATGGGTTCCCGCTGACCAGACAACATGAAGGATGCAAAATTTGATATGTCCTTATAAAAAGGCATATTCCCAGATGAAAAGTAGAAGCCTTAGTTATAAAATACCAATGTTCATATGAGTGTAAACAGCTAGAAAAGGATCAGAGGCTCCATGTACAATGCTTCTTTATCTTCTTGCAGAGGCTTCCATCATCACCATATCTGACCTACTCTGTATTTTCTCTTGGGTACTGTTTGGCACCATGTTCTGCCTAGTTTTGAATTAAGCAATGGTCTTTTTGCCTTTCACTTTGGGACTCTATTTCACAATTACTCCTAGCCAGCTTTTTCAAACAAGAAATTAACATGTCAGGAAAATGACATAATTGTTTTTCTTTACAGTTTTCATGACATGTTCATAATTTCAGTAGAAAAATGTCTGTGTTTTCCATTTACCCAAACCATAATTTAATAAATGATTTAATAAACATTTATTGCCTAAGTACTTATGAGGATCCCAAAAAGTGTTGAAATTCTTAAACTTATTCCTTACTAAGTGGAATAACCTTCAAAATTTAATCTGATTTTGATGGCAGAGGCAGTCATTTACCGGCTTCCCTTCTGCACCAAGGCCAGGTAACTCCAGCGAGTAATGACTGAAGTTTCATGCCTGAAAAGCTTTTGGTGGAAGTCAGCCTTAATTTTAAATTTCAACATCCTGTTCTACTTGTGAGCTTCCTACAATCCAAAATAACCTCTTTCTTTGGCATTTGCACGAACTGAAGACACAAACATCATGCACAGATAATTTTTTCAATAATCTTGGCCATGCTTAGCTGTTGTTTCTTAAAGAACTTTTTTTTTTAAAAAAAGCCAAACTGTTCTTTATACAACGTACTTTCACCTTTATAATAAAAAAATAATGTCTACTTGGAAAAAAACATGCCATTCAGTAGAGCTTTCTACTGAAATGACACAAAATAATTATGATAGTATTAATTTTCAGAGTTAGTGGATTTACTTTATTAAGGTGATATAATTCACCACTTCATTTCACAGCTTCACTGGGGCCATAAAACCAATGTTTCTGCCTCCAATATTCCTTCAGAAATAGAATGGAAATACTTTACTTGCTTATTTTGAAGATAAATATATGTTTGTGTTTCAGGAGCTGATGTCAGACAAGAGTCTCTGCCAAAGTGCTCATCCCCTTTGTTAAAATGTTCTTTGCTGATGTGCTAGAAAAGTGTCCAGAAATGAAAAAATCATTCTCCCAGAGTTGCAATTCTCATCAGTATTTGAGTCCAGTACAGTGTTCACATAACAGGAAGTTCACAGTTTAGAGGGCATCTCATGCTTTGCGGCGTGCAGTGCAGGGAGTGCTTGCTCACTGCTGGAGTATGGTTCTCTCTCTCGTGGATGCCCTCAGACACATCAAAGTCATTTAGGGAACACACAGCCACAATAAACCACAGGTCAAAAATAGAGCACTGACATGACTAATAAGGACATTCTTAATGTGCATTAAGAAGAAAATAAAATGAGTGTTGATTCCCATGCCTCAGTGTAAATCAGTTAATTCAGTAAAGGGAAATCTTCCTCTAACTAACAGTCATGGACACTTCTTTCAGCCTTCACCTATACTGGTTGTTGTTAGAAGTAAAGCAGAGAGGCAGACAACTGGTCTAAGTGACGTTCAGGTTGAAGAACATTAAAGGCAAGAATCAGAAATTTATGGAACAATAAAATAATTATTTGTCCCAACATGATCTCATGTCATATTTTGTCATGCAAATAATGTCAGATTAACTTGGATTTGTAGTTAGAAGGACTAATCTGATGGATTTAACCCAGGTTTGAGACGACCATTTGATTATGGCAAGGAGAACATTAATTAAAACAGAGGACATGGGGAACAGTAGGATATAGGGAATTCAGTGGTCTTCCAGTGATTATCTAGGGAACAGTATGATGTAAGATTTGCATAAATGATGTCTTAAAGAAGTGCACAGAAGCATGCAGGTTGAAATTATGTGACCTTATCAAATCATCGTTAAGATTGGGACAGCATGTAGGAAAAACTGGGGATAGGGTAACAGAAGTGGAGCAGAAGTTAGTAAAGCAGAGTCACATACTTGGGGATTAGTAAGAATTTCTTTGATACACTGGGAACTGAACGGTGAATGACAAAGAAGGGGAAAACCTGAGCATGCTATTTATTTATAAACTGACATATAATCACATGTGAAAGTGTCATGAGAAAGGGCAACGTAATTCTGGAATATACCAGGCAAGGTATACCCCAGTCAAATCTGAGAAGTACAGTGAGTGTTCCACAGGACGTTAGAGAACTTCTTCCTAGACACTGTTTGTAACTGCAGTCAATTACATTTTAAAAAATTAAAGTAATTACAATCAAATCCAAAATTTAAACTGTAACCAATGCAGAGAAGGGCTGTTAGGGTGAATAGGGAAGGGAAGACACTACTTTACTAGAGGAGACTAACAGAGCTTGTCTTCTTTAGCTCAACAAAGCAAAGGCTGAGACACCAGATAATTGCTTTGTATATGGAGTCAGGAAGCAAGCTCTGGAGAAGAAAACACTATTTAAACTTAGAGTCAGCACAGGAACAAATGAGCATAAACAGGCTATTGAAACCATTTAGCCTGGAAGGCCTAAGAAGGATGCAAGTCATTGGAAGAGCTGGCCGTGGAACAGCTTTCCAAAACGTTTGTTCTGACTGACAAAATATTACATGAAGTTGGTCCTATGACAGCAGCAAGGCCTCCACGTCAGCCCAAGGTTATTGATTAGTGACAGCAAGAATACTGGAGCAGCCTCACTGAAGGAGGGCCTCATGCCGTCTTTAACATTCACAGAGAGGCAGATGATGTCAGGCTCTACAAGGTCATTAAATTGCTGCACACCAAACAGATGCCATCAGTTTACCTGCTGTGGGCTTGCACACTGGGACAGGTTATGGAGCTGTTGTGCCAGTATGGAGGATTCTCACCATCTCTTCTTTCCTTGACAGATGTTTGCCAGGCTCTAAACGTGACGGTGTCCCCTGGGCCGACAGTGCGGTACTCAGAGGGGGATAATGCTACCCTTTACTGCCACATTTCTCAAAAGAGAAGGACAGACAATCTGCTGGCTGTGCGGTGGGTCTTCGCTGCGTCACCTACCCAGGAGCATCTCATGATCAAAATGACCAAGTTTGGGTCTGTCCAGTATTATGGAAATTACACTCACCATTTCCACAAGCAAAGACTTCATCTTCTTAAAGAGAAACATGGAACTATGTACAAATTTCTTATTTTAAGCCTCCAGCAAACAGATCAAGGACATTATATATGCAAAGTCCAGGAAATTGGCAAACACAGAAATAAGTGGACAGCATGGTCAAATGGTACAGCAGCTACTGAAATAAGAGGTGAGAGATTACTGATTTCGAGTCTATCATTTCTTCTTGTCCTATGATCCCTTTTTTTCCTTGTTAAGTTCATTCGTTTGAATTTAAATTATTTTGGAGTGTACTCTGTGGATATAAGAAAAAAACCTAATACTTCTGTGTTTTGCCTCTCTGTGTTTCCCTTGCTCTTAGTTCTAGTCTAGCAGCAGCTGGTAGGTAGCACTTCTAGTATCGCTTCCGTACTACTGTTTATACCACCTGCAGCAGCCAGAAAGCAGAGCTGGAAAAGCAATGACCAGCCTGCTTGTATTGAACTTCAAATAAAATGACCAGCAAAGAGTGACAGATGTGAACCAAGCTGAAAACAAGCCATCTTTTTGGGACAGATCAGCTCAAATTTTATGGCACCACACCCACACTTTCAGAGATGGATGAAGCTGGATTTAGAGAAAAGCCTCCCCTGAAGAGGTGGTTTTGCTCAGCAGCTGTGCCATTAGCGCTAGCTGGCAAGCTAGCCCCCTGCCTGTGTCATAATAAACAGAAAAGTTGATTTCCCATCTCTAAAGTTTAGAGTGTATTCTCATTCACTGAATGATGGAAGTTCTTAAATGCCTGTAGTGAAACATACGGATTTGTCAGGAGTTTTTGGAAAGGGAATGGCATGTACCAAGTAAGTGGCAGCAGAAAAAGAAAGCAATATAAAATATTGTCAGACCACCTGTCATACCTCTCCTCACAAAGAGCCACTCTGGATCTTTCATAGCTTCTCAGGCTATTGCTAATTGTAGCACTGAAACCTCTCATTGCTTTTCATAGCTAAAATATGGGGTTCAGGTCAATTTAGTTATTGCAAAGAAGGAAATGTATACCTTTTCAGTCCAGTCCTTAGTAATAATTTTCCCCTGATTTTTAGTATGAGTTACGACTATATAATCAGGGTAGGGATTTGAGAGTCATGACTTCATCATTTTCACACTGTCTGCTCAGCTGTGTTTCTTCTCTCTGCTTCAAATACGACTCAAAGCAGAGCAGGAAACCTGAGGCGAGGGAGGAAGGCTAGCCAACCTGAAGAGAGTGGTAAACACCCTGTGAGGATTTGAGACAACCACCCTGGCCCCGCAAATGTGTATCTTTTCTGATTCCAAATCCAGATTAAAGATAACAAAAGATATCTGAAAAATTGTGTATCTTTAAATGTCATAGCAACTGTTTTACTGCTTAAAGCCTCTTGACTGGAAACAAAGGACCACCTTCACTAGCACTGGGCTAATGCACCCTGAGTGTACAGAACTTGCTACGCTTGGGAGGGAAGGTAACTCTTTTCTGAGTAGTGATAAAGTTTCCAATTTTCCCAACAGTAACTCTTGGGCTTTTCAAGGAAATTTTATTCCAAACACATTTTGTATTTTATATTATGATCAGTTACACTTTTTATTGCAAAGGGATTTATTTATATTACAGTTAGACCCAGGATGCAACAAAAGGAGCAATACAAATTGCCTGAAGCATTTGGATACTTAAGTTGTACTGCTTGTGCTTTATCAAATAAGGTAGCAGTGTTCCAACACATCACAGTTGCTGTGTTGCCTAACATTTTGTTCCAGTTAATGTGTCTGCAGTTATGCCCAAATTCAAAATAGTATCTTTATTCTAAAGCACCAGGCAAATTTCTTAAAACTTTGCACATCAAGCAGATGCAGAAATAGCACAGTCCCTTTCTTTTTTTTTTTATTCACACAGGAAGAGGAGGTTACTGTGCAAGACACAAATTTCCGGAGAGAAAAGAAAAGGGTCCTTCTGCTTCTTCAAAATGTAACTTGCTCATGAAGCAAGTTGACAGATGGATCTGTAGTATCTACTGTTATTAATTTATATTTGGGTTTTGTTATTTGCTAGCAAATTCACACATGTAAATTTGTGTAGACCATTAAGAAGTTCCAAATATATTATGTTGCTGCTCATAAACTTATATGAATACACATACTGGACTTGTGCAAAAAGATTGAGTTACAGGATACAATTCTTTAATGTGTGATGACGGCAGTTAAAAATTTAGCTACATATCTGGCTTCTACTTTAGGGACAAAATACATTTCTTCAGAAAAGAAGCCTCATTGTGGAGATGGAGTCCTTAGAGCCTTCTGCGCCTGCACTCATGTCAACTACAGCAACTGTGTAGTGTTTTCAGAAGGTCCTGCTGAAATTTGACCGCTTGCAGTTTGCTCCTTCTGGAGTAGTGAGACATCAGATAAGATTTATATGAAGGCTACTGTTAAATCTTGTTAGTAAAACTAAGAGAAATCCATGTGCCAGTGTTGCCAAGAAGTGTCTCCTACTCCGGCCATGCAAGGTCTTCTGTCTAAGCTAAGGTGAACCTTTGCCCCTACCCCATCTTGGCTTAAAGGCATCTGCTCCTTTCCTGGACTTGTGCAGCCAATGTTAGCCTAAAACCAAGTTACTGGGCTTGGCTGTAGTAGAGAATACACCAAACCCCAGTTTATCTGAGAAAAGAAAACAAAAAAAAAAGGAAGAAGAAGACATCAGAAAAATGTTTCTTCCACTCCCTTCCTATCAGAAAACTCAAAATAGTCAGTATTGTCAGAACAATATGCAACACCTCAAAAACATCATTTACAATCAGGTATTCCCTCAAGATACTGCACATCTCTTAAGAAGAGCAATACATGTTCCAAATGTTTTACAATCCAAGAGAAGAAACTACTTGTAGGAGGACAAAATAGGAAATTAGGCAGTCCAACTATAATCCTATTGGCATAAACAACAAAAACAAGTAGATGATCACAACAATCTGTCTTGTTGGAAAGTTTATGTATCAGAATTTCCCATAGAAGAAAGTCTGAGTTCTTAAATATTAGTTGCATGTGGCATTTTCTAATGGTAAAAATGTTGCAAGATACAGGAATGCAAGTTTTTTTCCCGAAATGAACAAAAGCCCTTTTTTCAGGGAACTTATTCTGAAATACTTGCCAAAAATCTACACATGTGATGCTCTCATGTAACAAATGAATAATTTGTTAAAATATTCAGGATGAGCTTCCCATCCCAACTGAACAGAAGATTTCCTTAGTCCTGAAAGTTCTGTCTCCATTGGACTAGCTCCACACCTCACATTCCCTGCAGGGCACTCCTCAATGAATGCCCTTTCCAGTAAGATACTTGTTCTCTAATGATTTGCCACATGAAGCTCTCTTGGAGGTTCAGACCTCACTGGCAATCTGAAGGACATTACCAGACCCCTATTCCGTTGCAATGATTGCTAGCAGAAGAAAAATCATGGATTAGCATAAGTGACATCATCTAATCTGATGTCATGAAAAATATCAGCATGCATAAACGATCTGTCTGAGGAGAGCAGAGAGGGTTTTGAACAGTGTTTCAGCAGTCAGAGCATTTGGATTCTGGTGCTAGGCTGTACAGCTGTTATGATATTGACGGTCATCCATCCTCCTCCTGAAAGAGAGAGGACAATTCAGTGCTGCTGTTGTGTAAACAAAGTGTTTCGTTGAAAGGTAATTAGATAAAGCAAGCTCTTGGTGCACTGAAATCTAAGGCAGAATAGATTTGCTCCAAGAGGTTTTATGCCACACATTTTTCAGTGTTTGTCATGTCTTCTTTGGGGTTTTTTTCAGTGATTTCATCAAAATCTTCTGATCATCCCACTTTCAAGAAAAACCATGAAGCTTGGAAGTTTTTTGAAGGTAAAGATACATCTAACTGATACTGATTCTATACACAATGATAGTTTAGTCCAATGCTCTGGGACAATTAAGTGCCCCAAATCAGGACCCATTTTGCTAGTTCCTGTGCAAACCCAGGCCTTGCCTGAGAAACCATCCCGAAAAGTACAAGGGGTGCTGGACAAAAGGGAATGGTAGAGTCCAGCTTCAGTTTCTCATACATCTGTTATGGCCAATGGGAAAATAACCCAGTGTTGCAGCACCTGAATGAAAACTGTAAAGGGAGACCAAGGCTGTAGTTTGAAAAAGAAAAAAAAATAATGGAAAAAATTCAAGCTAGTGCAGAAGAAGAAATTGCAGACTTTCTTCCTTCTTCCCCAGCCACTCAGCACTTTCCCCACTGCCACTTTTCTTGTTTCATTGTTTGTGTGTTTGTTTTGGTTTTTTATCTTTTCTTTTGTTATGAACAGAAAAAGTACAGCTGTTTTAACTGAGAAAAAATCCAACTGAAGTCCTTTTGGTTTTTGAGTTGCTACTCAAAAAAAAAAAAAAAAGGTAAAGAAAAACCCAAACCAGTCCTTTGTTCTCTCCTGAAAATCACACCTCATAGGTGTAGCTACACCTATTTGCATTTATGGAGTCTTCAACCAGGTTTTAAACTGAGCAGGATACTATAGGAAAGTCTCAAGAGGGTTAAACTACTTCTGAACTGTTAACATAAATCTTTTGGGCTAGAGTCTGTTTAGGTCTTGTAGATGTAACTTTATTCTGTCCTGTCATCATGAAGCATCAGCTGCAATACTGACCACCATCTGTGCTTGGTTTTCAGATCTATACGTGTATGCAGTGTTTGTGTGTTCCATAGGAATCATCAGTGTCCTCCTTTTCACACTTGTCATTCTCTGTCAGTCACTTCTGAACAAGAGGAGGTCCACAGGTGAGTGAAATTACATTGTTAATACTGCAAAGCCCTTATCAAAAATGGGGGCATGGGGAGGGGAGAAGAGAATGCAGAGGAAGCAGGAAAAATAAATATTTCCTTGCCTTGATTGTAATTTTAAATAAAATTGGTAAGAAAAAAAAGTTCTGCCAGCCAAACTAGAACAAAGGCTTTTTCCTCCATTTAAATAGATATTTCACTTTAAATTTGCTTTGGACTTTTCAAAAATCTTTCACCTTTGCACAAACATAATTTGAAGGCTGTTGGAACTTCTTTCAGAGGAGACCAGGTGCTGTATCATTAAGTTGCATGCTGACCGAAAGATAAAATTTTGCATGAGTCACATTTCTCCAGACATGTAGAGAGGTTTCAGAGCAGTCTTGCTCTCTTCTGTTTTATTCTCCCTTACTGAGTAGCTGTCAGTATTCTTGGGAATATGAGGGGGTTTGTTAGCACTCTCTCACTTGTAATATTTTTTAAAACTAAAGCATCATTTCAACATTCAAATCTGCCTTTTTATAATAATCTTTCAAGACCAAGGATTACAGTTTCATTTTTTTCTTCCTCAAAGAGGGTTTTTCAAAGGGGCTACATCTGCATCAAAGCAGTCTTGTTGTAAACAAAAGCACTGTTTCAGATCTGTAGTGCAGGCTCTACTTTCATTTCAGTTTAAAAGTGGTTTGTTTGGAGACCTCACACAAGCTGCAAGGATGACACCAGCACATTTAGCAGCCACTATGTTAGAGGAGGGTGTAAGGACCACCTCTGAACAGAAGCCTTCAGGAGGACTTTGGGCAGTGACTTGTCTTGTTAATGACAGGAGAGAATCTTGACTTTGCTGCCTCTGCAGCCTACACAGATCCCACAAAGGAATGAGTGACTCAGATACACAAGTGAGAAGGCATGTAAGCCAAAAATAGGTGTATAGAGAAGCCCCTGCCTGACCACAAACACATTTCAGGCTGTGGCTTCATCTTCCTGGTAGTGCACTTAGAGTAACTGATTCTAACTGAACCCAACAGCTCTGCTTGCCAAGAGGAAGGAGCAAGATCAGTGTTATTCTTCCTACCCTGTTAAGTGATGACAAAGTTTTTGTGCCAAGGGAGTACCCACACTTTAGTATGTTGGTCATGGTGAGTCATCCTAAAGCCACAAGCACTAGACTGGTGTATCCCAGTTTTTCTTGAGCAGACATTGGGTGAGAATTTGCTTCTGTTTTTGTCAATTTACTGCTGCAAGCATACAAGCACCTTGGAGGAAACATCTATTTGCATCGAACCAACACCAGCTAAATATTGAAACAATATACAATATGGAATAAGCATATATAAAAGAGAAAAAGTAATTTCTTCTGAGCTGCTGAAGCCTTTCTTTGCTACACGAATATCTGAATAATTGCATGCTCAAAAGTGTGTCAACGCTGTACATGAGCATCCCCTTACTCCTGATGGGTCAGGCCTGCTGTTCTCCTGTACATTTAAAAAATGGTGGTGGATGGCACCATTTAAAAATGACAGGTGGATGGAAGCACTGCCCTGACTGGCTGAAATATGGCCCCTGTGTTAGCCCCAGCTCCTAGTGCTCTCAGCTCCCCTTTCCTCAAGAGCAGAATGCACCTCCTAGGAGCTGTGTATCTTCCTTAGAATGGGAGAATTTTGATAAAATCAAATATGAAAACTTTCTCATAGAGACAGGCATAGTCATGTGAGGGCACTGTTGTCTGGTTTTCATGGTCCCTTAAAGAACAGAGAACAAGAAGGGAGGGGGATGTCTATGTTGTATTCAACTTCACATCATGGCCCAGAGATGAACCCTCTCATCTTTCTGAGATATAAATTGGCAGTAGGTCGACCAGAAGAGCCAGTCTGTCCTCTGAGAGAGGCACAGAAGCCACAAGGCCATAAAAGAGCATCTTAATAACCCTGGCTCCTAAAAGGCTGCAGCGGGGGCAGCTGCCCTTGCTCAGGACTACTGACTCAAAGGAATACGAAGTAGAAGGATTTACACGGCTCACACACACAGCTGTCAGAGACAGGACGGTGGCTGGACTGGGCCTCTGATGTGATCCCAGAAGGCAATCCCTTTATGCCTGTGGCCACAATCTGGCTTACATTAGGAACAGCAGTGGCTCCTGTGGGTGAATGGTTTATTTCAGGCTTCTGGAAATAAATACAGGCACCACAAGGGAAATAAAAGTCTTCAAAGTAAAATTACTGGCCTGCTGTGCTTTTCCTTAGCAAGCTGTCTTTTGGCTGGGCTGACCACTGGAATGAGTGTTGCCCAGCATTTCCATAGCAGATTTTTGGTGTTGTTGATACACTCCCCTCTCCCAAGCCTAGCTATGTCTTCGAGCCAGACTGCATTTTAATGCACAGTACAATGTATGGTGACGATCAGTAGCTCTCCCAGTGTAACAACCTGGCAACTCCAGTCTCAGTAACACAGGTCTATCTGCAGTGCCCATTTGAAACTCATAAACTGTTGGTGTGAAGCCACATTTTCTTTCTTTGTTTCTTTTCTTTAACAGTGAAGCATTACCTGGTGAAATGCCCTCAGAACAGGTAGGAGATTACACATCTCTTTACTATAACCCAAGGCACCAGTTCTGGATTTGTTTTGCTATGGATGCTGAAAAATAGGAGTAATGTTTACCAAAATGCTTATGGGAAGTTGAAGACTCCCAGGTCCATGATTCATGAATGTGCCTGCTGTGCATGTAAAGGGAGACCTACCTGGGCTAGCTGTAGGTCTTGCAGGTGCTCCAGTGACAAGCCTCTCCCTGATGCTCTGAATTGCTTTCTGAAGAAGCCTACTTTCAACCTGTGTGACTTTTCAGGGTTTCTCAACACCTTGTGGGATGGTAATAACTTAAACCATCCATGTCCATAGAAAAAATCACAATATTACCCAGTGACTCCCACACCCAAGAACAGGGAGTAGGACTCAAAAGCAGATTTTCAAGGCCCACAGTCTATTCCCAGCTGAAGACTCCAAGTGATGGGAAAAATTCTACTTCTGCTGCAGTCATTAATCACTGTCCTGTTAAATACCACCATCTGGCAGGAGTTTTTGATGGTGTGGTGCTATAAAACCGGTTTCCATTGCGTGATTTTCCTGGTGTATATATATTGGACTGGAACTGCAGTAAAAGTATATGACAAATATTTTACAAACCAAAAAGATGAAAGAGGGGTGCCTCATAACAACACAGAAGCACAGCTGTTTCCCAGTTTTCAGTGGCATAAACCATGTGCTTCTAGCCTTGTAGTTTAAATCCTCTACACCTTGGTATCACGTACTGTTTCTCATAGTACCTTTAGAAACTACAGGATTCAGTGCCAAGTACAGCACACCCTAGATCTTCCAACAGTGTGATTTTTAGTGCATTCTCATGGGATTGTGACTGTATTCCATCTAACCAACACTCAGATGGAAGTGAAGTCACAACAAAGAAGCACAGAGTTCAGGAGAGGCCAGTACAAACCAACACTTTCATGTTATTCATGGACACATCTTCGTTCTGTGACCTTGACCAAAAATAGCACCACAGAAAAATTTACAGAGACAGCTCAGCAGTTTTCATTTTTCCCTGGATGTTTTCTCTTTCCCCCTTCTTTATTAGCTGCTGAGACAAAGTTGGAATTACAAAAACAAACAAATGAAAAGAATGGGGAGAGGGAGAAAATCAAAGTAAATTGGTAGAGAACATAAAAAGAGAAGAAAAATGAGACTCAACTGAAAAAGTGAACCATAGCAGTTGGATAAAAAGACTCATACAAAATCTGATTTTTTGGAAGTAGATGATGTGGCAGTGATACTGCTGCAATCACTAAACTAGGAGGCTGAATAGCAGGGAGAAAACAAGCCAATGTGATTTCTTCACCATAAAACAGAATCTCCAGAAGTGAAAGAAATGCATGACTCTATATGGATAAAAATACACTCTTATGTATTTCAGTGTGACAAGTTATGCTAATGAAATCCTCGATCACACAAATGCATGGCTAAAGTGCATTGGCTTCAGGGCTTTAAAATTAAATAGCTATGAAAGCATTACCAGTATCATAATTTCTGTTATGTTTCACATTTAGCACCACTTATTTTCCACCATCTGCTCAAAACATGATTAATCCCTTTGAACTCATTGCTCTTCACCTGCACATTCCTTGTCTTGGAACTTAATTCAGCACATTTAGACCCAAAACCTACTGTCTAAATATCCATTAGGCCAAACTGATTAACTAATTTGCATGACATTCTTGCCATTTAAAATTACTACTGTGCAAAATTCAGCCTTGATTAGAGAAGCTCAACTCCAACTCCCTTAGTGATATTTCAAACACAGAGTAGAATCCAGTTTCAAAATTACATTAATAGTCTGATGTCTAAGAAACGTCTCTATTCCCACTGCAGTAATACCTAAGCATCTTAAAATATTTTATGTCTTGACATCAGAATTGTGTTTTTAATTGAAATCTGAAACACAACGGGCTACGTGATTTGCCCCAGGTCTCACAAAATGGCCATGGTAGAAAAGAAAATTAAATTCAGATTTCCGGAGTAGAACAAAGCAAATGGTTAGGCTTTGGGTTGCTACTTGACCAATAACAAATTAAGGGAAAAAAATGAGTTAACCAAAATCCATTTCCTTACCACATTTTAAAAATAACTACCTAAATAAAATAGTACAGTTATTTTTGGTTTTCCAAACCACCTAATTCCATTTTTTGGTGTTTTCTTTTCTTTAAATACCCTCCTTATTATTTTCCTTGTAACTGGATCATTTTGTCAGTTTTCAGATCCAGAAACCCCCAGGAGGTGAAGCTTTGAAAACAGGAACTTTTTTTTTCTGTCTTTTATATTTATTTTGGCCTGAACTCTCCAGTCCTTCAGTGACTGCTCTTCTGGAGACCAGTAATCGGGGGTGAATTAAGTGTTCCCCTCAGAAAACTATCCGTCTTGGCACCTTCATTCCACAGTGCCCATCTAACATCTTAGGAGCAGATTCTGCCACACAGAACCAGAACCAAGGACCGAATCCATCGCTGGCACCTTTTTACACAGCTTCCCTATCTGAAAAATATCCAAGCAGCTTCCAGTTAAGACAAGTTTTTGTCACCCCCCTTGCAGACTTTTGACAAGAGAAAATAGCGGACTTAGATGACAACAGGAAAGTTCCACATCCTGGCTCCAGTAAGGATACTAAAGCCAAAATTCTGGTAGTTTCCCAGCTCTTGGAACAGCCATGACATCCTGGGAAACTCTAGTCCTGGTTCCATGATTATTACATACCTTCCACAGGTTATTTCCTCAAACCCCAGTATTTTTCTTGCTCTCTAAAAACTCAGTAGGTCCTTCAAAAAATGCACAACGTGACACTGTTGAAATAGACGCCAGGAGGCTGGAAGAGGAGCTGGAGATAAATAACTAACTTTCCTTTTAGAGATAGAACAAGACAAGCTCACAAAGAGGCAGTGTTTGAGAGCCAAGGAGTCTTTTCTGAGTCTCCTTGTTTGGTTTGAGGAGCTCAGTTCTAAGACAGCAAGTATAGTTATAGTACCTCCCAGAATTAGTTAACCCTGTATGGCCCTGGCATTTTAACGAAACCTGCAAGACACATTTCTCTGTAGCTTCACTTTTTCAGTGGCAAAGCAGGAATAATAACTAATGCAATGAATTGACACTAACCTTTTTCATATATTGTGCTTATAATAGCTATATCAAAACAAAAGTATTTTTAAGATACACATCTGCCTTAATGACCTTGGATTATTAACCCCAGAAACATTTAAAAAAATCGTTCTCATCCCCTTTTTGGTATTTTCTCTTCTTTAAGGTTTGCTATTTGGATAAAGAAGCCAGGCAGAAGTTTCATTTTCTGCTGGTTTTAAACCAATTCATGTCTTGGTTTTAGTATAGAAACTAATGGTTGTTGTGGGATAGGTTCATTATAGTGCAGGCAGACTTTGAAATTGTTTCAATGCAGCCCCCAGTTTACACAACTGGTGTGATTTATTTGTAAATCATGAACATATTTTACTTTTTAAACACTTTTTAGAAAGTTTGGCAGCAAGCCTATGTTTTGGACTGAGTACATGAAACAGAACTCTGGAAAATCAGCCAAGCAGAATCTCTTTGTAATCTACACAAGTGTAAACCCTGAGTAATTTTACCAGTGCTAGTGACATTCATTTGGATTTACAACTATGTAAAATGGTAATGTCTGTTATTTTGCTGTTCTTGTGTGGGCAATAGTTGAGATGTCTTAATTTTCATTAAGTCTTTGGCCCAGTCTGAATATTTTATGCTATTAATATAAAAAGAATGTTTCATTATGCAAAAGAACCTGGAGAGGAACAGGAACTCGGGGCAAATGATTTAAAATTCAATGAAATAAGTCTTGTCAGTGTTACAACTATGGAGACCCTGGTTGTATTGCATGGTGTGGTGGAACTCACCAGCACAGAAGAGAAGGGTTCCCACAACCATACTGCCCCAATCCTTCCCAGAATGAGCCCAGGGTCAGATGCAGCTGAGCGATAACTGCTTATCAAGTCACCTCCATCACCACAGCCATCATAACTAAATGGTTTGCACTCTCCTCCCACCCCTGTGGCTGTAAGTGTTCTTTCATCTCCACTTGAGGCAACACAGTTTTACTCCCCTTCAGCTGCAATCTGGGAGCCCCTGCACAGTCAGTTGCCACAGCTCAGCCGACACACGGTGACAATCACTGCAACCTGACTGTGTATCCCAGCCCTAAACAGTGAAAGTGGGATTTTTGACCTCAGGCTTTGGGAGATGATAAGGGTAAAAAATCCAGTCATAGAGGATGTTAATCTCTAACAGCCCAAACACAGAAGCTCTCTCGGATAGGATTCTGTTTACAGTATAACCTGTATTCGTCCGTCATAGCTACTAGCACCTTGTCAGCACAGATGTACTGGAGAGTGCCCGAGTTAGAGACGGGGGCACAGTTTCCTATTTTATATTCCCTGAGCACGCTGGTCCCCATGAAGAAGCCAGCTTTTGCAATTGTGAGTTTGTGACCTGCCTGAAAACATGCTGCTTGCTCTCTTGGCCCTACAGGCAGCCTTAGCCCAGAATCTGCACTGAAGACTGTGGTTTGCAATACACTTTCCATGGGAGCTTATGCAAGTCACGTAACCTGTCCGTGCCTCTGGCCCTCGAGGGCAGCTGGGCAGAAGTTCATCCTGGGTGCACAGTGGGGTCATACATGTTTTCAAGGAATAGGTGCTATGAAATGAGTCTTGTTTAAACCTGACAGTTTGCATTTTCTGTGCCAGAATGAATCAGAGTCCTTGAGTTTCTCAGCCATTCTGTATGGCTGAAAAAATGCAAAACCCAGAGCATTTTCAACCCCCATAAGAGGTTTTTCACTGTATCCCCAGATCACAATCCAGGTTGTTGGGCAGGGACTCTCACAAGTGGAAGGTGATGTGTTTGCATGAACTCATGAGGACAAACTGTCTCTCCCTCCATTGCCTTCCTTTTTCCCTCACTTGCCTGTGCTTTGCAGCTCCGGGGAGACAGTTACCAGTGTGACAAGCATGTCTCCTCTACAGCCTAAGAAGGTAAAGAAAAAGAAAGAGAAACTGGAGCAGCCACCCGCCATCCCAGCAAAAGGTATGAACACAGAGACACAGAGGTATTTTGAATCCTGAGCACAACTGTGGAGGGACAGCAGAGCATGGGATGTCAGGACTCCTGCACTCTGCCACTGTCTCTGCCTGCGAGGTGACCTGTGCTCACTCCCGTCAGTGGGGGAAGAAATGGCCCGTGCCTGCTGCTGGGACAGGCTCTCACCTCCCTGCAGCTGTAGCCGTGCTGAGACGTTACTCAGCCCAAGGGAGAGGTCTCAGCTCCCACTAACCAGAGGAGAGAGAAACCTCTGCAGCAACATTCAGCCGCTCAAAGAGAAGATTAAAGTTAGGCAAGTTGAAATTATGTGTTGGGGGTATTCTGAGAGAAGCCAGTACATTGCACTCTTTAAAATTGCAGGTGCATTGGGGAAGTCAAGAAAGCTGAACACATAAAGACCAGCCTCTTGGGGACTTCACTTTCCAAGAGGATTTGCAATTCCAGGGGCAGTTTCACAAACTCTAGGGTGTACTTTCTGAGCACTACTGCCAGCACTAGGCCAGTGGGAGAGAGGAGGGAAAGGACCTAAACCAACCTACTGTGGGTTGGATCATAAGTGATTGGTTCTCAAGGGGTATACTTGCTCTAGCATTTGCACACAAACAGCACATCTTGCATAACAGATTCTTTAATCTTATGAATTTTTCTAATTCATAAGAATTATGCTTCATTGTAAAATACCTGAAATATGGTTAAACTCTTGTGTAAGTTGTATGTAACATGTATTTCCTCCTAATTTCCTATTACTTTGTAATTTATAAATTACTAATACATATACTAAAAATGACAGTGAATGATAATAATATTAAATGATCCCTTAATATTTATTTTCATAGCTCCAATTGCCAATAATTTCCCTAAGCCCAAGCTCTTGAAACCTCAAAGAAAACTGATCTTGGTAAGTACTTTTCTATGACATAATTTTCTGCATATTCTTCTCTCTCAATACAAATGCTGTAATGTTGCCAGAACTCTAGGTTCAGACACTATAAATTGCCTTAAAAATGTAAGTAATACTTTCTCGAGTGATGAATTATCTTGGTTCTTTTCATCTTGAGCATTACGTTACACTGGATTATGTTTTCCAGCTATCTAACAGTTGTCATGTCTACGAAATTAGCCTGTTCTTAAATGAAACCTGCTATTCATTCTCACGTGCTTCTGGCAGCTGGTGCTTTGGAAAAAATACCAGTTACTGACGGAATCATAACTGTACTGGTCCCACTTCTTTTGAGACCTTTCAAATCAGAAATGGGGAGCCTTATTCTGCACTACACTGGTGTAAGTCAGGAGTACCTTGAATTGCAGGAATAAGATGTATAAATATATAGCTCATGCTAAGGAAAAAGCCCTTCACACAGCAGTTTCTCTTGGATATTCATTTCTATTTGGAAAATACCCCTGCAGATACATGCCAGACAAATCAGATCGATGGGGGGATGTTTCTCTGCTTTTGTAACAAAGCAGTACCTGGACATCCAGTGGTCATCGAGGGACACAGGTTTATACCAACTAACTTCAGCTGCCTGTATAGAGTGGCCTGCTAGGCTCCCTGTGTAGTCAATGGAGCGATGAGTTAGAGTAGGAGCTGATGCCCCTAGTAATTCAGACTACTGCTCTGAATTGCCGTTTGGGAATCCTTTCTCCCTTCTCTGGCAATAGAGAGAGCCCAGAGAGACCAACTCTCTATCTTAGGTGAAGGTGGGTGCCTAAAATTAGGCCACTGGAATAACGCGAATGCCACGTGATGAGGGTTAGAACTGGGAACCTTCCCACCAATTGTCAGTAAATAACCTTTACCTTTTAAATCATGGTCAGGTTACAATCCTGGACACTTGGGCATAAGGCCAGGTGACTTCAGAACAGCTCAGCTAACATCTTAGGCAATTTTTCTGCTCGGATATGGAGCTCATCTCTCCTCTGCTGGTCCTGCAGAGGTTGCTCCTTGGCTAGACTCCTCTCACACAAGTCAGGCTTTAGTAGAGGAAGAGTTTTAAAAGTCCATGGAAAAGGCCTTATGTTCACATAGACAGGCCAAAGCCATGCTAAGAGGACAAAGACACAGAGGAGAGCATTTGGCACCGGGGGTGACAGCCACCCTTTGCCACGTGCACGGTGTAAATCCCAGCACCCCGGCACATCAGTAATCAGGTAGTCTTCAGCCCTCTTGGGAAAAGCTCTCACCAGTTAAAGCACTCACACTCTTCCTGCAGGTCAATAAAGCACATCAACACATGCTGAGCTTGAAGTAAATCTGTTTGCAGATGCTTTTTCTTTCTGGAGTAATTCCAAGGATAGCCCTCAAATAGCTGTTGGCTCTTCCCTTCCTGTTACACAACCCCAGTCAAGGTCCAAACACTTTGGAGGTGAGCAGGAATAAAGCCTTTGCAGACAATGGAATCAGCTTTGTCTTCCCTGGCATGACTGAGGATCCACACGCTGCATGCAGACAGCAGACTCTGTTTTAATGCCTTGCTGTTGGACGTGAGTCTGGCAGCTGTTTCCATGTGTTGCTCTTTTCCCTTTCATATTTCACCTCAGAGTGCACCTGGAGAGACAGAGCAGCCCGCAGAAAACATGCAATCTGTGGACATGAGTTAGTTTTAAGTCAAAAAGTGATCCAACAAATATAAACTCACCTAGCAATAAAGTGCATTAAAGGACAAAGAAAGCTAAACCCAAGTCAGTCTATAAGGCACATGCAGAAGTTGAGCAGGACACTTTCCAGAGCAGTTTCCCGATTCTGTTTCTCTTGCCTCTCTTTAAAACATAGTTGCCTATGTTTTTATATTCTCAGGGGAAAAAGAAATCCATATTTTCTGCTTTTAAAGTCCTTTTTTCAGTGAGGAAAATAAAACTAATTGAAGTAAAAGAAATTTCAAGAAAGATAAAAAATGTTAAAAAATACAGAGAAAAAGACATATCAAGTACATCTAAGTGAAACATTTTTTTTTTATTTTCAGCAAACTTATCTCCCCATTTTAATTCTCAAAAATTTATCAGATTTTAAATTTTCAGTCTGCTTTGGATGCTTTTATCATCATCCTGCCAAATCTCTGCAGGATAAAATAACTTTTTCTTTCCAACTATAATTATTGCACAGCTGGTGTCTACACCAGGTCTTTTTTCACTGATGGCACACACTTACTAGGTAATTGTCACTGCAAAGACAGACACAATTGCTGAGTTTCTGGACTACTTCTGCCACTTCCCTGTGCAACCCAAGAAAGGGACCATATTGGGGCACCTGGAGAATATTCTAGAAAACTAAGCTAACAAGCTAGAGTATAAAGGAACATTACAAAATAATTCCAGTGTTTTGGGAATTTTTTTTTAATAGCCTAAATACCACCAAAATTATTTCCAGAGGACATGTGCTTCTGGTTTCTTGAAAGATGTTTATAATAAACTAGAGAATTTCTTTTGTTGTTAACGTGCTAGAGTGGGTTGCAGTATAATTTTACAAGAACACAATAACCTGGATAAAATATGGACATAATCTCAATGAAAATTAAAAAAAAAGAGAGAGATAAAACCTAATATCATGTTCAATTGTACAGCTTTGAGTAAAGCCTTTTAAATACTCTGCTTAAGTCATATTGCTTTTGCTTTTAGCCAGAATAACAATTCTATGCTCCCCCTGTTGCAAAAATATTCCCCATCAGTGTCATTCTCTATTAGCATCAATGAGAAATGTGTACAGATCAAAGGAAATAGAGATGCTGAAATGCAAAAAGGGACGTTTTTTATAGCATGCAAGAAGCACAGAGAGTCATTATGAAGAAGAAAATTCTGGGGGCCTACAAACTCTTCTCTCTAAGGGCTGTTCTGCTGTAGTCTTCAGTACTTAGCCCTTTGAGTCGGTAGAGATAAATCTTCTACTTCCTCAACCAAATTTTCTGGTAAGGCTTTCATTGCCTCCTAGAGATTTTCTGTCATAGCCCAAGAGAGTCAGTTACAGAACATCATCTAAATGAAAAGGCTTTAGTGTCTTTTCATGAAGGTTTGAACCACCAAGCTATGGAGCTCCTGTGTGATTCAGTACAACCAACGGAAAGGATGTGACTTCAGGTTGGATCAAACCCTGAAATCTTACACAAAATTTTTGTTGACTTCATCATTTTCACACTAAAAGGGGAGGAATACCTGCACAGATACAACAGGATATAGGGAATCTTCCTGATTCTGCTGCTGTTTTGCACTCTGCTACATCATATAATCATCACACTTTGAAATCAGGTAAATATATCCTGCATTACAAATGATCCTCTTGGGCTGAGATCTTCAAGCACATCCATGTAAAGGTGACAGTACACAAGAGTTGGCTTCTGCTGTTCCTGCACTGACTAACCTCTTGAATAACCTCTTTACTGAATAGAGTACACCTGGCTTCTCTTGTTCCCCACCACAGAATTCATGTTGTTCCTGTGTGACTTGGAGCAGAGTGCTTTCAGTGATCACAGCTATTTAAGAGAAGCATCCTTCCACCTTCAGCTCATAGAGTGTAGACAGCACTGTTCATTTCAGCATGGATTGGATCACCAATGGCTCAACGCTACATGATTGCTGAGATCTGCTTTTGATGATGATGATGTAAAGCTACTGGAGAAACAGGAAGGGATTATGGTTATCTAAGGCTGAAGGAAATTTCTAGAAGCAATTTTGTTAACTTAGAGTGAAGGTATAACTGGCACCCATTCTACCCACTTGCCTTTTTCAGGCACCACTTATAAGTTTTATGGTGACATTTGCAAAGCCAGCTCAGAGATTGGGATTCTCAGGTTTTTACAGATGTAACAGAAATGGTAAGCTCAAGTTTCTTTCTGCAGCTTTGAAAGTGCCATCTTTATCATTACAGGCTAAGCACTGAGGATGTGCTGAGTACCTCCCGGTGCAAGTCCCTGCACTGAAAGTGCTCACTCTGTAAGGAGTAATATGTCTGATATTCTGGAATTTACAAGTATTCATTCAAAGGACAGCTTCCCTGCTCCTGCCATGTCCATGAAGCAGAAAGGTGTTGTTTTGAACAGGAACTTTATGTAGGTTTGATACCTGTGGAACTGAGGAGGTTGTGACTTGGTCTGCTCTGCCTGTACTCAGCAAAATCAGGCTTTCAGCACTGCACATTTAGCTCAGTGCCCTACACTGGTGTGTACTCCTGGATCAGATGAAGGCAGGTGCTCCTAAAGGTGCCCAGAAGCTTGTTTCCTTAACCTGAAAAACCCTTTGACTTCTTGGTTTCAGGAGTGCATTTCCTACTGAACAACAAACCAGCCAGATCCACTGCATATTAGAACCAGTGAGCCTGAAGTTCTTTTGGGAAAGGGGTCTAGATCTGCAGTCTGATTACCACATCTGAACTGTGAAATGTAAAGAGCTGCTTTAGGTTTCTCATTGCTGAGAAATTTGTGCCTTCTAAGCAGTGCTCCACCCTGCTGTCCTGCAGCTTCAGCCTCACAGCAGCCTGGAAGCAAATTTACACCTTGCAAAACTCTACTTGATGAATAAGTTGGTCTTTTTTTTTCTGTCTTCTTTTTCATCTTACAATTAAGCAGTACATCATTCTAGCCAGTGTTACACTATATGCATCAAGCTAGCTAGGAAAGGTAGGCTAGTCAGTATTCTGCACAACTTGTAGGATTCCTCAGTATTCTTAACTGTAGGCACCATTGACCCTTTCCTTGAGAAAGAAAAAGGAAATGAAACATCTACTCAGTAATTTGTGGATTCTGAATCCAGGAGCAATCAGGTCTTCCTTTCTACTGGATGATTTTAAATTAAAAGCCGTACCACCCTCTGTTAGCAGAGTTGTTTCCTCCACAATATGTAACAATGGGTGATGATTTAAGCTCCCAATTTCTTAAGGCATTATTGATCTCTGCAGACTTCAAGTAACACCGTACATATGATATACAAAGATGTGGTGAAGAGTTTTTCCCTTGGGTGCCTGTGATGCTTTAATATTTTCATTCACTTCTCATAATTCCTCTCTCTGCGAGACTAATAATCCTTTTTTTTTATTTTTTCAGTTTCTCCTTAGGATGTGAGATGTCCATAGGACACGAATATCATTTGCACATTCAGGTTGACACTCAGAATGCAACATATTCAAAACTACTGACTTATGCTTGCTTTCCCATTCAGATCACAGGTTGCTATCTTTACTCCCAAGAAGGAAAAATTTGTATAAATACGTAAAATGTTTTGCTGGAATTGTGCCAAGACTTGTGTATTTACAATATCCCATAGTAGATTATTTTTGTGTAATGACACATTTGGAGTAATAAAAGTGTCACCAGTGCAGTGAAGACTTTTAATTACTGCTTTGGCTTTTTTTGAATGATAAGAAGAAATCAGCCTGATTTCCAGCAATGTTGGTTTAGAATATAGGAATAACTGCAACTGTAAAAGGAATAGGGCATTAGCAAAGGTGAGGATGCTCTTCCCCCAAAACTCATTTGATGTGACTTATTAAATCATCTTTGTCCCTGACTTTATCATAACTTCTGTGGGATTCAGTAGCAAAATTTAGATGCAATGCTGAAAATCTTCACAATTTTTTGTAGATATTGTTCTCAGGGAGTATTGAAAACATTTTATACTATAAGGAGTAAAAAATAGGCATCTTAATGGGAAAAAACTGTACTATTTAACTGATAGTGCCACTAGAAGTCATAATTCCTACTCTCCAGATTTTCCAATGTCATATTTGGCACTGAATGTCTCTCCTGGTATTTCAGCACTCTTACAGGCCAGTAGTTGGATTTTTAGAGGATAACTCATTTTGCAGATCTAGCTTCAGAACTTCTGCAGAAGTAATTTTTGGAGCTCCTGTGTTCCAGAAGAATCTCTGTCTTTCTGCCTGCAATCAGGTCACTGACATTGGTAAACACTTGAAGCTCTTAAAAAAAAAAAAAAAAAGGAAAATCTCTTTTTCTGACCTCTGAATTAAGAGACTACCTTAATGAGGGTGCCATCCCACTGAAGTTCATAGGATTTGAGCATAAATCGTATCTGTGGCCCTCAGGAACACTACTGATTTCAGCACAAGAAAGACCACATATTACAGAGAGAGTGTTTTTCCAGTGTATATTTAAAATAGGACTGTCAAAGGTTAATCCCTTTCTCTCTGAAGCCACAGTGAGTTTTCTCCTGCCTGACCCCACTGCTAGCTTGTGCTGTCTCCCGTCCCGGTGGTGCTGACAAGGTTGTTGCAATCCATCCACCAAACATTCTGGATCTGTTCTTCAGCACACTCACACCTTCACCTCTGTCACTGATCCTCCACTGATGGCCAAGCTGGCAGCCATATCCCATCCCCTCCCGTGGCTTCAAAAACCAGATGCTCATGAAAAGGAGATATTCAGAGGAGCCGATGGCTGCCCCTTTCCCTTGGGCTGCACACAGCATGCAGTTTCCACCCTTCTGAGCATTCAGGCACAGAGAACCAACAAACACTCTCTTCCTGTGGTTACAGCCCAACCAGTTGGCCAGGAGAGTCCTGTCTAGACACTTTCTGCTGATGGGGTGTGCTCAGGCAGTGACACAGGATGCTCCTGAGCTGTGCCATCTGGACACTATCAGCATTTTTTTCTGTGGAGCTTTTTACCGCCTGTGACTACAAAACAGGATGTTTCTCAAACATGAAAGGAAAAAGGCCAAAGATTCAAGTTTGGCTTTTGCAAGAGAAAGGGAGAGGGGAAAAAAATGGTAGTTCCAGTATGTGCTTGCTAAGAAAGAGCTACTTCACGGCACTGGGGCAAGGCTGCCTTCTTTGTGCTGTGGAGTAACCTGGTGAGAAGTGCAATTCCTAGAGACTGGATCAAACAAGCATTAGCAGCATCTCTCGACTTTGTACCTTGCCCATTTGCACTTCCTACAGCATCCCTGGGCACCACATGTGCTCTCAACAGCACACCATGGCCAGGCCATAGATCTGCCATGTGCTGGCAACCACACCAGCAGACATCTGCAGAATTGGCAAGGTTCTGTCCTGCTGACCTAATCCATTCGCCCATGAGTGCAGGGCATGCCAGTGAGGGTGGAGTTTCATTTTCAAGTGTTACTGCAGGAAACCAGAGTTTCTAAAAATATTGTGAATTTCTGACTGGAATTTCATAGAATCACAGAACGGCTTCAGAAGGGACCTTAAAGTCTAGTTCTAAGCCCTCTGCCTTGGGCAGGGACATAATTTGGGACATATGCTTGTTAAACCCAGAAAACTCAGAGCTAAAAATTCAATTTCATCTATAGGTTTTTTCCCCCCTGGTCCTTTGTAGAGGTCATTCTTTATCATATGCCAAAAACTGCATCACGTGATTATATAGACACTGAATTTGAAGGCAAAAGTCTGCAGCAATAATGTCTAAAATATTTAAGATTGAAATGAACTGGGAAGTCAGGCCTTTTCTGCTTATTTTGATAGCAAACTAAAAATTCACATTCAGTTTTCCATCTCCATGATAACTGGTGTGGTCATGGAACAGTGAGATTGCAGCAATCTCTAAGTGCAAGTTGGCATCAGTTGTTTTACAACAATGACAAGTTAAATTTATGAGGTTATTATTTGCTTGTTTTCTTCATACCTAATTACAAATTTGGATAAGAGTAGTGTTAGTTAAAACTTCAAGAACTTTCAAGTCTGAGAGTGCTCACAGTAAACATCCTTGAGGCTGCCAAGAAACAAACTAGCTAAGCCGAGCAAGAGCAAAATGGACATTCAGGGTAATTATGACATAAAATGCAGAATAATTTTGATTAAAACCCCAACCCTTCTAGTTAATTTCTAACACATTTATGTACTAGACAAACCCAATAAAAACAAAACTATATATATGCATACTTCAGTTTCTTTTAAATATTCACGCTAGACCTTGCAGATTGTTTAATAAGAAAAATGTTCCTATAAGTGAACTCTTTTGAATAGTTGCCCTGTGACTGGAATAAACTAAAATTAAACTGGAAGAAATCTGGAAAAGGAATAATTTTGCATTTGCCAGAAGATACACTGGAAAATCATGACTCTTCCTAATTTATATTTTGGCAAAGTGTGTGATCCCAAGATGAGAAAACAGACATGCAAGATAAATACTGTATCTAGGAATGCCACATCGGAATAGAATCCTATTTGAAGAAATCATTTCAATGATTATTTTAGAACAATGATGCAATTTGTTAGAAAAGGATGTTGTAGCCCTAGAACTCCCAGTGACCTTCTAGGTGAAGACCAAGACGGAAAGAGAGAGGTGAATGGCCAGTCATGCATTGTCTCTTCCTCTTCTGCCCTACCATCCATCCCTGCTATAACATCAGTTATTAAAGTCCCGCGATTGTTCCAGAAAGGAGGTGGTGGCATGGTTCCAGGTTTACACTGCCAAAACAATATCCAATCCAAATGAGAGATGAAATCGTAGAATTAGAGTTTTTTTCCCTGTGTGCTCAAAAAAAAGTTGGGTTTGGACAAACAAACCAGGAAAATTAAACTCGTAGTTGATAAATGAAGTGCAGAAGAGTCTATGGAATCAAAACCTGGCTACCACAGGTACTTTAAGTAGTGTTGGCTCCCATGCACTATTATTACACATCCTTTGCTGAAAACTGTATACCTTTCACAATTTTGAACCTCCTGTGTGTTTCCTCATATTTTCAATCAAATTATTACATACTAGAAATATGCATAAGGGAAATTATTCTACACATTTTATGGTGTGCTGTTGCTTGTAGCAGTAATTGAAGTACCTTTTCCACTTATGAAAGTACTAATTTTATTTGGTTTTATTGCTTTTCTAGATGCAATTATTTATTTAGTGTGTTTTGGCTTTATTAAATTATGTTTACTATAGGAACATCATAAAAATGTATGAAAGCAACACATCAGCCACTACTGCCCAATGACTTGTTTTGGGGAATCTAGTGTTATTTTTCATATCCAAACATAATAGAATAAGGTAAGAATAAAGAGATAATCTACACTGGAAAACAATGCAATTTTGAGATAATATAATAAAACACCTGGACAATATGATTTCATAAATCTTACTTCTAAAATTTACATGAGCTGGGCGTTGGGGTGGCTATTTCAGGACATGCGGCATTTTCTAAATGGAAACATAACAAGAAATATGGTTAAACAATAAAGGGGAAAACATACACCGATTTAGCTTGCCCCGAACAACTGATTTCTGTAGAACAATGAAAGTATTTCTACCTCAACAGATGTTCTGTGTCAGTCCTAGGAAATGCAGAGTTTTACTCTGGCAGTGACCAACACCTTGTTTGTAAAGTTTTATCAGATTCATTTTTAGGAGGCTTTTCCCATGCAGTGTATCATCATGCATTGAAGGTCTGATGTGGCACTGAAGCTGGCAGCAAAATTCCCAGTACCTTCAAAGAGAGACTAGATGTGCTATCATACACTTAGAATAAAATCTTCAACATTTGCTGGTGTTACTGTGATGTCCACCCTCAATCCTGTATTTAGCTTCTGTATGACACACTGAATAGACAGGCACACATAGTTTTGAAATCTCAAAAGGAATCTTTAACATAACATAAAACCAAAAAACAACTGAACTGCCTAGAAACTGAGGCTAATACTTTCAGGATAGAAAGAAGAGGGTAATATAAAACCTATTAAAGCACCATAGCAGTTGACCAAGAGGTTTTTTGAAGTCTTTAAGCCAAGGCCAGGATAGGACAGATGTCTTTCTAAACACTGTGATTTCAGTTCAGTCCTAATACATTAACAGAGAAAATATATGTGTGATTTTATTTCTGTTACAGTCCAGATCTGTCTGGGATCCACAGGAATTCCTTTTATGTCATTGCTCTAGAGAATTAATGAAAGCAGGAAATTTTCTGTCCTGTCGACAGCAGAGCATTTGTTAGGGAATGAGGACCAGAAGTCGAGATCAAATAGGACAACCCATGGAAGCAGGGGAGGGAGGGAAGACTGTGTCAAAATTGAAATGCAAAGATGCCAGACCCGCAGGCAGTGCCCTGCAAACGGCCTGTACTCACATGCAAAGATCAGTTGACTTCAGTGATACCACTTGCAGCAGCAGCTCCACAAAGTATTTGAGGATTTGATCTGCAGAGAAGAAAAAGGTTAAATTAATGCTGGAAAAGTGTAAACTTTTCCACCCTGAGGGAAACAACCTGAAATGATGAGTGTGAGCAACTGTCAAGGCAAAATGAGAGGATTCCAGAGCAGTGCAAAGGACAGGAAGCAGGGGAGCACAGGAACTGATTTTGGAGGGTATTAGATGCTTATCTTTTTAGGGAGAAGACAATACAATAATTATTCAAACGTGTTTCAAGGAAACAGGAATAATTTGTGTTAAATCAGAAACTAATAAATAAAATGTGAAACTTTTGGCCTTGGAAAGTATTTACAATTTCTTTGTAACATTTAAATACTGTGTGGAAAATCTTGGTTTATGAACTTCGAGCCAATTTAAAGTTTACAACTGCCAAAGCCTTTCTTAGTCTGAGAGATGCAACCTTCTCATGGTTGCTTCTTGTGATTGCAAAAATTCACATGGCTGAAAGGTTTTGGGTTTTATAATTGTGCTTTTTACACTTCAACTTGAGGACACCAGTTATTCAGGTAGAACACAGTACTCAAGAAGATAAAAAACAAATTCCCCAGTTCTTCACTTGCATAGTGCTTTAGAACATCACCCTTCCTCAGGGAGACTTTAATCTTCTGTAGATGAACTGAAATCCATTTCAAGTACTGAGGGCCTCCTGTACAATTCCACAGCAACTCTTTTGTTTGTTGCTACATTTTCTGAGGTGAACTAGGCATGAAAAACCCACTCCCAACTGATGAGCGAAACACACAGAGGAGCACAAGACAAGATTTTCCTCCACTAAGCCACCTGAATCTGGATGAAGTCCTCAATAGCAGTAGGCAGCTTTTGCCACGCACGTGAAATTTGTTCAGTAAATTTTATTGACCATCTCCCTTAGGTAAATATTTTAGTTTTAAGTCAAACTCAACCACTGTAAGACAGCAGACAGCTTTGGTGGTATGGCCTTTGTTCGAAACTCTGAACTCATCTATAGCTTGGCAAAAGTGGTGAAATTCCATTGGAATGGCAGTAATTCTATCCAGTTTTTTCTGTCTCCTGCATATTTTTAATGGTTTTTTTGGTTCTGTTAAGAAACACACTGAGAGGTGCTGTGACTGATTATAGATGTAACTGGTCCAAGGTTTACAGCTGGAAAGCAAATCTGGCACATATATATTTCAAATTGTGAACTCTGCAATAAATAAAATTGGGAAATTTATCATTAAGGGAGCTGAACATTTTGCTAACATACATCTTTCAAACCTGCAATATTTCAATTATCAAAGTGTCCAGTGTTTGGGAAATTAGAAGCAAACCTGAAAATTCTAGTTATTCCTGGTTCTTATTTTTAATATTATTTTTATTTCATCTTTAGAATAAAGCAACTAACAGCATAGTAGAAATGGGTGAGAGAAGACATACAGCCCATTCTATGCAATATCTACTTTCAGTGGTAATTAAATTAAAACTAATTTTTTGGTTCTGTTTTCCAGCCAAAAATCGCAGAGGAGAACTTAACATATGCTGAGCTTGAACTGATGAAGCCAATTCAGGAAGCCAAAGGCATTCCCAGTATGACAGTCTACGCACAGATACTCTTTGAGGAGAACAAGCTGTAACAGTTCGTGCCTGTATAAATGTCCTTTGTCTGTGTTCTATTTAATTCTCGCTGTGCTGTTTATTTATAAATATCATACAAATGTCCTTATTTTTTTATTTCCATTCATGCACTTCTATTTTTCTATGAGACTTTTAAACACAGTGTAGTTGAAAGTAATCATAGAAAAAGCAGCTGGTCAACAAGTGACATCTCAGAGATATCCTTTGTAGAGTTCTACACCCCTGTTGTAAATGGACTGAAGTTCCACTTGGGGCATTTTTAACACTAAACATTATTCTTTCTTTAATGTTAATGTGATGAGTCCTGCAAGCAACATCTTGGTGAGCCTCAGGAGGACTAGTGGCAGGATCCATGCCCATCGGCCTGCTTCTGAAGGAAAAGACCACTGACCAGGAAAATGGCCACTTTAATGCATTTTGTCCCATCAGAAAAATATTAACCCAGTAAAGCTGAGACTTTTCTCTATAGCAAAGGAAAAGCTAAAATTAGTTATTTTATTTTCCTCTCCAGAAATAGTTAAAAACAGTTTGTCTTCTATGTTTTCAAATTCCTTTTCTAAATGACATTGTCTTTAGAAACTTATGTTACTTTTAGTAAGCCATTTGAAATAAAATATTTCAAAATAATCCAAAGGAAACATTTCTAGTTGAACCCAAATGATTTAAGGAAGCATATTTATAGTTTGGGAACATTTCCCAAGATGTGATCTTTTTTAATACTGATTGGGAATAGGAAAAACTTGATAGTGAGTAAAAGGCTGACAGAACCAGGACAGGTCTTGGTTTAGTTTGGTGCTTCCAAACCCGCAAAAGTTTCCTCCTGTAGCCTGCATTACTGAGCTGCTGATCTAGAGGAAAAATCATGCAGCTCCTTCTTCAGTATGGAACAGCCAGCTGACTTACTTTGGAAAGATCAGAGCTCAGGAAACAGGGAAATGAGCCTAATGTGAGGACACAAAATAGCATTCATGTTTCTTTACCTCTTGATAACTGAGAAGGCATCCTTCCTTTTCCTTAGATACACATTCATGGAAAAGGAGCTGTTCTCTGGCATCCTGGGCATTTCTGTCATGAAGAATAGCTGGACTGATGTTTTCAAGCTCATATATCTTCAATGTCCAAATTTCCCCAAAGTTCAGGGAGAGTTTAATACCCGACATCTTTCAGCCCTTGAGTAACTGGAGTTCATGGAGAAACAAAAGCATGAGCTCTGCAAGTCACAACCAGGTCCTGGAGATCCAATACTTGGCATGTGCCAGGTCTCCTCCAGGTCTGGAGGGAGCCCCATGACACGCCACTCATCCAGTAGCATTTAATGTGTTTAAAGCAGGATTTTGGAGTTGGGCCGAGGGTTTTGCAGTCCTAAGTAAAGTGGTCCGAGTTTCTTCTTCCTTTACAGGTCACACCTTTTTAGTGATAGAACAACTTCTCACCAGGGCTCTGAGCACAACTGGGAGTCCTCACAGGAACACTCATGCCCTTCGTCCTGTTACTGCATGGGAATGCAGGAGGAGAGGACAGGGTGACAATGCAAGGATGGGGACATGCAACCAAGAGGAAAGAGCATACCACTGCCTTTTGGAGGGTTTCACCAGAATAAGCGAGTCTGTATAAACTGCTTTTTAACTTTTTGAGCAGTGGTAGAGATTAGGCAGCACATATAATCTGTTAGTGTCTAGCCAGGATCTGTAAATATAACGTGGTCACCTGCTTCCACATTAGATAAAAACCTCTTTTATAAAAAAGAATTTAAGAAAATCTTACCAGGCTGACCATTATGTACAGTACTAATTCCAATTCTAATCCTTCATCAAAACAGTTCTTTCCAAACTAAGGCCAGCTTTTACCAATAGGTTGCTAGTAGTTACTTGCATTTTTAAAATTTGCATTTGTGAACTGTCAAGAAAATCTTTGCATTATCCCAGGAGTTAATCACCCACCAAAAGGGAATGGTATTTTTTCTTGTTCTCTGATCAGGTGTAAGACTCTCAATGACAACAGCAATCAACTCAGTGACCAAAACCAAATTGGTGCTAACAAGTGACTCAACATTCAGGATCAATTTTGGAACAGCCAGTTTGACTGACTATTCAGAGAGGACAACTCTTATGCAGACAGCTGTTTGAAAGGCCTTAGAAAAGTATAGAATTTATTAGTCATTACTTTGGAATTAAAAATTAACCCCTAACACATTAATAATTTGACCACTTAGCTGTGAAAACTTTAAAGTTTGGTTATAAACATTCCTTTTGCATACAACTGGCCATTGTGCCCATTGTTCAGAAGAATCCTCTACTGTATATTTATGCCCAGCATGTTAATGAACACCATTCTTTATGTATGAATACCCTATATATTCTTGTTTATGTTTGGTATCTAATTTCCCAAAATAACAGTTAATTGAGCTGAATAAATTACCTTTTTTTGTAAGATATATTGTCTCGGTCTCTGTAGAATTTATTGCTTCCTAGAGAAGGATATTTCTTCCTAGATTCAAGGATATGTTATCTCTTACTCAGAATTTAGAAAATCCCAGTATGTGGAATTGAATTCTTAATTCTGCAGCACATTCCAGGCTTTTCAAGTGTTTTCCATTTGCAACTCACTTCAGATGGCAGCAGGAACCTGAAAGGTAACAGACCAGCTAAGTGAAACAAGGCCAGTAATTCTACTCGGGAGAACACCCATCTCCCTGAGCAGACATTTCCTATGCCTTTTCTTATGCAGTGTCCACCTAGATTTAATAATGTCAGATCATACCTTTGGAGAAAGAAAAACCTCATCATTTACCTTGCAATTAATTGTACATCTGCAAGTATCAAAGCAATTCACTGAAAGACCACAGAGAAGAAAATTTCACTGAGTATAATATGCTTTAGTTTGAGAAATACAGAATAAATGGATTTTGCTCCTTCTAACAGAAACTGCAAGGCCAAATTAATCCCTGGCCTAACTGTCTCTGGCTTCAGCAGAACAGCAGCAGAGCTGAATGTGGCCCACAGTTCTTTTATGACAGGAGATCCCATGAAGATTCTTAATACCTTATTAAGCAGCAGTTGGAGTCTGCTGAGTCACACTATTTTTGGTTACTCCTTCTGTTGTCATTGGGAAAACATGGCCTAGTGCTGAAATCTTCACCAATACAGCTCTATTAACTTCACACCAGTTTAATACCAGATTGTTAAACATTAATGTACTGCACCCTATAGCTTTAAATAGAATTAGATATGTTTACAGCTTTGGTTAAACGCACCTTGTTCCTCCACATTAAATTTTATTACTAGAATCCTCCATCAGCAAATAGGAGTAAATCATATTAGTGTCACAGACTGTGTGGGGGTTGATTCTGCAGCCCAAGGAAAAGGTATTTTAGTACACTTTATTACAACTTTCTAATTGGTAGGTGTGGTCAGCAAGTCATTATCTTTGCAATTACAAGGAAATTATTTGGTTTAGTACAACTGTAACGTAATTGTGGGGTTCTCTTCATTAAGAAGTTCAATAAACTTGTGTCCTTAGCCAGGGTTTGGCCAGATTCTGCTGGCATAGATTCAGACCAGAGAAGGTTGCATTTGATGTTTAATTTGTAGGTTAAATTCTGCTTTTTGAAGGCTTCTCCATCTGGTGAGTGACACATCTGGGTGAGTGACATCAAGGTGCAAAGATCCTTTATGGCTTCAGTCCAACCTCCCAGTGTAAAACAAAAAATTCCTAAATTTTACTCTCTAACAAATGGTCTTCTGAGTTTTCTGCACTAGTGTGAACTGTACTCATTCCGTGTACTTTGTTCCACCAGGGGTTTGATTCCCTTTTACTACCTTGGTTGGAAGGCAGGGTAGATCAAAGACTACATGTCAACAGAAGACTCCTGCATAGCAATAGGTATTTCAGGAATCCTACCTGTCTGGGCACCATATTGTGTCTCTCTTGCTCCTTACCAGCACTGCTGGGCTGTTTGCAAACCCCACAGGGGGCTTTTCAGTCTTTGACCACTCTGGCCAGAAATGTTCTGGCAGCCCTTTGTGAGCCTCCTGCTGAAACCTGCTCAGGTTTTCATTACAGCACATAACAGAGTCAGTCACTGCAGCTGCATTTCCCTGCTGTGAGGATCTGAGACACTCCTGCATCTCACACCAGGGAAGTAGGAGGACATGTCCACAGAGTTCTCAGGCAATCTCACTTGGGTTGCGGTCCTGGCTAGGGAAAAACTCTGGGGAAAGGGACTTCTTACTTCCCTGCACACCTGTTCCCTGTGCCCCTCTGGAATGCAAGTTCTCGAGTCAAACACAAACTTCCCCTCATGGGCTTAATTTGAGTTAAGCCATGTTAAATTCCTATCTGTCTGCAGCAACACTTTACAATAAGGAAGTGAAAAAGAATACAACAGTGCATTAGGGCTCTGTATATAGAGCTGTAACAAGACAAGATCACCTTTGAGGGCTTTTGCTTTCCTGTTCCAGGCTGGCATCATCTTGGACACAGTTGACAGCAGCTTCAGTTCATAGCTGCCCACCACCCCACATCTTTCCTTGAGAAATTACCCATTGATGCTTTTGGATTATCCTCAAGGATGAAGAGGCCTGCAGGAACTTCTTTGACTGCTAAGAAACTCTCTCCTGACACTGGGGAGCGTGGGCGGGCACAGCACCAAAGACATCATATAAAATATACAGGACAAAAAACCATGCAGGGATGGGCAACAGCTGTCACTTTCAAACATAGTAACTGGATGCATGTCCTCCCCTTACCATGACAGCAAACAAGAAGTCACTGAATGCTCTGTGAAGCTCCGTGAATACACTGAAGCTCTGTGGTGCTGCACCATTTCCTCCACCTCTGGTTCTGCCTGCTGTGCACAGGAACTAGAATGGAAACTGTCCAGTGCTGTCTGTGAAGGGATTTTTCAGGCAGCCAGTTAAGCAGCTTTACACGTCTCTTTCCCCTGAACTAGCCTTGTGGGAGACAAGTCAGTCCTGGCCTAAGTACTCAAATCAGAGAAAGATCAACAATTTTGCCAGCCAGCTATTATTTTCTACATGGCCCTGCTTTTCAACTGTACTCTGCTCTTAGAGAAAAATGTGTCCTGAAAAACGTGCCCTTCAAATACCTCAGGCAAACATAGCTACGCTCACTTATACCTCTACTTCCTCCTTGCTTACTCTCGAAGAGCAACCAGAGGATAGAAGAGCTCTGTCCTGCCATGGAACCAACACAAAAGCCAAAATTAGTAAATCATCATGCACATGATGATGGCAGATGGCAAAGGCCACTCCTATGTATCACTATAAAAAATAACACTAATTGGGATGCTTTGCAATTTCCTGTACAACCCATAATTAGGTTAGATAAGAAACTAGCAGTGTCTAAGTGCTATAAATGTCTAAATTAAGTTATTTTGAAAGTGCTTGGCACTTTGACATTTGAGAGTTCAGAGTAATTGGGGTATTGAAATAAAATTGCTTCTGTTATTTAAAAGGTCATTATCTTCTTCGGGTAGATATATAAGGACTATTTTCTACTCTACTGAGCTGGTCTATTTGGTTCAATTAGACCTGCTTCAGTAGATTTCTAGTGGGCCTCCTCCCACTTGTCACAGTCACACTGCCACAGAGAAGGGCCTGTAAATATACAACCCAGATATGGAGTATATATTCAGATCATAATCAGGCTCTGAGGAGCGCAGAGCCGCCCAGAGCTTCCACCATGAACACCACAGGCTGCTATACCCAACAAGGTGGTAACGGGGTCCTTACACAACCAGAGTCAACAAATACCAGGTTACAGGCTGAAGCCAGTCTGCCAGGCAGAAAAAGGCTTTGGAAAAAATCAGGATTTCACCTTCCCAATCAACTAATCTCATAGTCTGGCAGCAACTCTGGTTATTTCAATAACCCTACTGGAATTCCTCTTTTACCACATCCATGGGTCCCTCTGGTACTCCTCAACTGTGTCAATCAAAGGTGGGAACTGAAATGACTGTACCTTGACTGCATTGTATTTTAGCTAGACCAGCAGTGTCAGTAAAATATGGAGCATAAAGACATAGACATTGGCAAAGGAGATTTAACTTGTTGTCACTTCTCCACTGGAGACTGACCCAGCCAGGAGATGGTAGGTAATGGACAGAGCACAGGAGGGGCCAAAGAGCACTCTCACTATTCATTCCTGTGGCTTAATCCGTGTGCTCCCCTCAGGAGAGCTAAGCATCCCACCAAAACTGGAGTAGATATGGTAGCATAAGTTTTTGTTATCTCTTGTGGCCAGGGAACTTATGTGCAAAGAAGAAACAAAGTCCTGAGAGTCTCCTGTCCAAACTGCTAAATGAGACAATTTCTGATCTTAAACAGGGAAAGTTCCCATGCTGCTGTTGCCCCAGTGACTGCCCCACACCAACAGCCTCCACATGCATGGAGTTGCAACACTTGATATGAAACACATGGAGTGATCCCTGAACAGAGCACCGCTGTCCCCATCACAAGGAATGCCTTTGTACTCATTACAGCAAATATTACTCATGGTCACTAATATGCCAATGTACTGCTGAAGGCTGCCTGGTGCTGGATACCACTTTTCCATAAGACATTTCACCCTAGTGCAGGGAATGAGGGTGAGTCCTTTCAGACGAGCCCTTTAAAAAATTTCATGTGGCGAATTTCCATGAGCCTCCTGACACTTGGGAAGGCCTCTGATGACAACCTGTCTATAAGGCAAAAAGTATAGGGAGGGTTGGCATTCCTCCGCCAGCCCCGTACCCTCTCACAACCCCCCACCAGCCTGGCTGACTCCAGTGACAGTAATTGCCATGCACACGTCTGAACAGTGACACCAGTAATGCAACAACCGATCCCTGAGTTGGGAACAGTAGCACATAGTGACAACCAAAGGGAAATTTTTCCTGTGGGAATTACAAATTGCTTTGCATAGATTTCTTTAGAAAGATTTGAGGAAATTCTTTTTTATGAGGGTGCAAAGGCCCTGCAGTGCACAGGCAGCTCTGCAAATATTGCTTCACTAGTGTTTGCTAGCCAGCAGAACGCTAGAGATCACACACTATTGAGTGCTCACTGTAACACTTGTAAGACTCGTGGTGCTGAACAAGGAAGCAAGATAGTCTGTGCAATAACCAAATAAGTGTAATTAAGGCATTTTAGGGTTTATGGTACTTGATTAGATTAAACTGATTGTTAAAGTCACATAAAGGTTTTGTTGTTCCATATTTCTCTTCTTGGTTTCCCTACAGGGCAGAGTTAAAACTGTGCCTTATTTCTGCATTTCTTATCCTAATGGAATTGGACTTCTTTTAAGGATAATTCTCACCCTGAGCTACTTACCCCTTGCAAAAGTTGGTTCTGAGATAATTATAACACTGTTGATGCTCACACTGTTCCACTTACTGGAACTATGGAGTTATGGTAAAATTATTTGCTGTGGAATTGCTATACTTAATTTTTCAAGCAGTTTCTAGATCTGCTACCCCTACATCCCATGCATGTATCACATCAGGATACTCACAGAGTAGGCACTACTACTGCCCCTGACCTAGCACCAAATCTTGTCTGTGTATCCATGAAAGCCACTTCCACATCCATAGCTGATGGAATTTCCTGGACATTTTCATGGATATTTATTCTTTACCAAATATGCAGGAGACCAAAAGAAATACAAAAAGTAAGTGCTTACAAGAGCTGATCATTCAATGCCTTCTTATGAATTTGGAGCAAAAACTTCACATCCCAGAAACTTACCTGCAGAAAAATGACCAAGTAGCACTCTACCACTGTCGCACATGCTGGCTGTATCACGTATCACTGTCACACATGCTGGCCTCGAAAATCTGAGGAAAGCAGCATGCTGGCACTTGTGCCTTAACTCCGCACCCTAGGTTGTGTTTTTGATACTCACAGTATGCATTTCTTCCCATGACCTATGTCATCAACAAAAAATCCTCTAGAGCTAGAGAGGAAACCAAAACGTTGTGGAGCAAATCACACCTAATCAGAACTTTTACCAGGATGAAATTGCAACCCACTTCTATTCACCTGCCTTTTATATTCTCCTAAATTACAGCTCCCTGAAGATGAGAACAAGTTTGAATTGGGAATACATTTACTCTTACGTAAATTCAGGGAAGAAGGAATGGAGATATTAACATTCTCGCATGTTGGTAAGAACAAAAATACTTCAACAAACTCCTTGACACCTGTTTGAAGCCTCAGTACTTTTTAAAATCTCCTGATATTAAAAATAGAACATGTTATTATGCTACACTGTTCTTTGTCATAATCAAGGCAGTTTTATTTGCTAGATAATATTTGTGAAGTACAATGTATTATGTCAAATTCAATGTCTAAAATAACATTTTAAATACAGAAGTTTTCCAAAGACAAATACTACAAAATCTCATTGCCTATGTGCATGTCTGTCAGTGTCTCTCACAACTTTGGGGTCCAATGTCTAATTTAAATTATACTCGACTGCAGGGTCAGTCCAACAACTTCTTTGAGATTCAGTCCCCAAGCATAGGCTTCCAGTTTCTCTGATTCTTTCATACTCTGAAGGGTAATTTTCTCTCCATCCAAAAGGCTGAAAAAACAAGAGGTCTTGGCTATTTCTTCCTACCCATCCACAGACCAGCAGCAGATTCTTCCCCAGTCATCACCAACTAGAAGCTTGGAGGAATTTCTTGAGAAAGAAAAAGAAAACCATGTTTAAGAGCAAAACACATATAGGTTCAAGATTTTTTCTGTGTATGCAGCAATTAGGAGGATGCAACATTCAGGGGAGCACATTATATTTAAAGTTAAATTTGAAGAAAAAAGTTATAGAATAGATAAAGTTTTGTACTTCAAAGACTGAGCTTAAAATTGGGTCCAAACTTTCCTGGAGTTCAGTGGGTTAGCTGTGGACAATCTAGCCAGATTAGAAGCTCTTACCCTTCTCTGAGATTCTATGGATGTTAAATAATCTGCTGTCCAGATTCTGAATCCAGACTTGTTAGCATAATGTCATGGCTTCAGCCACTGAAATCTCTGCTCTTTGCAGTGCCACCAACTCTAATGAAACTGACCCTCACCCCAAACTTTCCCAACTACAATGCGTATCAACATCACACTAAGTGCTCTGAAGCTGAGCATGCAGAATGCAGGAACATTTTATCAACTATCAAAACGCCATCACTTTAGGAGAAAAAGACAGTAACTGTTTTACAGTACATTGTAACATCCTGGAGTAGGAGATGACAACAAATACTACAGCCAGATGAGTGCAGAAGAGGAGTGAGTGAACTAGAATACTGCTGGCTGTGCAAACTGAGCAGAGTTGAAGAACGAAGTTGTCATTTGGCCTAAAAACTTCCTGTTTACATTTTAAGGAGGTAATACCTCCAGCAACTCCCAGGATAGGAGTTATTCCCGTGTCGCACAGACGTTGTAGCAGCTACTGAGCTCTACAACTATTCTGGCCCAAACCTGCTACTGCTCCTGGCTTGTCTGCTACCCGACCAATGACCACCCCAACATCCTTCATGAGTGTTCTGAGCCAGGCCAGCTCCCTGAGCGGCTGCGTTTGGCGACGAGAGATTGGACCGAGACCTCACAGCCCCCAAAGCGAACAAAGAGTGGGCGCGCAGCCCCGAGCCCGGCGGGGCCCCTGACGGACAGCGCGGGCAAGGAGCGTACCTGGACACGGCCAGCGCCGTCACCGCCGCGCTCGTCTTGCTCGCTTTGCCGCTCAGGGCAAGGCTGGGATTCAGTTCCCGACAGAGAACAAGATGTTTTCCACACTTGTTACCTGTTGTGTCATTTAAAAATAAATATTTAGAAAGCGTCTGGGGGCAGCGTGGATGGGATTGTTATTATTTACGGTCAGCAAGTTGTTAAGTTGAGAACAAATATATTTAATCTTGGCCTGTGCTGTTGCAAAATAGGCCCATCCCAATTTAATTTGTGGCTATGATAGTTACATGTGCTGACGTGCGGCTGTATCAATTGTGTGCTAAATTGGATTTGTGTATTATTGCTTTCTAAATTGCATGCCTAGTTCAGCAAAATTGTTCATCAGTTTTCACTGGCTCTGTGCTTAATAAGATGCCCCACAATACTTTGCTGCCAGGATATAATACAGCCCATAATTGCCTAGTAAAAAGAAATTACATAAAGCCCTGGTATTATCAACTTATCTAAATCTGCTCATAACAAAACCAATAATTAAATGCTGTGAACATTTCACATACACACACATGCATACACACACACCTAACAACATAACTCAATCACAGTTACTTTGGTCTTTTTAATGACTGTGTTTTGTATTAATTTTATTTTCTTTAATGTGCAGAATGAGATGTGGGAATATTTGGTCATTTAAAATAATTCTGAAGTCATCTGAATAGGTTAAGGGAGTATGACCCTGCTTTGATTAAACCTCTCCACTCTTTATTAAAGAACGCCATTCCTGTATGCATCTGAAAACATGCACCCTTATGTTCATGTGCAAACAAGTGTGTGTCTCTACACAGCACCAGACACCTGGGGTCAGCACAGGTCTTCTATGGTCCTCTGGGGAAAAAAAGCACAAACCAGTGTTCTGCTGTGCTCCCATGGACAGCTTTTAAGTCTTCATTTAGAAAATCGCATAAGATATACATTTAACAAATAGCTAAAATATCAATCTGCTAAAAAACATGTGCATGCATCTGTACCTGAGTAAATATGACCTGGGTAGACCTGCCGTAGGGTGTTATGGACAAGAACTTCAGGATTTCTTAAAACAAAGTGAATTTTTCTATAGGTAAAGAGAAATGTACTACAGAAAGAAAAATGAACTACAGAATACCACAGGGATTTTGGAAAGAATGATGAGTCTTTTGCTTTGACTTACTGACAAAGTAACTTTTGATTAGAGATGAGAAAAAAAACAAATATGAAGTTACCATAGCCAGATTCTCTCATATCTGGCATCTCATGTATTCTTGCACCTTCCCTAGAAAAATCTGGTTCAGACTACTCTGAGAGATGACAAAAGGTTTGATAGGCATCTGGTTTGGCCATTATACATACAGAGGCATACTGGAAATATTTTCACATAGTAATATAAGTAACGTTGATGTCAAGTTCCATGAACAGCACTTCTGAAGATCTCTGTGATAATGCCCAATTAGTGTATAATATCTTTTTTTTTTTGCAGATGTTACATCTATAGCTCTATTTTAATGCAAATTGTGTGCCTAGAATTGAAGTAATAGAGAATGTCTGTAATGAGGACCACAGCAAATAAGTGGTGTAAATTATACATAATAACACCACAATTCCTTTCTGTTAAAAAAAGAGCTGGGAAAAGAAGAAAGCTGTGCTAGTTAGGATGTGACTTTAAAGCCTTCTGGCAGGTTTCAGCTCCTGTATTTGTTAGAACAGAGAAGTGAGCTTGAGTTGTTTCTAGTACCAGTCAGCACCGTACTCCCACGATCTTATTAACCTCAGCTCTGTGAGAACTCCAGGGTATCAGCTTCAGCTGCACACAGCCTTGAATAAACAGCTCCAAGCACTAGGGCCAGCTGCTGGCCTCCCACCAGTTTGAAGGACCTCTGACCTCTTTTAAGGTGGCAAAGACAACAAACTTCTCTGTTCCATCCCAGGGCAGGACCTGGCACTGCCCATTGTGACATTATGTCAGGATACTTTAGTACAGGCCATCAGCAGAGGTGCCAAGGCAAAGGACTTTCTGGAGCCAGGACTATTTCCAGCCATTGGTTTCACAGGTTTATGCAGAAAGGTGGTCTACCAGGGTTGACAGAACCCATGACAGAGCCTATGAAGGAGCTTTCAGTTTCATCCAAGCAGGATGTGTCCATGAGATGGTTGGCTCAGGTGTGCTGTCTCCAAGGTGGGGCAGTTGCTACAGTAACACTGCACCAGTTACCCACACCATCTCCCCTTCACGCCCCTGTGCTCACAGACCCTCTTCTTCCTCACAACCAGACGCGGTGTGCAGCACACTGCAGTTCCCAGCCCACCCTGGGGTCATACCTGGGGTGCTGCCCGGCTCCTCCGTCGCACCTCTCTGCGCTCGCAGCGCAGCACCTTGGTCTGGGCCATTGCTGTATTTGGTCTTCCACAGCTGTGCCAGTGAGAGGGTAAAACGGAAAAAGCACAAATTATAACAATGAGAGAGATTCAGCTCCTGCTTCCCAGCAAGGGGTGGAAATTGGGCTTCTAACATCAGAACAGGATTTTGCAGTTGTTTCCCCCTCTGCCACTGTGCTGCAGGGCGTCACACTGGAGAAATGTATGCAGGGAGCTGGTGGGTTGCAAGGCTGAGATACTATTGAGAATCCCACTAACCCAGGAAGTTCTCCTACCAGACTGGAGGCAGAATTAGCAGTGAATTCCTACTCATGAGAAAATATGACTTAAATGGAGCCGTGAACCAACTATCAGAAACCAAATTCAAATATATTTCCAATGGGTAATAGAATTTTTGCTTTCAGAACCACTCCAGAATAGAAAGTACATTTTCAAAACTCTGAGTGGCAAAACCTCCTCCATTCAGGAGAATAAAAGTCAATAGGAATCAAATATTTTACTCTAATTTACGTTTTCTGCCCTGTGCTGCCCTGTTAAGAAAGTGGCATGGGCTTTTAGTAGCTCTCTCCCTCCATTTAGAAAACAAAACTCTACCTCAAGTCTACAACGAATCAGGGTTCCTTTTCCTCTCTCCCATCCACCTACCCTCACCACTCCATCTGTGCTTCCCGTGATGATGATGCTGCATGTGTCCCAGTCCATCACTTCAGCAAAGCAGCAGCAAACAATGTGGCAGGTGGGGCTGCAGGCAGTGCTGATGCTTGCAAGAAGCTGGCCATTGACTGTCCACAGATACAGGTAAGATCCAGCACAAGAGATAATATCACCCTGTAACAGAGAAAGAGGCAATGTCTCAAAGTCCTACCCTCATCCTCCTCAAAACTCTTAAGTGCTGATTAGAAATTGCTGACTTGCTCTGATTTAAATCCTGACCGTTGTTTTCCTTCTGGGCAGATGATATAAACCAGAGAAAGTAAAAATTACCTTTTTTTCCTCATGAAAAATTCTAGCATTTTTACATCACAGACACCTGAAACAACTGTCTCAGATTTAGCAAGATAATGCAGAAAAAAATGGTTTTTTTCACATTTTTAAATGAACATATTTAATGAAGTGTTCCCTTTCTATTTTCCATAAAATCCAGGCTTTTAGTAAAAAAACAGTCACAGACTGACTTAGCTACTGTCAGGGGCTGTGCACTTATAAGGACTAGTGCTCTTATAAGTTTTACAAATAAGCATTCTCTGAAACAAGGACATGGTGTTCACCTGCTCAGCTGTGAAGCCTTTGGTGATTTCACAATCCTCCTCTGCCCCTCGCAGGGAGCTCACTGTCATCGCATTTTTACACTGTTTTGCATTTGACCAATGACCAGCTCTGCTTTCAGTGACCTGCACTTCTGATGCAGAAAACATCCTTTGCACCTGAACCTCTCCTCTCCATTCCATGCAGGTGCAGCCTTACCAGAGACTGCTTGTAAGGAGCAAATACACAGGAATTCCGTAAGGGCAAGAAACACACGGAACCAAGAGCCAATGCTGCAATTGTAAATGATCTTATCAAAAGTGCATTTCGATCAAATTACTAACTGAAATTCTACCTAACCTTTCCACTCTTGATCCATACGAAGAATCAGCTAAATAGAACCTCATCTGCAAAGTCAGCTGATTCTGGCAAAGGACAGTGTGCCCTTAAATTAGCACTGTGCATATGGTTTAAGTCAACTAACACCTTACTTCACCCTTGCTTCATTTGGGGCCAGGGCTCTTCACACTGCTGGGCAGAATTCGGGAGATAAAAAACGATAGCATGTTCAAAACAGAGCTGCAAATAATTCAAGAGATTAAATTTCAGCTACCTTATCTGCATGAAAGTACATGATGTCCAGGCATTTGGCAATGATCGACAGCACTTTTTCGGTCTAGATCAGGGATTTAAAACTATCTGAAATAATCAGTTAGCAAGCTTTTACAATCCTCCTTACTTTATAAACTTTTTAGGACAGTTCTTATTTTGTGTCTACACAACACAAACCCATAAGGTTTGGATCTATAGATGAAGCTTCTAGATGCTCAAGCAAATCCAACAAATCATGTAATGAAGAACTGCATAGGGTTTTTATTTCACAGAAAAGTATGTGGTTCCAAAATTTATTTCCTTCAAAACTTTGCTTTGAATCATTCTGAATTTTTCAGGAAAAAAACCTTGTTACCAAATTTTGTAATTTTGTGTCAATCAAAATAATTTAGCACAACGGAAACACTTTGTTTCTACATTCATGTTAAAATATATAAATATATAGAGAAGAATTAAACAAAAATACATTCCAGAATTAAGTGTTCTGTTAACATCAGAAAGAATTTTTTCATCTACAAGATAGGGACCCCACTTTTTTTTTTTTCCTTGAAGCTTCAGTCATACTTTCCTAAGGTTTTTCCTCTTTTAAATTAACCTTTCTGTAGACTATCATCCAAACAGTTTAACCATTTACACTCCAATAATCTGGAGATCATTCATTTGGATCAGTCACCAGACTGTTCCTGGCACAGACCATCTCATTTTTGGACAGCTTCAGGAGAGCAGATAGCAAGAGAAAAGGCTCCTGTACTGGCTGGTACATAGGAAGGAGAGAACTCTATCCCCTTGGGATCTCAAGCAGCTCTGTGCCAGCCCACCCACTCCTTTCTGAATGCTTGGCACCGCTTCAGCTCACTTCATAAGGGACCACCAAGACATTCTGAACTGGCCTGCTGAGGCCACTGGCCACGCCATCAGACTGCATGGTTAAAAAAGCTCTGATATGAGATGGCTGTTTTGGCACAAACTGTGTAGATAATATCTACCTGGTTTCTTTCTGCTGTGAACTCAATTTTGCCTTTGTACAATATCCAGTACTGAATCCAACCTTGAATTATCTGAGCAGCTGAAACCCTGCTCTAATATATTAACAGAGACAGAAAATACAAATATGAAAGCAACATTTTTGGGAGGTAGAAGGCTGGGAAAAAAAAAATCTCATCCAGAGCGTTTACAGTAAAATCTAATACAGAATATTTTCCTATCAAAACATGCAGTTCTGGCCAGGCACAGACCTCAACAGATTTATCCCCACTGCTATCAAGAGCTGCCTCCACATCTGAGAGTAGAAGGGAGAGTAAAAAGCCGACATTATCAGTGCAAAGGTGTAAGGCCGTGGCCAGCTGAGGCAGCAGACTGCAGTCTAACATGTCTCAGCTGATGTGGCTCTGCTGCATGAATGTCAGGAGAAATTAATGAAATAACAGGGGCAAAAAGGTTACGGGTGAACCAAATCCAGTAGATACTAGGGTAATACTTCATGCTCCTTAAACTAAAAGTTGTTTAATCCTGCTATCTATCCATCCAAAGATGCTTCCACTTAGCTACTCAGTCTAAGATGTTGCTTTTAGTGCTCGCCTCTCATCATTAAGAACACTATTAGCAATCTCCTTAGAAAGAAAAAAAAAATCAATGTATCAGACTCTCAGGATGTTTTTATGTTGGGAAAAGCACCCATTAAATGATCATGAAATGTTCATGGATGCATCAGAAGAAAGATGATAAATGAATATCTTACTGTTGAATTGTTGATGGCCACAGAACCGAGGCTTTCCTCGTGGGCAGGAAGCTGGTTTATGAACGTCAGCTGGTTCAGGTCCCAGATGATGCAGGTTCTGTCATCAGATCCACTCACAAAGATGCTGTAGGTTACAGATGCAGCAAGGCAGGTCACTGCCTGAGTGTGTCCATACAAAGCCTGGTGGGAAAAACCAACCAATAAACCTCAGCAGAGGGTGCCTGATTTACTGGGGAACCACAGTCCTACCTCGTTTGCTTAGTAAGAACAAGCAAGCTAATCATTCTTTGGAGAACTGAACAGGGTATGAGGGGGAAATACCAAAGGATCTTATAGAGAAGCATCCTTGTCCTCAACTCATACTTGAGGGTCCAAGAGATTATATGACTTGCCCAAGTTACAGTGATTCAATGCCCTTGGCCTACTTTTCAGACTCTAAGACAGTGCTTTGTTCTCAGCAACAAAAAATCATTCTTCACTTCAGTCCATGCAGTTTTAAGTAAAATTTACACAATTTTAAAAAATTATCAATATTTAAAAAAACGTTTTGAAATAAAACTTTTCAGGATGTATTTCAGTGACTTTCTCAGTCTTACCTTTATGTGATTCTGAACAAGTACTAATACATTTCTAGTATTGGTTAAGAAGTGAAACTGCATTTGTGGAGAATTTTTGCTTTAAAACCATGTAGGAATTCCACTCTCTTTCATCATTACACAACATTCTTTTTTTGTGGTTGTTTTACAGGTTCCAGAGACATAAGGAATGCCCAGTTAAATTTAGCCTTATATAAACAGTTTCTTAAAATAAGACTACACACTTTAGGCAATTTAATAGCACAGAGAGAAGGCATGGATTGAAGTATACTGCTGACAATTGTTTAATGCAGTGTTCTCAGGTGACAGCAGTATACATTTCTGCTACGTAACCACAGTAAAAGACAGTAAAACTTGTAGGGCAACAGAGAAAAAGTCCTTCACAGCTTTCCTAAAAAGCCTTTCAGGGCTCATTTTTTATCTGCCTTACTGTGAAAAATCAGACCCGACCATTTCAATATTGGTTTTAACAGGAAATGCACATTCCCTGCTGGCTTTCTTTCCATGACATAATTAACACATCTTTAGGGTCTGTCTCAGTTCAGCACGAACCAGGGGAGCCACATGTCCCAGATGATGTTTGTGGACACACCTCATCCTCTTTTCCAGCACGTGACTGCAAGACTGAACTTTTGCTGGCTAACATGTGCTGCCACTTGCCAAGGTCATCGGGACAACAGCATGCAAGCCTTAATCCTGAGGAAGAAGCTGAGCTGCAGCAGGCTCAGTACTTCTGAAGGTGACCTGCAACTGTGAGGGATGACTTTCAGTTTGTGACCTATTCCATTCACAGGAACTGTCAGCTAAAAATACTGGCACAAAATTAGGTCTCTAACTGTGGTTTTCAGAGGTCAGAAACACTCTCACCTGAGCATGGAAAAGAAGGCTCAGGGATAGCTTTGGACTGGTTGTAGAACAGTGTTTTTGCAAAGGGCTAGGCATAACCAAGTGCTTGTACTTGAGAACTGCACAAGACTGCAGCAAAAAAGGCTGGGCCAAGGCAGGTTCAAGGGCTCAAAATTTCCTGTCCTTCCTCCAAAGCATGAAAGAAAATATATTCAGCATGAAAGCATCCAAACTGCCAAGTCAAGCCAAGCTAAGCTCCTGAACAAGTTTTAATAAAGCCCTTTTTCTTTTTTTTTTTTTAACCCATAAAGATCCTACCTGGCAATGAAACACTTTAAATACAAGCTAACTGTGGAAGAGAGGAATAGACCTGCACACAATTATAATATCAGCTTCAACCCACCAGTGTCTCAATGCACATTAATGAAAAATGTCTCATGCTCTTGGCTCTCTTCATCTTCTCATTATCACTCTGTGAAGACTGACAGGTTTTCCCTTACTGGGAAATATCCTGCAGAGTATTTGCAGGAAGAACTGTGAGGCCTATCTTCAAAGTATCTTAACAAATATCAAAAGACAAAACAGAAGACCAACTTCACTGCAGGAATGTTTAGGCCATGGAAACTTAACCAAGTTTGACCATTCAACTTAGCTGCCCGCCAAGGACACAGACACTTTACAGCTACGCTCAACGCCTTCCTGAGAGGGCTGTGAGGCAGAGAGTACACCTTGCTCAGGTGCTTATCCCAGGCTAGTGTTTCACTTGGCCCAGAAAACCTGGGGACTGGATGCCACAGATCCCTCTGCTCGGGAATACTGAGGGAACTAGTAAATTGCATGGATCAGTACTGAGGCTATTATGCTCAAGCTGTAGTGTTCCACAAAACTGTGGAAGCAGATCCTGCTACAGAGGGAAAAGCTACTTTTTCTGTAGAAATATAGTTTCTGTACTTTACTACATTCCAAACCAGAATGTGTCAGTCCCATGAGACAGCTGGTAAGTGAATAGCATCCACTTTATAGCACATAAGCTCTTCTTAAGCAAAGCTCGCTCTCTCAGGAAATTTTTTTGTTCAGCAGAAAAAGCAGCCACCATGAAACAGTGAATTACATGAAAGCAGCACGTAATTCACTGGAAGACATTTAGAACCATAGTTCAAGTTTACATCCATTCCAGACAGTCATTAAAAAAAAAAACAAAACAAAAAAAAAAACAAAACGAAAAAAAATTGCCCTGCTAGCAAAGTGAAGGAAAGAAACCAAAATTTGTCATTGCATGATCTCATACCACTTTGTGGATTTTGGGTAATACCAAATTAATCACAGTGGAACACATCAGCAAAGATGATTTTAGATTGTTAAAGAGAAAGGCTTTATATTGCAGATAAAAGACAGCCTCTTCAGTTGCCTGAAACTCAAACTGACCTCCTAACTGGTATCGTTTGAATGTTGATGAAAATTACTGCTTATGCTTTCCTCTGCTACTATTTCCTCAATTTCTTTGTTCCATGTTCTGCTTTGGAATAATAATCAGCTGAATTAAAAGGTCGTCAGTGAAGATGTCATCTCATATTTCTGTCTTCTACAGCAGAAAACATCATAAATCTCAGAAAAAGGCTGCTCTAAAAGCAGTTTCCCCTCCTAATTTCAACACACAGGAATTTCTGATAAATGCAGATCTAAATAGTTCTCTGACATCCCAACAGACAATGAAGTTTTCACATCATTTAATGACAAATAAAATATGTTTTGGCTAAAGGTATGGAAAGCACTGAAATACCATCTGAACTTCCTTCCAGAACAAATGAACAGAAGAAACTTCTAACATGTGGAGACCCTGCTGATCAATGAAGCCTTCATTAGTCTGCCTAAAAATAGAGTTTTTAACCAAGAGTTTCTTGATTTCTTTAGGGAAAAAGGGCCCCATGCTACCTTTCAGATATGATAGTGGTGTATACTTTAGCTTTACTTGTAAAGCTGAGAACTCACCATAGCTGAACCACACGAACCTTGCATGAGAATTCAATTTTGTAAATGAAATAGCATGTATACAACTGGTTAATGATTATAGATGAGCTCTAAATCAACAACCACTAAAGGGCTTTGGATAATGAGGACACAAGCTGTAGCATTCTTATTGGTTGCATCCCTACGTCATGGAGTGACAGATAACCCTTTTATGTTCTGAATTCAGGTTGAGAGAAAAGAATCAAGAACTTTGCCTAGCTGAGCCTTCATCTCCATCAGCTAAATTTACAGGAGATCCTGTCCATTGCTGTAGCAGCCCAAAACAAATTATAAGCATCTCCAGGTGATGCTTGTCTTTGAAAATAACCCAAGGGCTGCACTTCAAGAGATGACAGAATATGCCTTATCTTCACCATTTCTTTCATCGTGATGAACTTTGAAAATGATACTAAAGGGGAAAAAAACCACCAAGCAGCACTCATAACTACAAGGCATATTGTCAGCTCCTGACCTGATAACAGGCTGTCACATGATACTGCTGATCACTGGGGTTTTTCTGCCTTCTTGACTCATGCAAAGGTGCCTCTTCTGCCAAGCAGCTGAGAGATAAAACCTCATCTTCTGGGTTTCATTAAGGTTTCCATAGCAGACGAGCCACAGTCCTTACCTGTCTCAGGTTTAGACATTTCACTTTGTCCTTGACCAAGGAAAACTCCCAGACACACACAACTGAGCTTGTTCCAGATGTGATTATGGTAGTTGCTGAAGGACACACAGCGCAGAGGCACTTTCCCCAGTCTGCCATGCACTCAAACGTAGTCACGTTCTGTACAAAAAAGCATCTTTAAGTCAAATGTGATACGATGTATTTATTAATACCAAATGACAGATTCAATTTTCAAAACTCAGCGTCCATTTCTTCAAATCTAGGAAAGAAAAGCTCATCTTAACCAGTCCCTGTGTGAGCACAGCTGTGAACATATGGGCATGCACAAGCTGTGGCTGCAAGGAGCTGTGCCAGCTTCCAGGGGCCAGACAGGAAGGCTAAACAAAGGTCTGTATCTTATGTCTTAGGAGACCTGAGTCCCAGTTCCTCACATGCCACACTTCCTACATAATTTCAGGAAAGCTCATTCTGCCATCATATAGTAACAGAAGGCAAACATTCAACATAGACTAAAAGGAAAGCTCAGGCTGTGACAGCCAACTGCTAACAGAGTGAAGGCCAGGCTCTGCAACTCTGCTCTTACTCAGATTGAAGAGCCAAAAGACAAAGCAGTAAATTCCATTCTGTGCTCTGTTAGCAGCACCCAAACCAGTCTAAAACATTGTCAGGTCTATTACACACTGCTACAATTACAGCACAAACACCCTCCTGCTCACATTCTGCATTAGCTCTCTCCCACACAACTGGGGCAACACTCTGGTGCTAATGATTCTGGTGGAGTTGGATGGTACAGCCACAAAAACCCTGCCACAGACAGAACAAACCTTTACCTACTCACAACAAAGACAAAAAGTTCTTATAAGCTCATGTCCAAAGGTACTGTTGGCCCAGAGGAAACTCAAGTTGGACTCCCAACTATTACTCGTAGTGACTGTGTAATCACACTCATTATGCTCAGCGTCACCCTGCGTTTGAAATGACAACAAAATAATTTATGCCTGCAGCAACACAATGAATTTCTAAGCACTTAATTGAAATAAATGGTGAAAACTCTCATTTTTATACAGGGTGCAGAAAGTCAAATATATTTCATGGCTTTTTTGTTTCCATTGACCGTGGGTATGTCTGTAAAAACAATGACGCCACTTGCACAAATACCCAAGTCAGTATCTGGCTGAATTACGTGTTATGCTATTCTGGTACCCAAGCTAACTCAGAATTACATATCATAACATTGTCCCAAACACATCCAAAAATCAGTGTGTCTACGGTAGAGAAAGAGACTAGATCTGTCAAGTGCCCTAACAAGCAGTATGATGATATAGACCATTTATTTTTAACAGCAAAGAAGAGTATTAACTTCATTATTTTAAATGAATGCACTGGACTATGCTGGAGCCAGAGGGGAATTGACAGATGGTTCTGTCTTAATTCCAGCAGAAATTTCTGCACAAAGAAATTTCTAATTAGTGACCAGGAGACCTTGTGCTGTTGTCCTCACAACCTACAGACAACACAATCACTGGATGGAAAACTTGAGATAATTTAGAGGCAAATGCCACATTTTTGAGCAGTGTGGAATAACTTTGTACTTTCTTGGATATCCAACTTGAGATTACTCAAGAACTGTGAGAAAGGCCTGTACAGCATCCTCTGAAATCAGCTCCCCAACAGCCTCTGAAATGGATACCCGAACCAGTCAAAGACCACAACGTATCATTAATTTCTAGAATTCTTTGAGTTTTTCTTATTACCTTCTCAGATCCATAGTTGCCAAAGCAGCAGGTGAAGTCCTCAAATCCCCAGCTGAATGTTTTGCTCCAAAGAGGAGGAATCAAAATTTTATTCTTTTCAACAGCCAGGATGCCTTTCTCTGTATGGACAATGTGCCCAATAGCTCCCTTGGGATAGTCTGACAAGACAGAGAAAATATTTAATTCTGTTGGGTTTAGAGCACTTATGTTAACTTTTCTCCTTGCACAGCTTGTGGGTGAGGCTGGCAAGTCCCACATCCGGGCTCAGAGCTGTGGCCAGGCCCGCAGATAGAAATCCACTCTGAAACTGAGATTCCAGACACAGTAGCGGAAACGCTCCTCTCCAATGGACCACATAAATCCATGCAGAGGGAGTGGTGTCTTATATATATAAAAAACCATATGCTCTGAACTCTACAACAGAAGTCTGAGTGTTTTCAATCCCCACTACTAATACACAGATACATAAATCACAATTGGCAGAAGGGATCTTGATTGAATCAACTCATACAAAGCTGTGTGACTACCTTTGTGCTCTTGATTCATCCCATCTAAGAATTGTGTACTTATTAGCTCAGAAAATGCGAAACAATCCCTGCAGTACCTTTTATAGTAACTGGTGAGAGTTTCAGATTTTGCAGACTGCTCACAAATGGAGGAAGAATTCCACTTGAGTGAAGGAACAGCGTGGTCTCTCTTCCTGATGAACTTTTCCCTTGGGCATTCCTGGATGGATGTGGTTTTGTGAAGAGCTAGAACAAAGAATTGTCATTGAAAAATAAATCTCTATTTGCAAGACCACACAGGAGAAACATCTGTTTAAATCCTTAATCACAGACTCCAGGACTACCCTACATGAACCTCTTAATTAAAATAAAACCTTACCCTTATTACGTTTTCATCAGACTACATCCCTCCCTCACGGAGACAGAAAGCTAATCCCAGCAATTCCGGACAAGAAAGAAAAGCATAAGTGAGACTTTGAGCTGGGTTTTATTTGACCAGACCCATTCCCAGACTAGTGATTACTCATGTGACTGTAGTGAAGGAGCAGAACCCAGAGTTGATGCTGCAGCTGCATGGCGTACAACAGGAACAGCATGATTAGAAAGTGTGGGTGCATACTGATGTAGGACACAATCTGGAAAAGTCTACAGCCCATCTTTCAGATTTAAATCAGAAGATGTTTCTGATTTAAGTTACTATTATTGTTCTCCAGTCAAAATACTTTAAGATCAATAAATTATTCTCTCTACTCTCATGATAAAGTGGTACCTGCTTTGGTATTTGTCCAAAGTTGCTGATAAATCCCAGGATAGTGCTCTTAATCAGAGGATCTTTAATTTTGTTGAGGTCTGTCTTGTCTCCGTAGAAGTAAGGGTGATAGGTGTTAACTGCCTCCACTGCAGCTGAGCCATGCTGCTTGTGGCCAAAAATAAGATCTATCCAGCAATGAAGGTGTGCACTGACATAGTCACTTTCCAGTGCCTGAAACCAAAAGAAAAGTACTTAATTCATTAAACTGTATCCATTACAAATGCATTACCACTTTTCAAACCTTGCTGGAGACTTCAACTCTCTGCAAGTGAATCTTCACACTTTTAGTTCCTTCAGTACCACCATTCTCAGCACATCCTCACAAAACACCAAAAGAGACCCAAGTGGATTCCCACAGGAAATGGAAGGAGAGTGCAGCACGTTTGACTTAACAGACTCCAGAAGCAATATTCTCAGAGACAATACAGGTAGGCTCCACAAGTATTCCACAGATCCTGGCACCCATAGTGACTGGTACATGGATTAATGGGATCAGAATGAACACTTGCTACTGGAGAAGACTGGGAGAGATGCTACAAGGTAATATATCCACCCAAATGTGGGCTCCCTAGGAAGCTTAATGTAATCATAGAGGACAACTTGTGCTTGGAAGACCCAGAGAGCAAGTTCATAAGCAGGGGACACAAGTTCAAGCTGAACCTGTGCCCACCACTAGGTTAGCCATTCTTACCCATGAGGCTTCACTAAATGCTACTGCTTCTGCCATCACCTGCCTCACCAAATTTTTGTGCATTCCCAAACAGCCTTGCCCAAGAATTCAAGCAGCAGTGTTAAGCATTATTAAATGTACTTTCCTATCTCCAAATCATTTGACTGTATACTCCCTGATGTTCAGTGAAAGGTCTTCCAAGCTGGCCAGCCCACCCAAAGCACAGCAGAAATAAACAAGCTAATGGGATCCAGAACAATGGCTCATTTCACAGAGCAGACAGAGCCCGGTGCAGCTGGTGTAAATGACCCTGCCCACAGCTATAACGATCACAGGGCAGCGCAGAGAACAAGCACAGTGCACAGCCTGTCCCTGAACAGATTCGGAACTCGTTCTTATTAATAAAAGCAGTTAGTCCATGAATTACAAACTGTAAATTTTGACTGGCATCACTGCCAAAGCAAAACAAAGCAACTAACAGAGCTGCAACTGTGCAGCCTCTCAGTATTTTACTGAGCACTATGACAAGTCCAGCCAGGGAAGGAGAACATGTGCTCTAGGGAGGAAGCAAATACATTTATTTAGTGGACTAGATTCCTAAGTTATTAAACATGAAACAGGAAGTTATTCAGGGTTTTATGTCAAGAACAATTCTTTGCTCTCATATTTTTGAAAGCAACAGCCAAACCTCAGAACAGTGTCAACTTCAATCTGCTTAATGCACCAAACATTGTGAAGCCTCCTAAAACTGGCCATGATATCAGTAACTACTGCCTCCAGCCCTGTGGATGACTTCAGAGGAGATAGAAACCGTTGTGTTTCAGAATTCAAGATCTCTGACTCTTCACTTCGGGGTTAGGCAAACTTTCTCAGGCAGGCTAATCAATTTTCCACAGCAAGATTTCTTGCACTCACCTGTGTAACACCTAGTACCAACTATGGTTGAAGAGACAATATTGCACTGACTGTATGGGAAGTCTGATCAGGTCTGGCAAATTAGACAAGAACACAAGTCTATAAACATGATCTTTCATTTGCTAAACTGCTCCTATTTGAAAGCAGTTGAATTAATTTGTTTATCAGCTATACCAATGTTATTAAGTCCCGCTCAGGAGGAGGTCAGAGACAGGATTTAAACCAGCAATTGGAGAGGTCAACTGAGGAAAGGCTTATTTGGAGATACCAAAATAGAGAAGATGGTTGTATCCACAGGTTTAGATACAATCACCTACAAAGTGATTGTAGAGAGAGAAAGCTGAAATCCCAAGGACAGGACCTGCATAGCAGAGGTGAGAAGAACCCACTGAGGCAAAAACTGAAGCTACGTATGACAAACCAGGATAATGCAATGCCTAGAAAATCGTGGGCTGTTTGTTTAGTCCTACCAGTGCTGACACATACAGTCATCACAGTTGTACACAGCAACAATCTGTGTGCACTCACACAGGCAGATCACCAGACGAAATCTGATGGGACAATGCAGGAGCACTGTAGAGACCTGCACCAAGAGAGTATGCTGCAAAGTCTGAGTTCAATGCAACAATCTTCACAGAGAATTGCATTTGCATTCACTTTTATGTAGCAGATGACATCACACAGAAGACTTTCTAACTATTAATAGATCACACTAATTGCAGTAAGTCTCAGGACCTTAGAGCTATTTGCTTTCAAATTGCAAAGGCTGACTCCATTAAAGGCAGAAAATTACATTAGGTTTCCCCCTGTTCCCACTACCAAAAATAAAAGAATAATTTTAGTGCTGGCATGACTCAGAGATGGAAATAAATAATTTAAATCAACACACAGTTTGATAGCAACGACATGGAACTGCATGCATATAAATTTCTGTGCATTATACTATATTCTCTTACACTTGTGGGCTGAGGCATGTTCATGCCACAAACTTACATATAACCCTCATGTGGTCTGGAAGGCTGGCCTGATTCAAGGTGAATTGTTAGTCAGGCAAGTAGACATGCAAAGTTCAGAACCAATACAAGAGGCAGGATGCATTTGGATCCAACATTTTCATTTGTGACTCTGGCCTTTGGAGTTTCATTTTCAGTGGTACCAGTTAGCATTTTGTCATAAATCTTTACATTCACTGACCTGTCTGTGCAGGAGAATGAATTTATGGGGGTCCCCATCTGCCCAAGGAGGAAGCTGCACGTCTCCCAGCACCGTTCCATCCTGCATGCAGCCTGCAGGAATTACAAAGGGAGGATCAAAAACAAGATCAGACACATTGCAAATAGGAACAGCTTTACTAAAACACTGAAGTCAAGGGAAATTGAGTGATTTTCCCACATGTAGTTTCAGGTTTGTCAAATTTAGTGCCACAAATTACTGAAGAACCAGTGTTCCGGGATTTCTGATCCAGTAATAAAGCACTGAGAACATGCTCCAGTAATTGTCACTCATGCAGTAAAAACATGCATGTCCTCAGCACAAACCATTTTAGTACAGAATGCAAACACAGACAAGACAAATGTGTTTGCACAACTTTCTTTTTATACATGATCCTGTGGGCCTAACTGCCAGATATTCCTACTAAAGCAGCCTCTGAGAGGGATTTTGTTCTCAAGTTCATTGCAACCTGATTCCTTTCAGAAGGTTAGCATATGTTCTTAATTCAGAGCACGGTGTTGTGCAACTGGCTGAATTCAAATCTAAATTGAGGTTCAGGTCTGGGACCACAAGTTTCCTTACAGTGTAGCAGCAAAGGGATTCGAGTTCTTGGCTCTTCCTACTCTTCCTGCATATTTGCTCTCCACTTGCAAGATTCCGGTGTCCTTCAGGTCCCTCCACTCAGTTCCACTCAGTTCAATCTCTGGATATTGATTCCAGTGAGGCCTTGTTTCTTGGTCTCCTCTCAGGATGAAACTACCCCAATTCTTTCTGATCTTTTAACAAATTTCTAATAGATCTTTTCCCTATTCTTATATATAAATACATAAATATAAACATTCCTATCTTTTAGCAAGTCTCATTTCACTGATACCTTAAATACAATTATAGCTAGATCTCAATACCATGGGTCAAGGTACCTTTACTGTCATCAATTTTGGATGATTTTCAGGTATATTTCCTCTGGCTTAATTGTTAACCAACCAGTGTCTACTATAAAAAGCAGCTTTGCTTTGCAAAGGGTGTGAATGTTGTGTAAAGTGAAGTGAATCAGAACTGCCATGCCTATTTCTGAACACTGTTTTTTCTGGATTCTCTCTGAGCCTTCATCACTGAAACAGAAAGGTCTGTGAGGCAGTGTATATGCAGAGGGGATTGTAATGCTGCTTGAGGACAGGGAAAATATATCAAGTTCATATGACTTGTGCAGAACCTTTCAAGATGATAGTAAGGACATTTGGAAACTTTAATCATCTTGTGATCTCATAGAGATTTAAAAAAATCCCAACCCAAAACACCTTTCACCAACATCATTTAACAACTGACCAATCTCCAAAAGTAAAATTAATATATTTTCAACAGCTACATAGATGTGATGATACAGGCCAAACTTTCACAAGCAGACAAGTAGATTGATTATATAAAAAATCATTTTGTTTGACAAAATGTGTAATTCCTTTGCACAGTAAATCATAGAAGCTACATGCTCCTTTCTGAGCTGGAAACTTGGTTCTTTTGACATTATTCAGTTTTCAGAAGTCTGTATTCTTGTAGTCTTATTTTAATAAAAATTGATTTCCTATTGCTAGAAAGCCTCATCAGTCCACATAGCCCAGGGACCAACTCTCAACACATGAGCTGGATCTTTTCTTTTGACAGGATGTTTTATCTAGAACTTACCAAGTTCGAAGTGATTTGCATTGGTTAGGAACTCTGGCAAGTAAAAGAATTCAGGGATGAGTTCCCTGACGTCACTCATGTTGTCCCTTGATGCTGATTCCCACGTGCTCTTGACACTGTGAAACATCCTGTCTGCAACATCAAAACTCCCACCCTGTGAAATGGAGACAGACAAAAAGACTTCAGTGTGAATATTCTGTTAAATTAAAAGCATCTTAGCCAATTTTGCAATGATCACCTTATCACATGTTTGCTGAGGGGATGTCTCACGATCTGTCCCAGCTCTATATACTGTAATCTTATCTTAGGAGCTGTCTTAGGCCTGATTTGTAGCTATGTTAGAAGGCCATAAAGCTTGGAGTCTTGGCACAGCCTGCAGTAACACAAGGGCAAGCAAAAACCACCATGGGTAGCTTGAGAATATCTTCTGAAAGCAATTAATTCATTTCACCCTAAAGTGACTTGAAAGAAGAGGACACAACTTCAGTTGTGATCCCAACAGTTGTGAACAATCTTAAATGCAATTCTCCTGTGGAAAAAATCTTTGGAGAAGGAAGGTTTACCACTGAAGTAACATTCATTAGTTCCAGGAAAACAGGAAAGGCCCAGTGGGCAGGAACCTGCAGGGACTGGGCATTCATTATGGGAAGGAAGGAGAACATAACGGGGGAAGAAAAGAAAAATTTCTGGGACCCAAACTGAACTGGTAAGGAAGGAGAAAAACTACCTCACATCCTGAGAACATTTGAACATGTTTAGATTAATGAGTCAAACACTAGACCAAAGCAGCCTTAGTATCCCAGGACATCATTCTAAACTAAGGCCTCAAGAGGAAAAAAACAAGTCACTTACAAATGAAGGGTATATGCCTTATCATGGAACCATATTCCCTACAGAATTTCCTAATGAAATTTCAGATACTGTATGCATTTGTGAAAACCCAGGCTTATCTTTACATATGGGTGCCTACACTGAGAATGAAAGGGTTATTGTAACACAAAACTTCTACAATAAAGGAAATAACCAAAGAAAAAATTAGGTTTTGGAGATCGCCTGAATGAGTTTGCCAGAAACATCAAACTGTTTTAGAGGAAAGCTGACTTTTTAACTGTAATAAAGTGATAGAACCAAATTGTTTCTTAATACCTAGTTGAGGTGCTGGCAGCAGTACTCCCAAGGTAATGTAGATATTTCTCATTGGGGTTAACTAATTTAGATTGTATGTCATGGGACATAACACTACATCTCACTGTCAGGGCTCAAGAGAGATTGCCAGAAATAGAACAAGTACCTTGAAATAGTTCTGCAGTACAGTGAAAATGTATGAATTACTCATCCTCAACCATTCAACCCTCAAAGCTGCTTCACTAGGCAAAAAGAATAAGCCAGGGGGATTGCATAATGAAGACACTAAAACACAGACAAGGTGCAAGACTCAATCTGTTAAAAATATGAGATGCAGCCAGGTTCTGTCTATGCCTGACCTCTTGGGGAGACTCAGTAGTTTTCTCTCTGCCTGTAGACTGTTGAGGAGGATGTTGTGCTTCTGCAGATAACAACCAGCTGAAGTTCTGACTTGTATTATATTATATAGGAAAACAACATTTAAGCACCCTCATGCTATGAGGATGGGATCTGACTCCCATGGACCAGATGAACCCCGAGCAGCAGCTCCCACAGGGTTTCTGATGGTAAGAACCACTGCCCTCTTGGTTCTCCTAATTGCACACTTAGGTTGCAGCTCCTTCGGATCTACTCTGCTCAGTCTGGCAACTGCAAGTCAAGAAGTAACTTCTGCCACATTTTTTGTTAGGGAGAAAATACCCTCATAGATAAGCTATCAGAAGACAGAAGACAATAAACCCTAAGTGCTGAAGCCACATTCCTTGCTTGTCTTTTGAGATAGGAGAGACTCACAACAAAACCCAACATAGTCCAGATGGAAATATCCCATTCCTATTTCCCCCAAGATGAATTCTGACCAGGCTTCTGGTCTAGCCTCATCTCTAAATGACAGCATAGTTCATCCTTAGCTTCTTGTCCTTCTTCCTTATACCAGTGACAATTGTGAAGCCTTCCCACACCCACTCAAGGGATGGAGTGAAAAAGTGGCTAATCACATGAGCAAGCCTATCTGGAGTTAATCTGATGCACAAGGTCATCGTGTTCTTGATCATTATTAGGCAGGAACCCTTGGAGTCAAATTCAAATTGAAATTAAAACAGAGTAGAAGGAGGACTATAAATAAATCAACAGCTAACAAGTATCTCATTGAAGCATATTAAAGGGCTTTGTATATTTAATCTGCACACAGTGTGCTGTGTCTGGTGGTGATTGATGCTTTTTCATCTTTTTTTGCAGCTTTTATGAGAGCTGGTGGTAATCTCCTGAGAAACAATATGATTTGTAATAAAAAGATTACCTGTATTAAATAAAAATAATATATACATAGGAAATGCTGTTAGCGCGACAAATCTGGTTAAAGATATTACCACCACGAAAAAATGTGATTTTTTCCCTGGCTGTCTAATTCATTTTAGGGAAAAGTAATATCTTTAAAACTTAAGCCTGTATTATTTATAAAGGAAGCAATAACTGATTTTCCCATTTCCTATATTAATAAATTTATTTGCATATATTTATATCAGAATTAATGAGTTTTCTCTCTCTATGAATGCAAAAACTGCACTGAAAGGGAAAAAGAGAATCAAGAATTGCCTTATGCTTTTAGATTGCAAGACCACAAACTCTTATGACTTTTCTGCAGCTAGACACAGTAAGTCTCAGTTTTCTTTCCTTTCAGTAGAGGCCTTATTGTCATGAGAAATACTGGAAAAATATACTTTTTAAAACTACAGTCAAGCAGGGCATGTACAAAGCAACGAGGCAAAATGATCTCTAGAGAGAAGTTAGAACTTCACGCATTTATAAAACTAAACATCACCTTGCTGGTGCTCTAGACCAAAGACCTCAAAGTGTTTCTAAGAGTTGATTATGAAGATGCAAAGATTTACCACATGCCCAGAGATGCTGAGAAGTTGTTACCTGCTTATAGTGCTTAAATGACTGCTCAAGAGTCAGCAATACAGTGAAGAGTATGAACCCTACCCTCTATAAGTACCTTTGAGAGGCAGATGTCAGGAAAGGTCAACCTGATAGCTGAAATGCAGCAGTGGGATAAGAATAAAAGGGAATAAAAACTGAGTTGATCAAAAGTAAGTCTCAATATTGAGGGCATGGGGTCCTAGAATGCCTTTTCAGTAAAGACACTAAACACAGAAACCTTTACTGCTCTTTTGTGGTGCTGAGACTGACTCCTGAAAAGAATTCCAGGAGGCACTTGACCAAGGCAAAGTGGAAGGTACCATCCAATACCTGTTTGATGAGCCAGTTTTTCATCCATCCACAATATGCAAAGCACATACAAACTTTTATCCAGAGTGAGATCTCAATGCACTTTAAAAGAAGTTAAATAATAAGGTTTCTCCTGTACAGTCCCCTTACTAAAGGCAAGGCTTCCTCACTGCCTTCTTCTGTGGTCAGGTGCAAATCAGTGGTTTGACCAGACAAACAGGATGTTATGTCAACATCAGTTTTTCCCCAGGGGTGTACCCAAGTTGTTGCACTTCCTTGTCATGTATTCAATCTGTCCGTTTACAGTTATAAATGTAGCTTTTCCACTTTTTAAGATTCTGAGAAGCTTTCACAGTTCCCCAAGGCAGCACTGCCCTTCCAAGGTCTTTAGGAGCTCTCCCTTTGCAACCTGCCATTGATTTGATCATACAGTTCTCAGGGCTGCTGTTTGCCTGACAGCATCTCACAGCAAGCAATTCCTGAGCCTCTATAGGACCAGTCACCTGGGGGAAGAAACAGCAATGAGCTCAGCTCAACATGCAGCAACATAAAAGCAAAAGAATAAGAATGGAGGGAGTTCAATAGTTTCAGTGGATCCACATCCAGACAAAATTTTGAGTGCTACAAATCTCAGCAGCCTTTGGAGATTACTATCCTCACAAAAATGCTGGTTACCTGCTAATCACACACAAACACAGCCACACAGCATTTACTCAGACTGCAAACTCGTTATGCATGAAAAGTGTGCCAGGGAGATACAGCAGCCTTTGTTGTTTACAACAAGAAATAACTGCTCCACAGTCATTCATGACTGCAGCTAACATATGGCTCACAGAGTGTGATGGTAACCATTGCCTCAGGTGGTTCACTAACCCATCAGCTACTGCTGGTAACAGCCAATATCATAGGGCTTATTACTTAATTAACACAGCACTTTATTTGTATTAGTTCACTGAAAAAAGCCACCACAACAGCAAAGCACTCAGAAAGCTGCAGGAGACATGGCCATCCCTCACCATCCATACAGCAGTCTCCAAGTGTGGAATATTCTGGCCTAGCTATCTCCCCATATTTCTCCATAAGGATAGCTAAATTTCAGCAAGACACTCCTTAAAAAATACACCTTGGAGGATCTCTCCTCCCAGTAGACTCTGCTATAACACAACACATATTAGAGAAACAAGGGTAACAACTCTGCTACAGCCCAAGTGTATTTGCTTGAGCATTACCAACTGCCTGCTGAAAAGGGCAATCAGGAAATTTGCTGTCCCTGTATGCTGAGCAGATGAGAAAGGTAAGCACAACGTTTAATTTCCATAAATTCAATTCCATGGTGAGAGCCAGCTTGGCACTGTAAAACAGTAACAAGTTCAGAACAAGATTAAACAAAATATTCCTTCTTGAGCACTGTGTGTAATCTTACCCCACTTCTTCAGGAAGTTGATCCCATGATCCCTATCATTTCACACCTACCAGAACCTGCATGTCCTCATCTGGCCCAGGAATGCTCTTTATGCCACCACAGTGAGCTCCAAGCGCTTGTGTGTAGCCGCACGACTGTTCAGGCACTTGGGCTTTGAATACCTACCGTGTAAGTCTCATCTGCCCCAAAGTCAGAAGGTTATGTTCAGACAGGTAATAAGACATCTAGGTGCTTACGTACCTCAGTTCTCACAAAACTAAATAATCCTTCTCCCTTGCATCAATAATGCTCCTATTGAGATGTTTTCACTGAATTCAACATACATGGCATAGAGCCTTCAGTAAGCCCTGACTCCACATGGAGTACACAGAAAATGTCAGGAGAACTAAACCCCCTTCCTTACACAGCCACTGTAACGCGCTGCATGGTTCACAACAAGGTGTAGGAGGGAAGTTATCTTGTCCCCTTACCTGCAGAGAACAGAAGGTCTGGGTAAACGGCTCCATTCGGACCAGGTAAGATGCCACTATAATTGCTGATGAGTAGTGAGTACAGTAGTGGCATTGGGCTGACAGATCTCCTGAAAATTGCACACAAATCAGATTCCAGTAAAAAATACCAACATTTCAAGCCCACAGCACCCAATTACCACAGCATGACTAGATAGGGAATAAGTATTCTAAGCAGATGTGTTCAAAGGTCTGCGAGCAAAAATTTTGTTTTTGTCAAAAGAGGGACTCAAGCCTCTGCTGTCTGTGAGTCTCCTAAAACACTCACCCTCACTCTTTTCCACTTCATTGAAGCGCTGTATGAACTTGTGTTTCCTCTCCACAGTCTGTGCTCCCATGGGCTTTGACAGGTCCCGAAATGTATGAGGATTCGTGAGGTTTAGAGTCTGAAAAGAAAAACCAGCAGGGATGCAGATTTTTAGATCCCTGAGTCTTAGACATCATGATCATCTCATTGACACTGGAGAGTAGCAAGGCTGTGTTGGAAGTTTCACGCATACAAGAAGGTCACACACTTACCCACCTCCAGAACTTCACAAATAAAGGACCTGGCAGGTTGCAAATTGCCCTCAAGACTTTTCTGTCCAAAACTCCTTCTCAGGGGTCACAGAAAACTGTCCATGCCTACCTGCTGAGCTGATGCATCCTGTTCTTAACTAGGTGTGTATTTAATAGATGCTCATCCACCTTTGTGAGACAGAACGTGATCCTCGGCATGCTGACTTGAAGATAAGGCTAATCTATACAGAATCAGTACAGTTCAAATTAACTAGTTCAAATTTTAAATCCTTGGTCTAGACCCCTCTGCTTCAATGGCAACATTCAATGAACCTTTGTGCAGTTGCTACCACAGACAGTACAGAATGCTGCAGCAAGCACTGACCTCAGAGTGGTAGTCAGCGAGGACCCACGGAAACACAGGATACTGCATGTAATCATTGTAGCTGCGGCCAGCCAAGGTGTTCAGGTACATGAGGTAATCAAAGTTGCTGATCTCCCGCTTCTGCCAGGGAAAGGAAACAAGCATTAAAATCTCCTGACTCTGCCTCTGAGTACCATGCAAAAGTACCCTCAGAGCTCTGTGGCTCCCAAGTCCACCAGGACAAAAATTATAAATAGTGCAATCAGTCATCCTTTGCCATTCAGATCAGCACAATATCTCTCATACAACAATCCATTCAACAGAACCTGTCTTCATTCTGTCTCTTTGGACAAGCCATTTGCATTTGTCTATAACCACACAGTGCTTTTATGCTGTATTTGCATAACAGAGCACTTTTTCCCAATTTAAAACTGAGCCAAATGAATGCAGTCTGGATATTGGAAAACCCTGGACAACTGCCTGTACAGAAAAGGCTGCACAAAGTGCTACATATATAAACAAGAAGGTATGGATCTCCTCATGCGTCTTGGGTCACCAAGATCACAGCTACAGAAAAGTAAACGCATCTCCCAGCTCAGCAAATCATGTGGTGCCTTGATTTAGATGTACAGATCTGTGAACAGGCATTCAACTAGGTGGCTCTCTTCGGTCTCAACTTAAAGTGTGCACAAAATCACACTTAATCTGCCAGACAGTAGCACCATATGTTTCATAGCAGGAGGAGCAAAAACTCTTCAATAACAAGATGTAAATACTGTGCTCCTCTTGCCAACAACCTCACCTCCAGCAGTGAGAGAACAGCTTAGGCCCTGAGGTACATTTGTACACACACACATATCTGTGTGAGGACATTTCAGTGTGCTGAAATTCTTTGCATAATCACGTGCAGCCAAGATTTAGCATACCTGCCACTTCTGGAGCATTGTCTTTTCCCCTCCTGAGTGTTTCCTGTATGGAACAAACATTTGATTGAAACAGCCTGCTTCAGAACAGTAAGTGAAAGTCAACATCTGTGCTCCCTGTGCCCCCTACTCTCATCCCACAGAAATGAGAGAACACAACACTAGAACAATGTTGAGGTTTCATCATTGACCAAGTAACTCCAAAATCAGAGTGCCATTGATTAGGTTAGTGCTGCACAATACAAATTGTATTACTGCTTTAATTAGGAAGGCTGGTTCTGCCTGATGAGCAAGGATGGCCTAGCTTCAGATGGCTGATGAACTTACCACTGTCAGTCACTCTCCCATTCACATGCTGACTCTCCCTAAGCTACTTGCCAGTCTGGGTTCTACTTGCCTTAGGATATCACTGCAAACTGCGGTAAGAATTCAGAAACTGACTCCCAGGCAGAGAGGATGCTCCTGCAGCAGAGACAGAGGGACAGCTGGAGACAGCAACTTCCTCAGCTGTTCTGAGTTAAGCCACACTGATCATCAGTCTGTGCGCCCAGTCTCACGCCATTGTAGAGCTAGAGTGCTAATGACAGGTACCATTAAACCTGTCTGCTCCTGTTCTGAAGCCTTATTCTCAAAAGCTCACGTTTTTCTGAAGTATTCAGAAAATACTGACTTAAAAACAGAAGTCTCTCAGTCTCTATATCACAGATTGTTGCACAAAACTCTTCAAAACTAATGTAGTTCTTAAAAAGTGGATTGTCATTTTCATATTTTTTAAAGTAATAGAGTAAGTATGTCTTTTCCAGTTTTTTGTTCTCAAAATACAACTTTTAACAAAAACTTTAAAAAAAACCCAAACAGACCAACTGAAAGCAGATTCTAAACATGGAAATTCACTTGAAAATGAGAGGTTCTGAGGAAACAAAAGTCACATTTCAACCGCACTGAACTAGAACATATGTCAGTATCTGAAGGCCATGGACTTGCACTTGTCAATATCTAGAGACCAAACTGAGACAAGTGACAGCTTCAGGATTATCATGGTTTAACCCCAGCTGGTAAATAAGCCCAACACAGTCACTTACTCTCCCCACATAAGGAAGGGGAAATCGGAGGTGTAAAAGTGAGAAAAATTGTGGGTTAAGATAATTTAACAGATGAAGTACAGGATGTGCATGCAAGCAAAACAAAACAAGGAATTCACTCACTACTTCCCGTCGGCAGGCAGGTGTTGAGCCATCTCCAAGGAAGCAGGGCTCCATCACGTGTAAAATGACTTATGAAAACAAACACCATCACTTGGAATGCCCCTGCCTCCTCCTCCTTCCCCCAGGTTTGTATGCTGAATATGGTATACTATACCACAGTATGGTATGGAACATGCCTTTGGCCAGCTGGGATCAGCTGTCCTGGCTGTGTTCCCTCCCAGCTTCTTGTGCTCCCCAAGCCTCCTCACTGGTGGGACAGTATGAGGGGTAGAAAAGGCTTTGACTTGGTTTAACCACTACTCAGAAATAACTAAAACATCCCTGAATTATCAACACTGCTTCCAGTACAAATGCAAATGCAATTTTCTTCTACAATGAGGAAAATTAACTCTGCCCCAGCCAAAACCAGCACATGGATTAAAGAAACTTTTGATCTTCCAAAGTGAACTGGGTTACTGATATGATACAATACTGGTGGTAAGAGAGGCTCTTCCCTTTGAGTGTAAAATAAATAAATCCTAAGGTGCCAGACCAGAGTAAGGGCTTTTAACATCATGAAGTGTAAGGAAATCAGTTCAGCCATAGATTATAAAACTACTACAGGAATAACTAGATGCTATTTTTCACTCCTGTCCTCTGTATTGAATCATACTAGAAATCCACAAAGCCAGGCTTAAAGTAGCTTCAAAGATCTAAATAAAACACCAGAATGCTCTATGATCATTACTGTTTTATTGAATTTGCAGTAGTAAATTCTTGTAAACCATCTCTCATGCTTATGAATCATTATTTTATTGCCTATTCAATCCTGGACCAGTTAATAGGGTACCTAAAGTAAAAACACTACAGTTTACCCAACATAGTATTTTATTCCTTGCCTAGACTCTCTTCAGAGAAAAGTGTGTAGCCGATAGAAGGATTTTGCATGAACAAACATGAAACCCAGGATGAATTCTAGCACATGGTCTACAATTCCTAAGCGTTGCTTAGTTCCCCTGCTAAGCACATGAAACCTAACAACAATAGGCTGTGTTTATGGAAACCAGTAGACCTGATTTACACAGTGTAAACCAAAAGAAATTCCACTGACTGAAGTAGAGTTATGGTGGTTTTGCACACCCAGTTTGAGCAACACATGGCTTATGAATGTGGGAACTCCAAAGTGCCAAACAGGTACCATAAGCACTTATCCTCTTAAATTCAGCCTTCTCACACGTTATGTAGATTTCATAGGTCTTTTCCCCAGTGGCCTTTGTAAGGCCTCCAAGACACATTTGGAACTCAGAGAGAGTATCTCAAAGTGATGGAACAGGATCAGGATTCCTGGCATTATTTGAAGTGTGGTTGGATTAGGCTGTTTGTTACAGAGGGATCAAGTTAGGCTCTTCCCTTTCCACAGGGGCAGACTTGCTCACTAAAACCACACAGGTTTATTTTGGATTTCTGGCTGAGTCAGAAAGCAGAGGAAAGCATTACAAAATGCTATACCCAGGACTAAACCGGGCCACTCTTGTGCGTATATTATGCAAATATACATGCATTGACTTGTGAGTGCCATGACTCTCTACTGAAACACTTGTTCTGCTTGTCACAAGCCCTAAACAGCTAATAAGGGTCAAAATCATTCTCTCTGCAGACTTTGGAAGCAACTACATAACTCAAAGAGGCTGACAAGTTCACCGCGTCATGAAAGTAAGCAAGGCTAAATGTAGCCTCTGCCCTGTAAAAGCCATCCTTCTGGGTCTCAGAGGACAAGGCAGGATGCTCCCTCCAGCTCCCCAGAGATCTGAAATTCTCCATTCTCCTCTGTTGACTCAGGGTCTCAGAATACGAATTGCACTGCAGGCAGCTCCAGCCTGTTCCTACCTTCTCCTTGATAATCAATGAGCATTTCTCCAGCCAACACCTCTAGACAGCACAGCAAAAGCTCAGGGTAGATGAAGGTCAGCTACTCAGCTGCAGTAAGTGCATTTGAAAATAAATAAATAAATACTCAAAGGCTGGTTTTTAAAAGAAACAGAAGTGCTTTAAAAATGTAAATAAATAAACTTCCAGAGGGAGTGAAATTATATGGAGTCAAGAGAAGTATCTACAGATCTATCTCTACCTTAATTTGTGAGGTATTTGTGGGGCACCAGCAATGGCAGAATATAAACATGATGTGTACTAATGTGATCCACCTTTGGCTACACTATATGTAAGTGATTTATTAATCCCTCTTCCATTAACATCAGACTATGACCTCACTCTTGTGATTGCCAGTGTACCATTTGCTAGAGACAGGTGGACCTCAACCCATTTGGAGATTCATTGCGGATGAGATAATCTCAAAGGAGAAGATTTTGCCCTCACTGAAATTAATACTAAAATTCCAATTGATAGATTCTTAGATTTCACAAAATGGCTTTAATTTTCTTTTTTTCTTCCATCCTCCAGACTAAAGTCTGAAAAACTGTGACAAGGTTCTCCTGAAACCACTTTTCTTAAATGATCTTTGCAATTACTAAAAAATTTAGTAAGGGACATCTTCTTTCTTGTAAGCCATAATTTAAGTCCAAGTCATACTATTAAAAGAGGAAAGAAGACTTCTAAAGAAATATCAGCTTTCCCCTGTGAAACAATCAAGTGTCTCTCAAACACAGGAAAGTGTTAGGTTAGATTATTTTAGAATAAAAAGGTGCAGCATCTTCCTTGTTTGACTAAGAGTCCACCTTCTACGTATTCTTAATCTGTGTTTAAAGAATAGAGATGTAATACAAAATTTATAAATAAGTGTCATATTTAAGTAGGGCTCCTTGAAGTAGGGTGTCTTGAAGGCACTAAGGAGGGAGAAAAAAAAAATCTCCTTCGTTTCTGGAACACTGTTTGCACCATGTGCATTCACAGTGCTTAAACCAAAGGGATAACATTTCCCCTGTGGAAATCCTGCAGTTGAGAGCACTTCAGGTCATGAAGAAACATACTGAGTAAATTCAGTTAATTTGTTCAGGTGAACAGAATGCAATCTCCAACTCTGGAATCAGACAATCACATTAACATCATAAGCTTCTTTATGCCAATCATATCCTGGACCCATCATCCACAAGAGAGAGGCCTCAATGTTGCATCTCTTGTGATTAATACATAAACAAACCACACAGCTACTTCTCTTCCATAGCAGGGTTTTTTTTTTCAGATATTACTTTGAAATTATTGCAATCAGTTACTAAAAGCTTGAGCTTGGTAACCTCAGTCATAGAGACAAATTTCAGCAAATTCACATGCTACAGAGGGAAATCATTGTACCAACTGGACTTTTGAAGGGTTGCAGATAGATGAATATAAATTGCAGCTCATATCTTTTCCGCTGCAACAGTGAACAGAGCCTTCCCTCCTGCGTCCACCTCTATCCCATGTGCTAAGGATGGTATAACAAGCGTTGTGAGTTTTAACACACACATACAAGTATCTCTCACTGTGTTACAGCCAAGTAAAATGCAATAGCCAAACGACTAAAATGGACAGTTAAGGCAATGTTAGAAGCTGACTAACAGCTTCTAATGAGCTCCAGATGCTTTTTCTTTCTGCATAATTTGAAATCTAACATTTCCAGGCACTACATGCCATTCAGTTCTTTTCCCTCCAGCACAATCTTGCATTCTGGAACCAACCATTATGCTAATGATCTCCAAGGGTGTAGCACTCCTGTTGCATAGTAACAAAAGTTTCACAAGCTGCAGAAAGGACAGGGAATAGCAGGACCCCGGAGTTGGGGATCAGTCCCCACACTCACACCAGCTTCTTGAAGGGCTGCCATTTTCCATCAAGGAGGTACAATTCAGAACTCGCAGGGCTGTGGAAAGCAAGCTGTGTTTCCTGCTCATGGGTTTGTTTACAGACTGAAAGCCTAATGCATTACTCAAAGAAGAGCAGACAGAGGACAACTGCCCAGTAACAGACTATGAAGGCTCAGCCCACACTACCAAGAAAAACCAAGCAGCTTGTGACATCTGTACCTCGCCATCTAGGCCTTTTTACCTACTAGTCGGTAAGACCATATGCAGAGGGGAGCCTGGCAGAATTGTTAAGATGAAACAATATTTTTGCTTATTCTTGGTGGGCTTGGTTTTGCAAGTGACACATTGCGTGACAGTATGGTGGTCCTGAAGTCATCTAGAAAAGTAAAATTACGGAAGGAAACCTCTCTCAAACTATTTGCTCATGGCAGGATTTGGTCTAAACCTGCCTGTTAGCAAGAGACTGCATTTAAGACAGTCAAAGAATTAATCTCTCTTCCACAGCAGATTGTATCCAACAACAAGAAATGGCAACAGGCGTATAAGCAGGGAAGTGGAACTGCTTGGCTTATACAAAATGATTTAGTGTTCAAATGGTTGTTTTAAGCTTTGCATGAAAGTATTTCACTATAGGTGATAGTGTCACCTATTCCATGGCTGAATTAGCACACATCACCTCACTGCCTTCCTGCTGCCAGAGAGGTGCAGGGCATGCACAGCTCTGCTGAGCGTGGCAGGCCTGCTCTGCAGTAGGCAGAATTCCAAGAGGAAAGACAGAGGAAACTTCTCACAGAGTAGTTCATTATGGGCTCAAGATGGTTCTGTGTAGCTTTGGGTGCAGTAAACTAGGAAGCACCAACCTGTGGGAAGAAAATAATAGGCAAAACCACAGAGGAGAAGGTCCTGAAACACAGTCAGTGCTACAGGCAGAAGGTCTGTTCTGTTCCTGCCTATGCCAAGAAAGCAAGAAGTATTCAGGATCTAAATATGCATTCTTCTAGGAGCAGAACTCCTGTCCTTCTTAGGACAGACTTAAGATACAAAGGGTCACGACTGATCCCTGTGAAAGTACTTAAGTGCAGATAAGGAGTAATCCCCAATCCTTCCTTGCTTTAGAGAGGCACTGATGGTCTTAGTCCTGATGCTCAAGGTCTGCTCCGTCCCTGCAGCTCCCAGCAACACTGAGCACCACAGACTGCATGATGTGCTTGACACACATTTTCTATTCATTTCTGTATTAGGTCAGCCTCAAAGCTCTGGGCATGTTAAACCTCCTAAAGCTCTGGGCTTTCAAAACTCCAACCCAAAGGTCCTATCAAGTGTGGATAGAAAGGGAAAGGATTTTCTAGTCAAGACCCATTTTAGTGAGACCTTATTAGAGAAATGCAGCACCCTCACCTCCAGGCAAAGGCTTGCCAACAACTCAGTGTGAACGCAGCAGTGGAGTGCAGATTTAGAGAGAACAGGTGAGTTCCCTCATCATCCTAATTTCTTAGGTGGTAGGGCAACACATGTACCTCTCCCTGTGCCATCCCAGGAGATGCACTGTGAGAATAAAATTGAACAGGCATAAATAACATTTAAGCAAGGAAGATTCCTGTGATTCCTGAATTTTTAATATCAGTGGCTACAGAACTGGGGCCCTCTTACACAGAGCTAAAGACAAGGAGACATGGCTAAGTAAGCTCCATTATCTCCAGCTTTAGCGCTATGAAACACTGGTAATTTGTTTACAAGCGTGCAGAGGCAAGAGAGTTATTCATCCCCTTCAAGTTGTTGAGTGCACTAAGATGTTTCTGCAGACCTCTAGTACTAATCCCTATCTTTAGAATTGCAAATCATATTTTCCTAATTTGAAATGTGGCTCTAACTTTTACCTCAAAGAACTTGAGTTTCTTAACTTGGAAAGAGTGAGCACTCCCCAGGAACTTGATCAGTGCATCTGAGAGGTTCACAGTTGGATTTTTTAAAATCTGACTAAAGGAGGCAGTGTGAAGAGAAACTTCTCTTTGAAGTCTGGACAATATGCAGTGCATCACACAAAGAGATCCATCTTAAGGGCAATCATACTGATCTGTTTGTTTGGACTTAAAAACCCGAAAGGTCCAGGTTTAAACTTTGTAACAGGTTGGAAAGGGTTACTGACAGAGCCATACCCAAACCCAGCAGGCTGAACTGCAGCGCCAGGCTTGTGCGCCAGGCTCCCTCTAGTGCTGCCAGGCACGCACAGCGCGGAGCGACCCCGGCACTGGGAACCAGTTCGCAGAACAGCGGCGCCGCTGCGTGCTCCTCTGCCTAGCCGGTGGTTTTTAAAGCAAGAAAGGAAACTGGTTTGGCTCAGTGCTTCCCTCTTGGATTTTAAATGAAAAGTAATAGAAAAAAATTAATAGGAACTGAACGAAATGTTTTCTTTCTGAGAGTTTTAAAGGTGTTTTTAAAAAGCATTTTAAAAGAAAGGATAATTTTGAAATTAGGAAAAAAATACGTGTTTTTCTTTGAGGCTCACATTCATTTTTTTTAAAAGACATACTTGGCTAAAAAGCTTCACTTATCAAAAAGCACTGAATGTTTTGGTCAACTCATCCAACACAAAATTCAAACAAAGAAAAAGCTGGACCCAAAAGTCACCTGGTTCATATCAATTACAGAAAGCAGAAAGTCTCTTTCCATCCTGCCAACATGTAAGGAAGCTGCCCTATAGATCTTCTTCTGAAGGATGGTAGCCACCCTCTGTGCACCAGAAAGGACTCAGGGTGTTCTAGACTCAGGGTCTTCTGTAGGACCCTGGCTTTCCCCATGCTACGCAATTTTATCTTCACAGAGTTGCCAACAAGAATATTGCATAAAAATCTTAAAATGAGTGAGCTGTGATTAGAAAAGCCTTCTGTTTTGATCTCTAGAACCTCCTACTCACTCCTGGGGAAATTATTTATGCTAAAATCAACAAAGGCGAAAAGAGTACTTAACTTACACTGTTGAGTAGTCTGCTTCAGTTACCAGTCTACACTATGGAAAGAATAGCACTGATATTGCCTCTTGGTAATACGGTCCTGTAAGTACTGCTGAGAGACAGAAACATGGGAGTGACACACAGAAAGATTTAACTGTGTTTAAATATTTTTATCTAAAATAACAAAAATTCTATTTTTGAACACTCCCTCAGGGCAAGACTGAATCCACTGTGCTGCTTCCAGTATTTTCTGAAGCATCTGCCTCATTACAGAGCTCTTGGGAGGGTGGGTGGTAGCTGGGTTAATGCTTTTGCATTATTTTGGGCTATGGCATGTAATTGAAAAGAAGCTGAAATGCCTTAGTTGCAGCTTGAGCTTCCCCTTCTGTATTCACACATGATTAATGAGTAGCCAAAAAGCCTGAAGGGTTTGTAATGAAGCCTTTCTAATAGGGACATGTATTGCAGACAAATCCATATTTTGTCCCAAGCAATCATTCATCAAAGCTGCAATTTGACTCTTCACAATTAAGTTCCAGAGCACCCAGACCTGAGATTACTCAGCTGTAACCTGTGCTCCTCTCTGAACTCTGACTTAGAGGGACATTGTCATCCATTTCCAAGGAATCAGCCTTTTTCCTTTGCCACTAGCCATAATTAGCAGCTGTATTTGATGACCTTTGATGAGAAAGAGTTCACCAAACCTGAGACTAGGTGGACTATACTCTTACAAGCCTCACTTCAACAAGGCACGTAACACATGCTGAGCCTCACTATGAGTCAAAAGTCTGACTAGAACACCTACATGCATTTTTCTGAGGGCAGGGCACCTCTGCAGTGGGAGACCATCTATCCCACAGCATGGACAAAAAGTCAAGGTTAGAGTACCCAGAGGAAACACTTAGCAAGGCCTGGTTTAACAGCTCATCAGGCAGCACTGACACCAAACTCTGTTGCAGCTTGCCCTGCAGGTGATGTGTGAATTGGCAACAGTTCTGGCAGATCTAGAAGCCCACCATGTTCCTCCGTCCTGGTTAAAACAAGATTTTAATAGTTTCCTTTAAACATTTAATCTTTCAATAGCACTCAGAGCCCAAATCTCAGGTCCATTAAACAGGAAATTTAACCAATCTGTTAGCAGATGCCAGGCCTGTAAAGAAGGCAACTGTTGATCTGGTAGAATGAGACAATTTTGGATAGCTTCTTTTAATGCAGTCTCTACGGACTGGATTGAGACCCACAATACATTTAGCTCCAGCCCTCAAATGGCTGATGGATAATAACATATTTCATTCAGTTTCATTATATGCAAAGCTCAAACGAGTATTTAGGGATGAAAGACAGCAAATGTCTCCCACTTGTAATTTCACCCTGTAATGCAATATAGATGTTACATTGCAATGAAATAATATTGTCAATTATTAGAGTTTCACCTACTCAAAATACTTTCAGGAAGAATTTTCAGAGTTGCAGCTTTGGGGTTGAAAAATCCTGACCTCAAAAAAAAAAAAAAAAAAAGACTTCTAAAGAGTCTAGCAGTAACATTAAGTTATAACTGTGTAATGAACAGTTACGGCTTTCAAAGGCTTTATTGGAGTTCCCACATTTTATCCACAGAGTCTGGTGTGCCTGTCTGTCAGTGGAAAGATGCCCAAGGGGAAAGGAAAAGGTGCGCAAGGGAAAAGGGTCACCTTGAAAATGGCCAAAAATTTAATCCGAGTATCTTTTAGTGGAAGGCGCCGTCTTGACTTAAGCAAAATGGGCATTACCAGCTTCCCCAAGTGCATTCTGGAACTGGCTGATGTGGAAGAACTTGATTTGAGCAGGAACATGTTAAAAAAGATTCCAAACACCATCGAGAAGTTCCAGAATCTGTTGTGGCTGGATCTGCATAGTAATCAGATTGATGAGCTGCCCAAGACAATAGGCACACTTCAGAATCTTACTTTTCTGAATGTATGCAACAACAAGTTGACCACGAAAAGTCTGCCAGAAGAGTTGAACCTTCTCAAGAGCCTGCGTACTCTCAACCTTGGCTTGAACTGTCTTGAGAGTATTCCCACAACTCTTGGGACCCTGAGGGAACTGACTGAGCTGGGTCTCTTTGACAATGCCTTGACCAGCATCCCAAAGAGTGTGAAAATTCTCCCCAAGATGGAAAAACTGAATGTGAAAAGAAACCCTTTACCAGAATTTGCAGAGCCAGAAGAAGAGGAAATCGACATCGTTAAACGCATAGAAACGCTTCACTTGGTACAAGAGAAAGACCTGTGCTCTTCCTGCCTGCAGATGTGTCGGGGGGAGAGGGAGGAGATGCACACCTTGGAGAGCATGACACCCACCCCCGCACACAAGCCAAGTTTCCCATCACTCCTTACACCCAATTCCACTGCAAGGGAAAACCAAGAAGAATGGAGAGTAAGAGACACCGATCCTTTAAATACACCAAGCCACTCCACAGATGAAGCCCATGAAGTCCACTCCACAGACGAACCCATGGAGTCCAACCCAAGCTAATAAAAAGCTGGCCTCCCTCTTCCTCTGTTTTCGTGCAATTCTGCTTCTTTAAAGGTCTACTCAGTTTTAGAAGCAGAGGTCAGTGGTCTTTAAATGTAAACCAAAACAACTAAACCAGATGTATATTTGGGAAGGATTATTTCCATCTGGGCCTGTCCCTACAACATGTTCTCCATGTTTGAGCTTTTTTGAGCCTTTTGTGTGTGCAGTGTCCAGTGAAGAGATCTTTTTAAAAATAAGTTTTTCTAGTAAATCCATTCCCACCACTAAGCCCCAAATATTAGTTCTGTTTATTTTCATAGGGTGGGACACAGTTAAACTAGTCTCAGTAAATACTATTTGGAGGAAAAGTCAGATCTGGTGTCCTCACAGTACTTTTAGCTTTCAGTTGGCATGTACATCTGCACGTGTGCACCTGAGCACACACATTCACTTGCTCAAGTCACACCCCTAGGGCAGAGAGTGCTGACAGCCTGCAAACAGCAATATACAGCTACAAGCAATGAGCAGATTATAAAAGCAGTCAAATATGACTCGAGAAGCCCTGGCAGTGGCCATAATAACTTACGGTGATGCCAAACATTTAAGCATATTTGAATGAAGAATAAATTGCCAGGAGCACTTCATTTTTTAAATGTAGAGCCTGGAAGTCGAAACTCCTGTGTATTTCCCACGGACTAGGTAGAAAAACCCATATGAGGTTTCCCAGAAATGCTACTACCTCAATGTCATATGATGCATCAAACTAGTAATTTGTTATTTCCGCTTCAACTGTGCAATTATTGTGTGTCTGGGCAAAGATCTTAGTCTGGCCTGTCTCCCTGTCTCAGGTAGAGCAGGAAAAGCTGGGATGCTCTGAAAGATGGCCATTGTCCCCCTAGATGGGGAAGGAGCCCCATGTACTGCTTTTGGAGCTTTCTAATTCAGAAGCACCTCCACAATTCAAACAAGGGAAAAGTAAACTCATCAAGTCCTCAATCTGTTATTTCTGACTGGAGCTTTGTAAAGGGAAGCACATCTACTGAAGTAATTTTCTCTAACTTTCCACTTAAGCACAACAGTTCTGGGTTGATTACTTAGGTAGTGGTACTATGTTATGTTTATTTTATTTCAGTTCATGCTCTAACATGGTCCAACCAAAGCTATGCCAAAGGCCCCTTCCATTTTCAGAGTGAGTAATTTGCACAGGGTCTTCTCTCAGACAATGGAGTAAAACTGAAGGCAGAGTCTCGTGGGATTCAGGACAGGCTACTTTAAACCTAGCCTTGCAGCCTGCCTCAAACTCTGAGATTCAATATGAGTCAAGTGTTTCTCCCAATAACCACAAGCCCAGTTAAAGCCCGAAGTTCCTGATGCTGTAATACATCTTCTCTCAAGACATTCACACCAGTTGAGCAACCAGCAAGCACAGGAAAGGAAATCCTCGGGTGAGTTACTGTTTACTCCACACACAACAGACGTCATGCTCCACCGTCAGCCATCACCTCTGGCAGAGGTCTGGCTCCAGCCAGAGCTGGTTCCATGCTGCACTGATACTTTGCGCTGGTCGATGACTGGTGCTCAGGGCTGGAAGTGCTCACTTACAAGATAGGTAACGATCTACAACAGGTAGACTGAAAATTAAAAAGGGTACAGGTTGCAATAACTCAACAGCAATCTGCACCTCAGGTCTCAGAATTCCAGCCTCTGGCAATCATTTCAGAGGACACCAACTCGGGCTGTGTTCCTCAGATAACAAAATTGAGAAAAGTTACAGTAACTCATGGCAAGTATGAAACATTCTCTCAAGCACCTCCCACTAGAGAAAACTTTTTTCCTGCAATGCTAAACCTGGGGGACGAGTTTGAATCTCCACTGTACAGCTAATACAACATGCCAAAACATCCATGTGTACCTCTATCACTGTCTGCCCTGAGCATGCAATGAGGAGGTCATTATGCAGAGTGTTATGGATTAGCTCTGTCCTCACCTCACTGACTGTCTCTTCCCATAGTAACCATCTGTGTAAAGTCTACCAATAAAATGATATTAAGAAGGTAATAATTAATAAATATTAATCATCTAGTTCACAGTCAGTTTCTCAATGCTATCTTCATGTCTTCATACTGTGGATGATGGATGCTAGAATGCTTTTTGGATCTCTGGTAACACCTTTGAATCTTTAAAACAGGACAAAAATAGCTAAGTTTCTGTATGCTTTTTTTAAGGTGCAACTTCTTCACACAACTGCACTTATCTACAGTTATCCAATGTTTTTGACGTTTTACCTTATATTTAGGGATTCTTCTGTTATCCCCTTTGACTTCAAAGCAGGTTGGTAAGAGCAAAATCTATAGGAGATATGAAAGGTCACATTATAGTTATGTAAATGGTTATTAGGACACATTATATATCTATACAACTGATATCATGTCCTCACAACATTTTCTTCATGATGCCACAGCATTTCCCTGAGACTTTAATCTAGGACAAAGCTGCAAGACAACACAGCAAAAGTATACATCTAATATTAAGGAGTTGCCTATGGGCTGGATAAAAGCAGTTTCTTTCCCAGATAGGACTTTGAATTTATAAATAGGGTTATGGAGTTATGATCCGGTGGTTTAAGGTGCTATTAAAGCCAGAAAATAAGCACCCACTCAGGTATTTATTTAGTAAAAATGGCAGAAAGGAATACCAACCCACATCTCAGCCATTCCTTTTTACATTCACTATGGGTTTATGATGTTAGACAAACTATACTCTTGAAATACATAAATTTGGTGACCTTCAGCTGAGGATCAAAACCTTATCTTGAACTGCCTTTGAAAGATTCTCCCAAGAGACACTTGTCAGAACTCAAAGACAGCAAAGGTAAGGGCTGTCTCTGGGGCAAGTCCTGGTGATTCTAAGTAGCCCCACTCTGCAGCCAGTTTGGAAAGGAATAATAGAAAAATCTGCATTGACTTTTTAATGCAATACTGCAATAGGAACTGTTCAGAGATTTCAGGAGCAGAAAGAGTTGCTATGATTGTTTAGAAATTAACAGTACCAATCCTCAGTTCAGGCTGCAGAATTTACCACAGGAAGTACTAGTACTGAAGTGGACTTTCCTGTGTAAAGGCCAGTGAATGTAATGGACTGCAGTAATAGATAAAACAGATCTGCAGTAGAAAAAAACCAAACATGCAAGAAGAAATAGTGCAAATTAATCACTTCATAGCCTTACTTCAAGTTCCACTAAATAAGACAAGCACATAATAAGAAGTCTTTTTAAACAAAAATGCCATTGTTAAAAGTTAACTCCACAAAAATGATAAAGTCAGAGACACAAAAACATTTTATTCCTAAAGAATCTAATGACACTGTATGTGTTGGAAGAAACAGGAAGAAACTTTTTTTCACCCAGTTCTGTGAGGTGAGGTGGAGGTGGCTCTCATCTCAGTGGGAGGAAGAAGAACAGCTACAATTGCAACTTCCTGGGATGCAGGGACACAGCACACACCACTGAGTGCAGAAAAGTCCTACACGTGCCTTAGATCCCTTGATAAGCCAATGGCTATACAGTGCTCCAAAGAATTCACAGATCAGCAAAAGGAAAATTTCACAGCTTAAGTATAACCCATTAAAGCCCAAGGAAAAAATTGAAAATCAAGCTCCTGGGGCAGCACAACACAGACACCTGACACCAGGATAAAAAGGGGTAGTAGACCAGGAGCATTACCAGGAGCATTCACATGTTATGAACTAGTCATTACCTTTTAAATATCTTATTTCTGTCGCTGTCATGGAAGACAAGAAATCTGGAGTAACCATTTTTGAAGAATATTTCCAAGGCGATCTCCTGGAAAGGTAAATAATGTACAGTGTGAAGAGCTGCAGAGCAAAGCCTAGTGCTGCAAAGCATCCATCATGGCCTGTCCAATTCCTCAGGGTTTAAAAAAAAAAGACCTTGCCTTTGTATCAAGTGTGAAGAAGTAAAGCAAAATATGTCTAATACTCTATCTCCAACTGTAGGAATGGTCCTACCATGTGACTAGGAGTTCAAATGCTTCTTTGAAGTAAAACCAAACTCTGGATATTGTTTCCATCACTCACCTTTTCCTGCTGCTTCTGAAACATTTTTATCTTGAAATCTTAGTGTGATTAATAAGACAATAGTAGCATTAACTTCCAGTTAGGTGATAAAGATAATACAAAGAGGGGATTCTAAATAAGAGTTTATTTTAGAAAGCAACCACACTGCTTTCTAAATTAATAAGAAGAGAGCTCAGCAGAACTACCCAAATAATTTATCCTGACTAGAAGCAGCAAAGGAGGAAAGGAAGTTTATGACATTTCTCACTGAAGCTTCGAAGAATTAAAGTAGAAAGAAAACCTCACTCCCTTTTTCCCCCGCAATGTCTCCACACATTGTTATGTTGGGTATTTGAATATAATCCTATTATTTACTCAGTGAGTGATCCTTTTTTTCCACAAAGTCATTCAAGTAAAACTATAAATAACATGTAGTGTCTGGGAACCCAGACATGAGTTTCAATCTTAATGTGACAGGTGCAACACAAACCTAGAGAAGCACCACGATGGCAAGGGCCCCACACATGGTTCACAAATAACGTACAAAGCAGAAAGGTAATATGAGAGCAGCTTTGACAATAAACAGCTTGCAGCATTTGCTCTGAAACTCAGCTTTCCAAAGGAGGTCTGCTCAATGTTGCCATTACAGAACTGGGCCAGTGATTTGCTCTGGACTGGTCTATGGGCATGAACCAGAGGAGATCAGCTTTGAGGCACAGTCCTGCCTGAACAGCTGATCCACCTGTCCTGCAGGCAAAGCACAAACAATCAGGTTTCCACTTTTTCTGCAGTATCATTTCAAAGAAGTTTGTGGCATAAGAGTCCCAGTATAAGCCTGATACAGATACCTAAGTTTTCATTTCTTTAGCTGAAACAAAGCAAAAACAAACAAAAAGACACTGGAACAAAAAAATACCCACCAACCCCCTCAAACCAACAAAGCTCAGCCTTTGTTCCAGGCCCATTCAAAGACTGTTTCTACTCATCTCCACTTTTCACTTTGGATCACACCAAACATTTCTATTTTTCATATCACGAAACAGAAGAGCTGACTGTTCTGTTGCACAGGCTGATCACCAGTGATGTATGAAAATAAGCTTCATACAGTTACTCAGAACATGACTTACCATTCCTACCCCTGCTTGATGAGCAACCCAACCACTGAGATATGCTATATCCTGAAGCAAGTGTCACCTACCAGAATTTTCCGTGTTGCATACATAATTAAATAATTCTCTGCTGAACCTCAACCTTCCAAAAATGGATTCAAAATAACAAGTAAGTAGTTACAGCTGCTTCAAAACTCCACATTTTTATCAAATGAAATCTGTGAATTACTCCTTAGATTGTACCAAACCCCTTTAAATCAAGTACAGGCTGTGGTGCTGCAAGAAGCTCTAGCTACAGCTCTTCTGTGAGCTTCCTCATGGGCTCACCTAAACTAGACAGAATGGAAAGGGCAGCAGGCCACTGGTGATGAGTAGCTCCTGGGTATCACAGCTAAAGGTACAGAGGATTCGAATCCCCTGTTCTGGGTTATGATTTTTTTATTGAACCACATGCACAGTTTGGAAGTTATTCCAAGAGGCCCAGGTTAAGTGTGTTACACATACCCATAGTTCACTGATGTCATAACTACAGAAATCTGCAGGAGCAGAGTACTACTGAAAGTCAGCTGCTTACTGGTAGCTTCAAGAAACATTAACTTCAAGTCTAATTTTCAAAAACATTGTGTGAACAACACTGTCAGCCTAGCAACTAATAAGCTAGCCACTCCAGTGAGGGTGGTTAAACACTGGTAAATATAGAAAGGAGTTTGTATTACCAAAGGCTAATGAAGAAATGATGGGAGCAAAAGCATTTTGGGACTCAAGCAAAGAAATATCAGCAGTTTTAGTGAAAACTGAGCAAGCAGTTTTCAGTGACATGTCACTACTGCTGTTGCAGCTTTCCCTCAAGGGACTGAGCATGTCAGTTCCTACCTGCAGAAGAAAGCGCATCAGATGAATCTCTTTGATATCATGATAGGAATAACGGGAACACATCTGGTCTCCCACAGCATGATCTTTATGACATAAGTTGAAAATAAATGGATCACTGATGCTGGAAAAGGAAATTAAAAAATGAATTAATTTGAAACAAAAAAGACCTGGAGAGCCCTCTTGAACATCCAAGTCCTCCCCTAAATAATGACAATACCAAGAGACAGCAAGATCAACTGGCGCATACATGAACTGAAAACAAAGCCAAACACTAGAGCCAGATTTTGTGCTAGTCACCCAAATAAAATAAAGAACCTGTGAAGGCTAGTGGTAGGTTTGGAGTTATTTTAGTGCATGCAAATAGGCAGAGAGCAATGTTTTGGACACACTGAAGTCAGAAAATCAGCAAGGAGAGGAGCTTGGTGGAAGAATCTGAAAGCCTGAGTTGAGGGCAAGTATCATATGAACACAGCTACTGTAAACAGCAACTACTTGAAATTAATAATTAAGCAATTAATTAATTATTATTTTAGTTGTGTACTGGAATTGCTATCTACAGCCTAGCCCACAGAAAATCCCTTAGAAAAAAAGAGTCTAAGCTTTTATCAGATCCAGTCCAATCGATCCTTAAGTCACCTGATCAGATTGATTGATATTGAACTTGGTAAGATTCGGATGCAGAGCAGACAGTCAGGGAGTAAAAACACCGAGCACTCACTGCCCCACTGGGCTTTGCACATGAGCACACAGTATGCACAAAGAGCTTAGTCTAACAGGCTCGTTTTCAGTATTGATCATTTTCAATAAATCATGAGTCAGAGATGATAGCAGTGTGCCAAATATTAATTACAACTGTCTTAGAGAAACAAACAAAAAACTTCTGAGACAATGAAGCTAAAGGCTCTTGTAATGTTTCATATGAATAAAAGATGTAAGCCACTCAGAAAGAAACATTAACAACTCTATAAAATAACCTAAAAGTAGAAATATGTGTGAGACTGTCCACCATCTCCACCTGTTCAAGATGGGCATTCTCATTGAACCTCCAAAATCTGTGAACCAGCACCTATGTTAGTTATGTTAAACAATTTTTTGAACAAATGGAAAAGATGGCAAACTTCTTGCTATGCTATTATTCTTCTTGAAATGCCCTCAAAGTCTGTGCAGATTCAAGGTATCCATGTGCCAATAGTGAAGTTTACCAAGCAGATCTCTGGAAGCAAGGAAAGAATGACTCACCTGGACAAGCAGTGACGAGTACAGTAGACCTCCTCTAGAGGGGATAACACGAAGCACTCGCAGATGTAAAAGTGTTCTTTGCCAAAGAGCAGGACTCCTTCCAGTGCTGTGTGACCCTGTACAACTGCCACGGAGCACCTGAATGTGACCTGGTATGGAGGCAAGCATAATGAAGCCAGGAGCTGGTAACACAGGAGACAGGGGACAGTAGGGAGCTAGACCCAGGGATGCAGAAGAACAGATGTTTGTACCGAAACAGCTGCCATACTGATTGGCAGCTCCACAGGGACAAAGACACAAAGTCACCATATGACTGACAGTGCATTCTTCCATGGTACTAGTAGTGGGAGAGTCTGGTGCACTTTTCCAGTTTTCCCTGTTCCTCACCCATCTATCTGTAGCCATATTCAGCAACATCACTACAGAACATGAAGAACTTGCAAATGTTGCAGGAGTCAACACTGCAATACTTATTACACAGGCAGGAGGTTGAAGCACTAAGAAATGCCTTATACAGCATCAAACAGAAAAACAGTTACAAATGATAAATATATGTGTATTTAGAAAACAGTAAAGGCAAACACTTTCCTTTAGATCCCAGTAAAATCTATACTTGAAAAATCCTGCCTAAAGGGAGCAATGAGCAAGGAAAGGATCTAGTTCTCTATCTCACCATGGCCAGCTGAAAAAGCATACAATGGATTGAAATCCTCAATAACACAAGACTCCTTGCATTGGCACTTTTCCTTCTTATATTACATAGAAGGTAAATCAAAATATATGAATATATCAATCTAATTGTCTTAAATCTTTTAAATAAACATTCTAGAATACTTTAAAAAACCTCCCTTAGCATGCTAAGACTCAACCCTTTGTTGTTACTCCTGAGTAAACTAACCTGGCCCTTAAAATAGAGGAATCTCTAAAACACAATTTAAAAACATGGGGAATTTTTCAACAAAGTTCATCTGACATATATCCCAGTTCATAGAAAGTTTTGTTGAGAACTGACCAGTCTTGATAAAGAAAAGAATGATCCTTTTTTCTGGAACATTTTCTCTGATGGAGAGATGGTGCAGAAAGTAAGCAAACCAACAAAGGGACTAGAAAATCCCAACTGTCCAGAATATGGCATGGCCTGCAGGAAATTTAAAAGTTCTGATTTTAAATCAAGCAGTAATTAATTGCAAAGAATTTCCCTTACATTTAGAGGCATGGAGTTCCTCATTTTTCTTGCCTGTTAATAAAATATTCCATATATATTGAACTCCAAAAGCACAGGCCACTGGTTAGCACAGCCAACTGGGAGGATCAAGGTCGACTCACTGCTGTGCCCAGTTTCAACCAGAACTGTCAATCAGTATCTCTTCCATTCCCAGGGAAGGAGGCAAGAGCTAATAATCTACTAGCCCAGCCTGTGAAGCATCCTCTATTTGCAAAAATCCCTTCTAACATTCATACTAGAAAAAACACTAATATAAACTTACATACTAAGAAAACGGCTCACTGCTGAGTTCCCCTTGTAAATCAACACAATCCTGAACTGCATACAGTCCCGAAATGAGTGTAAATCATGCAATTTGAGTCCATTTGAAGCTGCAAGGACCAGAGGGCTGCATATAGAGGGACTAGAGAGGCACTTACATAACAGGAGAAGTTTCCGGGTTTGGAAATCTAATGCAATGTATTTAAGAGCACAGATTGACAAGTATGAGAAGTACCACAAAGTCCGTTTTACTCTTAAGATCTCAATGATCTTATCTCTACAAAACTGTGTAAGAACCAGGGTGCTGTACTAATTTTTGGGCATGCAAAATTGACCCAGAAATGGCATTGGTTTTACTAGATCATGTAAAGTCTACATGATATGTAGAGTAAGTCTGGTTCTTCTTTATCTTTGCCTTTGTTCCTAACCTCACTATTTCTGGAATCAAATCTACAACCTTCCTTGCCATCCCAAAATACACATGGGCTATCTCAGGTCAGCTGAAACATACCTGCACTGCTACCCAAGATTTCAGTCTTGGATGTCAGCATAACATAAATATTAAATTCATATATAAAAGAAATAAAATGTTTCTTTCACATTTAAATATTTTTAGTCAAAAGCAATTATTTTATCAACAAATGGGGCAGTTCATTTTGAAATCACTTAGTGGGCACAGAAGGTTGTTTCCTTCATTCTGTGTTTATGCCAAAAAAACCGAAACCAGCCCTGGAAGATTTCCGTGGGTAATTTTTTATGAAAATCTCTTCAATCTCTTTCCCCTCTAAAAAAAAAACAAGAGGAAGGTAGCATTTTTCCATCACCTGTCCTGCAGATCCCACAGGAACACCTGTCTCTGTGGGGATATGCCAGCCACAGAACTCTCTGAGCTGGAGTGCCTGCCATTACGTGGTTAGAGATGTGTGCCTGCACTGAGAATACTGGGGAATTCTGCTCACTTTAGCAAACCACACGGTTTCCTGAAGTAATTAAATAGCAGAAGGATCTCTTCTTCCCACAAGGAAGCTAACTGAATATTGAAACACCAGGCAGCTGCATAAAGTAGCTATACAAACACAAAGTTGAAACCCAGACTTCTAAGAAATCCACCTCACCAAACCCAGAGATTGTGGTTTGTGGATCGTGAAGGAGGCCTGCTCATGATCACTAATATGGTCTGGCACAAATAAACACTTTGTTATTCCACCTAAGGCAAGACCAGAGCATGTCAGCAGACCCTGAGGGGGGAAAGAGACCTCTCTTTCACAAACCTTAAACTCTAAGTCCCAGTGATGCCTGAATGATTTTTGCTTTTATTCTTCATATATTCATACCTCTATAGACTGTTACTATATAGTTACAGTTCCCTCACTACAAGGCCTCAGTATTTTTCCTTTCAAGTAAACAGATTCTTGAGGCCCATGCCTGGTCTAACATTCCTCTGGGAGCCAAGGACAAGACACCATCCCAACACATTCTCTTGTAAACAACAAGTGTCTTCTAGAGACATATTCTCATAGCAATTGGGGAAGAGAGACACAACTAACAACCTCTTTTTCATAACAATTAATAACTTTCTCATAACACATATCATCATCAGGAAGAGTAAGATGATTGGAGGTTTATGTCAAGCACTTCATTATCTGTATTCCTGATTGGAGGGATTAGTTAGTGATGCTGTTTGTTAAACTTTAAAAAACCGTGTTTTTTCAGTATCATGTGTGCATCTTGGGGGGCCATTCTCTGTGAGTTGTGCACCATGGAAAGCTTCCATTAAAGGTAACCTTTTCTATCACCTTAAACCTTCTCCAGCTTTATTTATTAAGGGCAAAATGGCATCACCAGTATGTTCTGTCTTCTATACTATCCAACTAGTAACAGTCAATAGTGTCAATTCCCTTTCTTCAATTTTATATTATTTATTCATATTTATATTATTATTAAATAGATCTGCATTATTAGAAATACCAAAGCCCTTGGACTGACTAAATTTTTTTTTACTTATATTACTGACTTACATTATTTTTCATTTGATTTATCTTATTGCTGATGCATAACAAAGATCTGACAGAGTTGTACTAGAGAATCTCCACCAGAACTGTGCTGTACCTACAAGTTTTCTACCTTCAGTCTTGCATTGAAACACCAAGCAGCTTGAAATTATCATAAATTAAATAAAAACTTTCATTTTCTGTCAAAACAGATAAAAGCCCAGTTCACAAGCTACTAGAATCATTAATCAATGAAGCAAACATGACATAAAATAATTGAATAATTACCTTCTAAGGTATTGCCCAAAGCCCTGCATCTCTTGATTGCTCTTTTCATTCAGATGTACAGGGGAATTAAAGCTAAAGGCGTAAATTTTTTTTTTCTTGTTTTTCAGAAGAGCTGTTTCTAAATGTTCCAATTGCATTTAAGCAAACAGCCATGAAAGCATATCTGCTCTGGAATTCAAAAGCCAGACTTCTACTATGTGCCTGAAGATGTAAGCAGTTTTCATATAGTTTTCAAAATCACTGTGGGTGTTAACCATCTCTTCCTGCAGACTCTAGTCTGGTCTCTCCATTGAAAAATATACAGTGCAAGGAAATTAAAGTCACAAAACCATGTCTCTGGAACACACCCATGCCACACAATCTCTTGAGCAGAACATTTTTACGGAGTAAGTACATAACATTTTAACAGAATAAGGACAAAAGCATGGCTACTCCAAGTCAGTGCAGAGGTCCATCTAAACAACTCTCCTGTGTTTTAGTAACAGAAGCTTATAGAAAAAGTATAAGTGGTATGGAATCATTCTTGATCTTCATATACTTTCTAAGCAATCAATCATTAGGGACTTCCTGAAGCCCCTTCCATGTCCATTGTCACATCTCATATTTCCCTATAAATACTCATAGCTATCTCTAATCACTGGTTCAGCAAAAGCTACAAAAACTTTGCACGATACACATAAAAGCAAAGTTCAGGTAGCATTGTATCAGGAATCATAGAGGTGAAACCTCTAATTATACACTCTTTCTGCCCTTTCTGTCACGTATAAGCCGGAATCACATGGTGCATCAGCTACAAGGGACTGCTCGGTAAAGTAGGGCCAATGTTATTTAGGGCCACAGAGTTTAAAATTACTAGGAGCACATGAAATCAAATACGTTGCTTTCACAATTTTTGCTAGGGAAACAGATATGTGTTACCATGGCAAGTGAGAGCAATACAGATCCACCTCTCTGTGCCACTGACAAGAGCTTTCCTGCAATGATTGTTAGTTTGCTTGTTGTTCAAGTGTCATCTTACCTCGAAACCGTCACACACGCGTCTCATTAATCACAGCTTAAGAATACGTGACAGGTTGCTTCATTCCCTCCAGCTGCTCAATGACCAAAGGAAACTAAATCTGCTTGACCTAGTCTTGAGTGGTTGGAGCTCTAGGCTCACGTTTGGTCACATCTGAACTGTTAAAAACATTGGATCACATTTCTTCTGCTCAGACTTAAGTGAAACCACTGCAATCACTACAAAGCAACCTTGTAGTCACAACTTTGCTTCAGAAGACTCAGGGCACGTTCCTTTTCCTGGTGCAGCCACCACTCACCCTCCCTCCCTCACTCCACTGCAGCAAAAACAGCATATTAGAGGTGTTTCTTCTGTATGCACTTCTCAGGTTTTAACAGCTTCCCAAATGCTTTGAGGAAAGAATATCAGATATTTGGGGAAAAGGGAGGGTAGAAAAGGGCAGAAGAAGAGTCCTACATGGTTGTGGGCACTGCGACTGCTCTTTGTCCCTCCTTTCTATGATGAAAGCTATGAAAGCTGCCACCTGTCCCAGCCCATCAGCAGCCTAAGAGGCTGGCATCCCTTAGCTGTGATAGCCTCTGGAAGACAGTTCTGGTAGGATTGTGCTCATACCTCTTGTACACCCAGACATCTCTGTCTCACTCCAGGCTTCTCTCAAACAGAAAATGATGCCAAAAACTAATATGAGCCCTTAAATTTCCCCTTAGGTCAGTTTATTCAAGTTCATGCCCTTCCCACTGCTCCCATGACTGCCTCAGGAATAGCTACAGCAAATTCTGCCTGCTCCTTTACCTGCTGGATCATTCTATGAAAAGGAACTGTTAGGGAATCAGCTGTGCCTGCTTGAGGGTCCTGGGGCTTGTCAGGGGCTCTGCAGAGATCTAGGAAGCAGCTACAGCATTACAATTGAAAGATGTTTTTCACCAAGTTGAACACTAAAAAAACAAACCCAGAAGCAGGTACTAAGGGAGAATACTGGGAGATATGCACGGAACAACAAGTAAAATGCTAAAAGAGCAGATTGAAAAGAGCAGATCCAGAGATCTGGTTAAAGATATTCTGCAGGGTTTTTTTGTGACACAGCATAAATCAGACCATGACTTTTGCATATAACTGCAAAATTGTTCACTGAGCTGGGGTAAGGCTGGAGGAATATGGGCTAGAGAAGGGGCTCCCAACAATCTCTCCACTTGCCCAGGTAGGGCAAGTTAGACAAGTAATCAGACTGCAGAAACAGCAACCCAATCTCCCTGTCTCTGCAGGTAAGCCAGGGTCATTTTAAAAGTCGATGCTCTGCCTTTCGATAGGCAAGTTGATAATTAGGTCAGAACAGGTTCCTATTTGCATTTCTCTTGCAAACTTCTGTTGTGGCACATGTTGTGTAGCATCATCCACATCAAATATAACCTCTCCTTCCATGACTATGCTGTGCATAGTCTCAGTATACCTGTACACACTAACACCTCCATGGAGCACCAGCAAAATGTCTAACCAAACAGTTCAGTAAGTTCTGAGAGAACAACACTGACAGCAACACCTGTAAATCTGCTCCTAAAGTCTGGTATATTCACATAGTGAATTACACACATAAACTTGGATGCAGTAGAAAACTCCACCTTGTACTGTGGGCATATACACATACATACTACCTTACACTGCAGTAACTACAGCAGAGTTCCAAACATTCATCAATGAGTGACTCAATTCCCAGCTTTGACTTCAAAGTCACATTTCTCCCAAGCACACCAAGAGCAGTTCTTTTGCCCAGCTTTTACATGTGATCTCTGCTGGGGTCACCTGTAAGGGTAGTGAAGCAATAACATATCTCAACTACTGACCCACCATCCTCGTTTAATCTGCAAAGTGTCCTGACCCTCCATCTCTTCTGCATTTTTCTGTAGACAGTTTACTGTATTAAAAAAAAGCCCCAAAAGAGAGACATATCTAAAGGCTGAACTTTGCATGGTCTGGGTGCTGTTCAAACACTGCTGCTCCCTTTTATCTCCCCTCTCAGGGACTAATCACTCGGAAATTTCCTTTAGCCTACACTTAAAACTATATCCATTTACTTTCTCCTTTACAGTCCCTTTCTCTTGCAGTTCAAGTGGCAAACTTGTCTTGTTAAATACTCAAGATTATTTCCACAGAAATGTCTAAAAATGTTTTCTATTCTATTTTTCAAGTAACATGACTAGATGATATTAGCAAAGCAATATCCCACCTTCACCCATATTCTTGTGATTTAACCTGCTGAGGAACAGAATCTGAACCAAAAGACAATGTCAATATCATTTGATCTGCTGCTTCTGCAAAACACAATTTCACATCAGACTACATACAAAGGTAGCTGTTTAATACTAATGCAAAAAACCAGCACTGGGTGACATTATAAAACCATGGCCACTTTCCAGAGAAGGGCTATCCCTGTGTTTCAGAAATCCATCTCGTATCTGCCTCTGTGCAGTGCAGGAGGTAAGATGGATCCAGTTGCCTGCTTACAGTGTAAACAGCTCAGGAGGCAGCCACTGACAAGGCAGGACCGCGGTGCGCTAAGTGAGTACAGGACAGCTAATGTCACCCCCCGCTGCTTTTGTTAATACTTCTGTCAGCTTGGCGAGGCACTGACTGCTGCTGGAAAAAAAACATGCCTGGCATTTCTGATGGCTTCCTGCAGAGTTACATGGAGAAGAGACAGACAGCCTGAAGGCTCAAAATGAGATCAGGGTATGGAAAACACGCCTCGCGTTTTCATGCCTGTCTCCTTCTGCTGGGGAGAGGCACGAGGAGGAAGGGGCAAAAGGAGGAGGGGCAGGGAAATGAACTCTGTTACATAAACAGACTGCACCAACAGCTCTGATAGCACAAGGAAGTCAGCTCTGATAGCACAAGGAAGTCATCATACCAGAGAGCAGGAGTGCGACCCCTGGCCACAGGCAAAGCATCAAGAAAATCTGGTGATGGTATTGAGACATTTAAATAAAGTAGCTATTTCTATGTACAGCTATCACAGCACTGTGATGACTGAGTTTGAATACTGTAAGTCTGACTGTTGGCTTCCACTATGGCATGCTAACTCCTGGATCAGTGGGGGAATGATGCCAAAAAAACCCGGGTACATTGCAAACGATCAGGGAATGAGGCCAGGTGTACTCCTCATGACAAAATCTTCCACAGTCCTACAGAAAATGGCTCTGTGCCATGCATATCCAACATCAAGGATTTGATCTGGAGCCACTGTTGTGGGGGCAGTGCTATAAGCAAAAGCCAGGTTGCTGGCTTTTAAGCAAAGAGATTAAATTGACAACAACAAAGTTACCATATTCCTAAGAGTCACCCTTATTTACTCCACAGCTCATGGCCTTCCCCAGTGTTTCTGATCCCACACCTTCCTTACGTTGGGAAGAACCCTTGGGGAAGGGCATACAGTCCAGCACAAGAATAAAGAAGGAACAGCAATGTTTTGACTAGATAACATACGATGGAAGCATCAGAGAGGAAGCATGGAAAGTCTCTGTGGCCTCAGAGGGAAGAATCTGTGCACTACTCATGGGGAAACAGAAAGAAAAAGACATGTGAAGCGAGGAAGAAAACATTTTCTGGTATTCATCAGGAGGAGATGTAAACATCAGTGAACTAGCAACCTATGTAAAATTGGCATACTCTTCCAGAGGTAATAAATAAATTCACTCTCAGCATGAGTAAAGGTGGGGCAGCAGGTCAGGAATTCTCAGTCTCATAATTTGCCATTTCTTAGGCAAATTCAGACAATACTGTTTCATAAGAGAATATCTTGATTGCTATGCCTAGATTTTTTTCTGTTACTTCAAAGAGTTAATGTTAATTGCTCTTCAAGAAAGGTCCATGTAAGAGTTCATACAGAGGCTGGAAAATTGTAATTGCTCTAAGGAAACAGACAGTAATGACGTCTACTGTAGCCTGAATCCACCTGAACCCCGAACTGAAAAGAACATATAGGTCTCTACATCACCCTCGAAATGCCATGCCCCCAGAGAAAATTTTCTACTTCTTCTTTCCCACCTTTTCACTCTCTGCAAACTCCTGCAATATAATTTGTCTCTCCACACACAGTTCCAAGAAGTCTTCTGAATGGAAACTTTCGTGTAGAGCTGGGAAGAATGTTAGCTGGTTACAATCCAACCCCTTCTGATCCATCTCCTCTTCTGCTCCATTTAACATCAGCTCTCCTATATCAGTATAAAAGAGATTGCAGTTTTAATGGCAGCTGGATGACACCAAAAGCATTTGCAATTTAGACTTTCACTCAATCTATTCCACCTTGGGAAATAGCATTATTTATCTGCAAAAAACAGGCAAGAGAGAATTAAAATCTGTGACTGCAGAAGAAGGATGCTTATTTCAGGGAACCAAAGACAGATACATGCAGTCTGTCATAATTCAAACTAAATATCTATAATCATGGAAGATTAGGAAATTAGGAAAAATTTAAATGGTAGTCATTCAGGGACTTGGTCTGAGTAGGATCTTAAGAAAACCCAAGGAGAGACAACCCATATATCTTGCCCAAGCTATGTCCCAAGTTTTGCAAACTCACGCAGCGCACGGAACTAGGAAAGGCACAATCAGTGTTCTTACTGAGGCCAACTGTAACCACCCTGAAGCAGAAACTACAGAGCACTTCCATTTTGTTTGGAGTCTAAAAGAATGAGCTCTACTCATGTGCTTGCAAGGCCCTATCACACTAACAAGTACACAGTATTGCATATTTCTAACAGTGTAAAAAAAATAACAAGGGGAAAGCTTGCACTTTTCCTTCTGATTTTAAGCAATTGGGACCCTTCCAGCTGCCTGAAAGTGCCCAAAGCTTTCATTCCAAGATATCTTTTTTGCTTTAGGTCTTTCAGGTGGCAACACAAGAGCAGCAAATTCTGAAGACAGTTTATATACCACCTACACAAGTTGCATCAGTCTTTTCCCAGATGTTACAGTAACTTTTGAGCCCAGAGCACTGAGAGTAAGTTGTTTCGGTTTTTTTTTTTTTTCCTGATTAAATTCTAACCTGGAACTCCATACACTAATTCGGGTTGTCTTTGACTGTTTGCATCCACCCTCTTGATGATGCAATTTAGCCCTAAAAGGTTACCTGGATTCACTTCAGCAGGGGAAGTTGTTTCCTTTCTGTTTGCTAGGAGAACCTGAAAAGAGATTAGGTATGACTAGAGCATAACATGCAGACAGATAAACATAATGCAGAATCTTGTTGCAGAGAAAAACACAGATTTAGAACTACATTGTAAATAAATGCCATGGAAATTCAAATATACACATTGGAAAGGAATCCGAAGGAACAAATGTCAACAATTAAGCAAAAGAACTATTGTCTTTTCAAACAAGACCATTCATGAGGCCAGTTATAGGACAGAAATCATACCACTCAGTCTACAGAAAACTACCAGAATCCAAGCAGCACATAAAAGCTGAGAATGCCCTAGATAGGGGAAACTTTTATTAAAATGCTTCAGCCTTTCATTGATAGGATTTGGCACTTAGACATTAGAGAGACAGACAGTAGCAAATACCCCACGTATACAGTTCAATGCTTAGTTTAAACCACACTAATTCCCCTTTTGATCATTCACCAGTTCTAGCAGCACTAGTAAGCATTCTACTAACAGGACAGTGCCTGTTAGCCTTCTAACTGCACTCTGCTGCATGCATTGGGAAGTACTATATCCTTGAGACACTAACAGCAGAAAAGTATGGACAGGTTTCACTGTCATCTGTCTGGGGAGATTTTATACCAGGAAAGAGGAAAAATCATTCTATTACTGTTAAACACATTGCAGCCCTCCTTATCCTCTCAAAACCAGATCTCTTCAGTGGGTTTTCTGTGCATAGAACAGCATATTGAGGAGTCAGGTGATGAGAACCAAAGGAAAGAGACAAACAAATCTGTCAAAGTTGGACTCTACAGAACTACAGAATGATTAAGGTTGGAAAAGACCTTCAAAATCATGAAGTCACCAGCAGCTGTTACAGAACTTGTGCACCTCCTGCAAAAGCTTTCTACCTCACTCTTCATTTGCGTCCTTGCCGCTCGGGTGTTCCAGTGTTGAATCCTCCTTCTCATTCGTGAAGGCCCCTCGTAACAATCAAGAATCCATCGCGGCTCCAAGGATTGTGAAGCATTTCTCCATGGGCCCCTTCTGGAGAAAAGTTGCTCCTCAAGTATCATCCACTCCTTGGCTGCTTTGCTGTAAGCACACTGCTGCATCTGTGGGACAGAACCGCCTTGTGCCAGCTTTTGGACACTTCCCATCTCTCAGCCAGCAGTGGCACCAGCCCAGTGACGCAGAGGGACGTACCCAACCCACCGGATGGGGCCACTGCAGAGGGATCGCTGCAGACCTGCAAACACAAGTCCTACTGACCACTGCAAGTGTGCTGCAGGAGATGTTACTAGTGATAGACTAGTGATAGTTTGACTAGTAGATAAGGTGACAAATATAAGCATGTCACAAACTTGAAAAGGGCTGCTTTCATTAAATTTCCAATGCAAAAGCTGAGTGATGCTCAGTGGTAATGTCAGGAATGGAGTGTTGACTCATCAACTCTCAGCAGTTCTTTAGGCATGATACTCATCTCACTTCTAAAGTGCTCCATTTCTCAGGGTAGTCAAAGAGCAAGCTTTCAGCCACAGAAAGCTGTTGCCCAGCATTCCCGTCCCTCACCTGTACGTGGTCCCTGTACAGAGAGGCATACAGCTCCTGCGCAGTTCTGCGGTACTGTTCCATACACGACACAAACCCCTAGAAGAAACATCAGAACGCATTGCACCAAGTGCTGCAGCTGTACATTCTTTGAGGGATAGAAGCAGGCATAAGTTGCTCTGTCTTTTACAAGAACAATTAGGGAATATGGCCTGTGTCTGCAAGTTAGAAGGCTCTGCAGGCAGTGTAGTGATGACTCAATCATCTGAGAGCAAGTTGTACAATCACACTGAATATAAACACAGACATGATCTTACCAAGGGTCATTAGTGGAACTACTCAGAACTTTCTCAAAAGGAGAAAGAAAACAGCAAATAAAATTTAAGGCTCCTCTGGGAGCTGAATTAGTACTGCAAGCAGCATAAAAGACAATTATCTGTTGTAGAGATTCCAACTGAGGTAAGGATCCATAGTGATCCATTTGATCCTTTCTGCATGAACAGAAAGTGCAAACAAAGGTATGGTCCATGTCCCCTCTTTTACAACAGGAAACACACGTTTCTAAACACGTGTTTGAGATTTAGGAGCTTAAATCCTCTGGCAACAAGTGACTTGGTGAATAAATACACTACTTAATGTGATTGTGATGCAGAGACGTCTGAGCTAGCTCTAGAACTGGAAACTTTTAGAGCTGTGCTAGTGCAAGATGACATCCATAGTAATGGCCTCTGCTCCACTATGCTAGTACTGACTCTTTTTTCCTGATCAGAGAGGCAGAAGCATGTGGAAAGGCTGTGTGGACAGCTGAAGCATTAAACCACTGCCAAGTAAGCTACTGGCTTGTTTTATCTTATTGCATCAAGGCAACTGAAGTACCAGCATAGGACTCTGTTTTAACAGACTGTCCAACACTCATGGGACTGTTTGAGTCTTGTAACTGACTTTTCTAAGCAAACACAAGAAAGCTGCTCCATCTATTTCTCTCCTTGCTCATTATCTCTTGGTGTAACTGCTGACAACTGGCTACTTGGGAGGAGCTCAGTATCACAACCTTCTTACTAACAATTCTCCTATTTGAGAGTGTATTTCCTGGAAAAAGATTCTAGCTATCTTATTACAATTATATAATGATGTCTGATCTTCTGGGCATACTGTTTTAAAATTTTTCAAAGCAACAGCACTCTGAAAGAACAATTTTTTTCTCTCTTGTGTCAATGGTACAGCACATTGAGATTAGGATGATGTTCCTAATCCCTACTGAAAGAAACAGAAACACAAATATCATAGTATCCAAATAAACCAGAAGTATCTGTTCCGTGTGCCAGCCAAATATGTTTGAAGGATGCAGGCTTACTTGAACATGATTCTGAAGTAAAAATAAGATTGTTTGCCCTTCCCAGGAACTTTCAAAAGGTACACCAAACCATGAAATTAAAAAAACCAACCAAACAGCAACAAAACAAAAACAGAGGAGTTGACTATTAACTGCATTACAGAGTAGGATAAGTATCTGTCCTTTGATAAATTCCTGAGAATTAGAGGTGGCAGAGAAGGCAGGAGCTGTTCACAGATTATACAGGAGAAGGGAGTGCCCCCAGTGCCACATGAAGGCTCTCACACCCATCTGAGCTTCCATGACAAAGGTGAGACTGCTGTAAGTCACAGCACGAGGCTAAACTTGCCCCTTACTACCTAAAGCCATGGCTCAGGTGGGTAACTTTTTAACGCACGGACTCTGTGCCACGCTGGCAGTGATCCCTCATGGAAAACTGTCTGACTTGCCTGTGCCTGCTTGCCCTGTGCTCTAATTAAGTTAACATGCAAGGTCCGGGTGCTGTGCCCATTACTGCTGGCTGCCAGCCAGGTCTGCAGCCAGCCCTGCTGCAAAGTCACATTCATTGGTGTTTCCCTGCAGGAAGCTCCTGTTTTACACTGATGGAAGTCATTATATTTTTGTTTGTTTAAAGCATCATTAAACCTGTAATCACAGTTGTGGCCTCACAAAACTATTCCATAATTCATATAAAACTCCCATAAATGCTGCCCTAGAAAGCAACAGCATCTCTGTGCTGTTAAGCCAGTCTCCGTATAGGAGAAGAGCTGAGATCCTGGCTCCATGTGACACAGGTCAAAACCATTCAGAGTGGAAAACCAGTCCCTCCTTTTTCGATACTCACAGGCTACTCAAGCCAAGTCAGTGCCCTACTGGCAGCTGTTTCAAAGTTGCTCATAGTCTGTATTTCACTCATGTTCACCAGTCAGACCCTTAAGGTCAAAGCCCACATTGCAAAGATTCTCACTGGCTTCACTGGCCCAGGTCCTAGCCCTTGAAATATATGAAGGGTCCTACGAAGGAAAAAATCTGCTAGCCACATCTGGTCAACTGAAGACTAACCACTTTGGCTTCCAAATGAGCTATGGCTAGCCATCTTCAACCACATGAACATCCCCACAGGAAAACCATCTGGTTGTAACACGAAATGAACAGTTAACAAAATTCAAGATGACTGTAATTGGAGAAAAAAACCCACCCAAGCCAAACCAACACACAAAAAAAAAACCTGAAAAAGATATCCAATAAACTTGGAGAATATAGACTAGGCTATTATTTACTAAGTGCTCAGTCAAAAGAATTACACTGTAATGCTTCATGAACAAGTTTCTAACAAATAAACAAATTCCATTAAAAATTGTAGGTGTTTATTCTTTAAAAGGGCAACTCTTTATGCAGTAGGTCAAATATAACAGTGCCTCAGTGAGATCTATCTTACACAAGAACATGCCAGCTTTGATAATTGCTAATGTAGTGTAACATAATAGACAGTTTGAGTTGCATATGCAGAAAAGCAGGTGTAAACGTAAGAAATATAATGTGCATTTTGGGGAAGGGCATACTAAAAGGCCTTATTGATCAATCCTTTCCTAAAAATCTGAGTATGAAACCATGCTTTTAGTCTTTTTTATACACATTTCTCTACTTTGCAGCCTTAGGCAATCACACTGTAAGTAGAATCAGATCATTTTTCTGCCACATATTCCCCAGCCAATATTTAGAGCTTGAATAGGTGATGGAATTTACAAGTTATTTTCCTATTAAAAAACCAAAACAATCACAGACTCAAAAAACATTTCTGTTCTTGCTGCATGGAGTCCTCATGCAAATAGGAGAGAAAATGATTAGGATTGAGGAAATCCAGAAAGTGAATTTTCTATTTCTTTGAACTAAAGCAATTGAAAGACTGTTTATAATGAGAAACAGTTGAAAAGATTTTAAAAAAAAAAAGAGATTGAGGTGTGACTTCTAAGTTAACAAAACCCTACTGAGCTTTGGAATGCTTTATGTCTGATTTTTTTTTTTTAATATACATAGATCACTTAACACTCCTGCACCTCATAAATATTCAGTCTTGCCATAATAAACTCATATTGCATGACACAGACACCACATATACCACAGTTCTTTTCTAAAGAAACATTATGTCACTGGGGTGCTGCACTTTGAGGCTTTCTTTGCATGTGTTGTATTAAAGAACACACGTGCACACAACACTATGTGCCAAGACTCTTAATAAATGAAAATAAACCTCAAGGCAAAATGATTTTGGACTTGTAAAAGACAAAAGGAAAGCCCAAATATTCAAATCCCTTGCTGCGCCAAGCGAATAATCCCATGGATAATGGTGACAATACCCACATACTTGTTTTGAAGCATGTGTTTTAAGTCATCTGTTGGTAAGGGCTAGAACTATTCACGATAGTCTACTACTTTAGCTCCTCTGAGTTAAATAAATACTATAAATATATAAGCATATATAGTAAGAGCATTTATGTAGCATCACAGCTGGAAGAAAAATATCTACTCTTGTACAGTACTTTTCACCAGTACATCTCAGAGATCTTTATGAAAGAGGTCAAAATCTTTAGCTTAAAGATGGGGAAACTAAGACAAGTAAGTTTCTGGAACATCATAGAATCATAGAATGGTTTGGGCTTTCACAATTCTACAAGGAAGGTTTTTTGATCTAATTACAGCTATTCAAGCAATCATTAGGTTTTTAGAAAATATTTCACGGATGTAGGAAAACAGAACAGCAGGTAATGAGCTCTTAGAGACATCACAAACTGCATGTAAATAGCATATGTGACAGTGGCAAAGAATATGTGCATGGCAGAAACAAATCTGATGATCCTGATTCAAGAAACCACTGTGTTTAGGTATGTGTTTAGGCATGCATTTACCAGTTTTTATGTACAGGTTGTCTACTACTGACGGGGGGCAGGTCTGCCTTTAATCCAGGCATTAAAGATACAAACACACAGGTAATATATATGCAGCACTTGAACCACAAACGTGACAATTAAAAATACTTAAAACCTCTATGGATGATGACTCCAAAAGAAGGAAACAGAAAACTAGCATCATTAGAATGAGAAAAATTACATTATCCTAATGTGATACACTTCACATCTTGAATCTAACAGAAAAGCAGATGAAATAGAACACTAAGGAAATGATTTTTGCAGGCATCATCCAGAGCTAATAATTCTTTCCTAGAACATTCCTGAACCACTACGACTTACACAGACACAGGGCCAGATTGTCAGTAAAGTTTTGAGCCTAAACTCTTTGGAGATATGGAAACTATCTTGTGGTATACATGGCAGTTTCCATGCTCCTCCTTTTTCCACCCATCTAAACAGAATTTCCCCTCCTGATGTGTGCAATTAAAACTCAATACTTCTGGTCCTTTCTTGCTAAACCAATAATTCCCTTCCTCATCAGACTCACAAGCAGAGGACAGGATACAGCTACCATGGCAGCTTTACAGAGAAGCATCCCAGTGTTACAGTAAACTACTAGAGCTGGGTGAAGTCTCCCATTCACCAGCCTTGTTCTATTCAGACAGGGACAAAGTGCAAAACATCTCCAAATCTGCCAGATCTGGCACAGTGACCAGGCACACTGCTACCTTGTGCAAACAATAAGCCACCCATCTTGTGACCAGACTACTTTTCAAGTAACTGACTCTGCACTAGGAAGCAAGGAGGTTCATTTCAGAAGAGGAAAAACTGTTCCATTACTCAGCAAGTAACAATCACTAAGCTAAGGCAGATAATGTTTTCCTCAGCATCTTAAAGAGCGGTTTACCCTAGTCCTTCACATACACTCTCCACACTCAGGGTTGTTTGCAGGCTTTTTTGAATCACAAAATTGTTATTGCCATGTGGGTTTTATCGTTGCTTTGCCAAAATTCATTTAGCTTTTCAACAGACTGAGCTGCAGCAGTTAAGTGCTGCACGGAAGCTTTGTGCCTCAGCCCGCTAGGAGGCTAATGCACTGTGCCAACTGCTCCTAAGGATCGTGGATGGGTTCCTGGCATTGCCAGTTGGCTGGGGAATAGCAGACCTAATGAGAAAATCCTCCATATTTCAGTGCATCATAAATGCACCCACACACAGGGGTGGGTTTCAAAGGGTAAACCTAAAGTATGGTGCACATGTGATGAGACTTCCACACTTCCACAAACTCAGGCACTCCAGAAGCCAGTCTACTTCTATAGCAACTATATGTGTGTATGCATACACACAGCCCTTCAACAGATGATTCTACTGAACAGATTAGTTCCTGGGAGAACACAGAACTCGTCTCCTAATAGCAAAAAAGCACAATGAGAGTCAAGGCATGTTTGTTCTTTAATCCTGTCTCAGAATGCCTTCTGTGACTTTGGGATAATTCTCTCAACCTCTTGAGGGCTCAGTTTCCACCCCGTTACAGCAGAGGCATTAGCTTTTACCTCTAGTGAAAGGTGAAGGTCAGGTTTCAGCATTATGGGGAACAGCAGTGGAGTCTCTCTTTGCCTGCATTTGCTCTTACTCACCGTTTTCCTATTGCTATATAAACTGCTGAAGTCCTACAGGTATCTTAGGGCTTTATTACACACTATCTCAATGCGTTTGTCCAACACCCTCATGCACCGGCCTTTTCTGATTACATTGGAATTCATGGCTTTTATTTAAGAAAAATATGCCCTTCTAATCCTTTAGCTGATGAAAGAATTCTGTGAACATCAGTGTATGCTTAGAGGTCAAAGTACAGAAAAAAAGAAACATCTCTCTCCTGACTTGTAAAATTATCAGTTTTCCCAAAATGACTTATATTTAAAGGTGATAAGATTACTTCTGGAGTTTTTTAGTGCCTGTAGTACAAGCTGCCCTGCAGCAGAAAGCATGAATAGAACACAGATTAGACACAATCAAACTTTAATTTGGCTAGCAAAGATGAGAGCAACAAGAAATGAATGGTCACAGACTTCAGCACAGTCAGCAACCTATACCCTCACTTAGAAGAAACATTTAAATCAGTATCTCAGATTTCTGGGACATCCCTTGATTTTCTGGTTTTTACTTTCAAATTTTACAATTTAATCTTTTACAGTTTAAATTGGCACTTCAGTCTTTTAAATTCAAACAATTTCTTTCTGAAATGATAAATAAAATGTTGCATCAAAAAGTTGGAAGAAAGCAGACATATTTGAACCAAGAAATATGAAAAATTATTTGTCTGTGTATTCAACAAAGAAAAAAAAAGTCTGTTTCAGTGGCTAGCACTCGTTTCTAGGGTTTCTCTGCAACCAAATAAAACTCCTCCTTCATCCACGTTAACACCATTCAACTCATTTGGCATCATCTCCGTTATGTGAAAATAAAACTCTATAACCAGCAGCTTTTGAAAGATGAGACTTGGATGCCAACAGCTTTAAACGTTAAATTCCACTTGCTGAAATCCTATATCCAAGCTTAAGCCTGACCCAGACACAATCTCCAGCTTGAAAGGCAAAAGCATATTTGAAAACAATTGCAGGAGAAATTACAGGCAACATCTTTTCATACAATGTGTAATTCAGTGAAGGGACCACAGTGCCACAGAAGACCACTGCATTTAAAAACACAGGAAAACTCCCTCTGAAGAGTAATCCACAAAAAATTTGTAAGCAATATCTCTTGTATTTCAGGTTTTAAGATGAAACTAATATAAATCAAGACAGAAACAATTTTGCTAGGATAGGTTTTCTACTGTGCACTGTGCTATCGTACACCATCTCCTGTAGCAACCTCTAATGAATTTTTAGGGAATAAACTGAGGGGCCTGTGAATCTGAGTAAGCCTAAAGATTCGTATTCATCACACAACATTTATATTCCCATTGTCAGTTAAACAGTTATTTTCAATTAATGTGGAAATGATTCCCATACATTTCAGAAAGTTCAGTGATTTGTATACGTAATATGAAATAGCTCTGTAATTTATGGTTTCATGCAATTCTTATCTAACATTGTCCTGTTGAATTATTCCTTTACGATCTTGTAAACAATCTGAAAATGATAAATGAGCAGTGTGTCAGATATCTGTGTAACAGGATATGAAAATTTCTTTGTTCAAAGTTAAAGAAACTTTTTTTAGCTTGCTGCAGCATGCTGTAATTTAGCTTTGAGCCAGTTATTAAACAAGACAATAATATTATAATAGAAATTGTTTAATATACATCATTAATAGTAAAGTGCCTGCTTTCATTGAAGTAAAAAAAATGTGTGCTATGAGCAGTTTTGAATTGAATATTTGATTCCAAAGTTCCCTTGTGCATTTAATGACATGCTAATTTACATTTTAATTACTTCCTAAGAAATCAAAGCATTTGTTGACAGAAGAACATAATGTCAACTTCACGCTGCACTGTTGGTGGATAGTTAATGAACTTAATTAGATAATTAGTGATGTTAATTATCCTTCTATTATGAAGATAAACATGTTACACAAATGATGCACTTTTCAAAGAAATGTTAAATGTTTGCTTGTTTTAACTCAGTTAACTTGAAAAGTTGATAAAAGACCAACTGACTGATTGGTAAGAAAAAGATTTAAGTAAAATTTCTGGCTTTGCGATTACAAGTTAGGAGCTCTTCATTCTGAAGACTGGGATTAAAAAGACCTTTTCTATTTCATTCTTTCAAGTTTTATGGTTCTCTGGCATAGAGGAAAGTAATTAATGACCCTAAACAGTAGAGGACAGGAATGATCAGGCCTCCTGTAAAACTCAGGAGGCTCTGCATTTCTAGTAAAGAATAACAGCTCTGAGGCAGTGTGTCTTACAGGAGTCAGAAATATGGTGCTTGTAACCTTGCTCAGGCACTCATCCTAAAGAACCTCAGGACACTGCATGGAAAAGCTGTTGACTGATTTACATTTGACTGAAATACAATCATTACAGGGGTCCTTTGCTACTCTTGTTGAATATATCAAAACCAATCACTGCTAACTTAAAAATTATAAACATATACTAGCAAAAGTGGGGAGTGGGGCGAAGAGAAAGAGCAAGAGATCAAAAATTTTGAACTAGCAAGTCAGTGATTTGGAAACCTTTGGCACTGCGTTCAGTCTTACAGACATTCCTGCTGGCAAATCTACCTGAGTCTGTCACTTGTAAGCATCAAAAAATCCAACTTGGTACAGTGCTCCTCTTGCTTCTGCATGGCTACTCAGACTACCAAGAAATACAAAGCAGCAATTACCAGAGCAGCATTGCCATTCTACTACTAGAAATGCAATTACACTGTCTTTTTTAAATCATCATGCCTCCCGGACAAAGTTGCAAGCAAAGCATGAGACAACACAATGGATTCAGAAATATGCAGAAACCACAGCTGTGTTTGATGGCTAATCCTGATACTTGCCACCAAATAGCAGGAAATTGGCTTTGCTGCTGATGGAGAACCTGAGTGAAAGTACAGCAAAAACATGGGGCCCGATCCTTTGCTGGAATGAATAGTTTTAATTTTGCTGGTTTTTCCAGATTGAGGATTGGGTCTCAAAAGCACCCTTGCTATCTTGTAAATAAGAACAGTGAAGAAACTGATGATTTTAAGAGGAGTGTTTTGCTGCTTCTTTTGGTTGGTTGTTTTTGTTTTAATCTGCAGCACATGCTACTATTGCTTCAACTTCTTTGTTTATTTTCCAGTCAATAAAGGAATCAAGTTAATAACTCAGTAATCAGCCCATTTCTTCTTTCTACTGGAAACACCTCTGAAATCCTGGATTAATTTCTGCACTTCTCTCAGTAAATTTTGCTCAATTTGGAGCAAATATTTTTATTTTACTATAGAATTTAAATTGTTTCCATTATGTAGTTCATACTGTTATTTTTCCTTTACTCTCCATGTTTCAACCAGGTGCCTATTGCTGTAGGACATAAGTTCATAACTAGCAGTAGTGAAGACAGAGGCCAGTACCAGAAGACCCAAGTGAATACAGAAGCCACCTGAGACACAGAAAATGATACAAAATTACGTTACAGCACTTTTTAAAGTGACCAAAAATATGAATTAGAAGCACAAATACTATTTACTTTTAATGTAACTTTTTTAATGTAAATGTATGAAGGAAGAGGGCTGTTGAGGGGCAAATAAATTTTCTTCCTCTTAGATTTCACCTCTCTAGAAAGTGCATCAAACTCTGAAAGACAGGCGAGAGGAAGAAAGGGGGAGAGGGAGAGTGGAGAAGAACATTTGGAACTGTAGCTTCGTATCTCATTGAGAAGAACAATTTATCAGAGCTATGGAGCTGTCAGTACTTGACATGATAAGGAATAACACCAAGTGAGTAATGTTTCCTCCAAACCCAGCTCCTTTAATTACAAGCAGCTTCCTTGCAGAAGAGAGACAGAAGATGTAGAAACACCAATTTCATGCACTTGTGCCTGAATAATGTCTCCGTGCTGCCTTTTCCAGATGGCAACCTTTTCACTGGAGGAACTAATGATGTGGGCATATTTAGGGAAAAACCAATAACGGAGTCTTTAACCTTCAACAGCAAAAAGCATGTTGTACAAAATGTTCCTTGGGATACATTTACAAATATCAATTACATTGCTCACTGAGGTGTAATCAGCTGTAATAATCAAAATTAATTTTAAAAAATAATTAAACAGACCCCAGGGCAAATAGTCGACACTCTTGTAGTATGACATCACAGTATACATATGTACCTGGGAAGAACTTGCTCACTCTGTAAGCAGCAAAGTGATTTTAAGGAATGAGAAGGATTGTGGCATGCTGAAAAAACCCTTGCAGCTCAGTAAGGTACTACGAGACACATCAGCTGGGTATCCTAGTCTTCCTGGTCACCACACCTGGAACTGAACCAGACGTCACTGGGCATAAAGATGAAATCTGCTATAGCTTGAGCTAGAGGGTTAAGGCTCCCTAAAGTGAAGCTATAATTGACTCATTGTCTCCTCAGGAGGAGAAAAAAGACCTTAATATGTTGAACACTGCAGTAACACAAGCCTAGTTTAAAGCTCTGAATATCCTGTCAATGCACTTCTGCCCTACCCTATAGCTAGTTACTCTACTCCTAATACACTTAAACATTTGACAGCTGTCTGGTGGGTTTTATTTCTAATTTTGACAAATGCTCAGCAAAAATATGGAAATGGCCCTCTCTCTCAGAAAAGAAGGAGTTTACACATGGAAAAGATAGTTCAGCTGCACTGCTGACAGTAGGAATTACGCATACTCTCCAAACCCATCCCTGGATTATAAAATAAGACTTATTTCCTTATGTCCAGGGGCTAAACTAAAATTTGGACCTTTAACACTTGATATTGAGTAGAAAATGAAAGGACAGTACAATGATAATACCTGACCCTTTATACTAATTCAGTGTCTGAAGGACAAGGTATACATAAGTGATGCAAGTCAAAAGCAGCAGCAAAGTTGGCATCTCCTCACCTTGCTCTGCCCCAAGCAGAGCCCTGTAAGCACAAACATACATGAGCTGCTTAGGTTTTTCCTTTCAAGTGCAATAGTCGGGCCTTATGCAAAAAGTATGCACTATTACATCGGACGTACAGGCTGCCAAGAAAAGTTCTTGAGGTCACTATTTCTTTGTGATTAATTCTAGCAGCCTAGAAAAGGAACCTCAACTGCAGTAGCTGTCTAGTTTACAATGGAACATGTCAACCAATAGACACAGTCAGAAACCTCCCAAATCCAGACAAACTCTCCAGAGCTATATAAAAGACAGACCCAGAAAAGACAGAGAGCAAAATTTACCTCTGATGTGCACAATGTTTCCTTTGTGTTTCGGCCAGGTATGAACCTAATAGCTGAAGACAGGCTTTCACTCCAGGAATTGTGCTTGCTCTGTGACAGGCTTGGCCCTGTTTTATTCTGGAGAAGCTTCTTTTCAGATACTGTAGGCCAGAATAGACAAAAAAGCTTGTAAGGCTTGAAGTTGAGTCAGAAGAGAGAGGGGCTCTATCCCCATTACACAAGAGAATATGGCAGTGCCTCACTCCAGATGGATTGTTTTCTACTTTGATGAGAATTGAATTAACACATGCTTGTCAAGCTTTTACTTAAAAGCCTCACAGAGGTCTGCCATAGATCATTTTCATTACACAGACATGAACTTTGAATCACTCCAGCACTATACACATTGCAATGCACTTTTTCAACCACATATCCTCCCTTTTAAATTTTCCTGTGGGATACAATCATCTAAGGAGATTTCTCTTCCTTGCAGCACAGCATGAGCCCTACTACATTATCAGGTGATTACAGAAGGGCTTGGGTATGATACAGAAAGCAATCACAGTCCTGAATGAGAGCAACTGAGAATCTGCTTTATCAGCTGGTGATGTGCAGAGGAAGGGTGTAACCAAGGAACAGCAGCTTTCCATCAAGCACCCCATTTACTGCAATGCCTTGGCTTACTACAATGAGTGCTCCATAATAGAACAGACCTATCAAGTGCTGCCAAGCTTTTGTCATAATTTCTTCCCATAAAGGAGTGATCTCTGTTATCTTCATGTCCCTTTCTTTGTCATTTCCTTTCACAGAAAGATCCATCTTGTAAGTGTCCTCCAGAGCCTGTCGCCTCTGAGAAATGAGCTGCTTCCAGATGATTTCTACTGCTCTCAGAATCTCCTGGTGGACTAGGAAACAAAAGAACCAACAAATGAAGAATCTTTTTTTTTAGTGAAGTTAAGCAACAGGTAAAGCAAAAACATCTAATTTGGAATAGCACTGGTCCAGGGTAACTGCTGGAGGCAGTGGAGTTGTTCCTTTTTGTCTACTGCCTCCATAAGTTCTAAGCCAGACTAGTTAGTCTAATACAGAAAATAGCAGGACATTTCTTCTATGATATTTCAACTCACTGAAAGAAACAAGTACGAGTGACACGTGGTTTTAACTTGTTTCTGCCTGGGAAAACCATTTCACTAGAATTCTGATGATCTTATTATCATGCATAGAATTCTAAAGCACATAAAGGACATGCCTTTATGCAGCCAAACATCATTAGAGATGGCAGTGCAAAGGTAACCAAGTTGTGAAACAATCTGCAGAAGGATACTGTACAAGGAAGTGCTGAGTTGTTTTGCTCTGTTTCCTTGCAAACCATACTGATTTGGTTGCATCATAACCAAGCCAATATATATTTAAAAAATAAAAAAAGAACACTGCTCTGCTGTAGGGTTCAGTTGACAGTACCCACACTGAACCCAACCCAAAATTTTTTCTGTGTTTCTCTTAAAAGCACAAAATGCTTCCTTCTGGGTATAACAGACACAAATTCTGTATGGACCTTGAAAAAAAGAAATAGAGCTACAAGTAAGATGTATCTGGCCACTCATACTGGCCATAATATGGAGGAGAGAGATCCATTACTCCTGAGGGTGTGACTTTTGAATAAAAAGGTTTGATGCAAACACAAGTAATTTTCTAGCACAACTTTCCTTTCTCTGTGCTGTGCCTATACACTGAAGAGGAAATAAGTGGCACTTGCACAAGCTGCTCAGATAACTGCTTAGGACAGGTACTTTCCTTCTCTGTGAGCCACAGGCAATATGGGCCATAAGTTACCATCATCTGGAGTAGGCAGGCTGCCCTTTTCCTCTTCACTGGGTGCAAGGAAAATTTGGTGATAAGAAGCCAGCTTTGGTTTTGCATCCACCCCAAAACCTTCTGAACAGCTGTGTCAAAGAAAAAAAAAAAGGGGGCAGGTGAGGAAACCAGACTTAGAACAAAGCGAGGACAGTGAACAAGCTATAGGTGTTTCTACACATCTGCTCCTCCTTGATTAATTCCATAGATCAGTATTTCCAGACTTGAGGGCTTATGCCAGTCATGTATATACCATAGAATATCACAGAATTTACAGGCAGTGGGAACTAAACCACTGCCAGTCTGGTTTGGAAAGTCAGGGAGCAGTCATCGCGATCCTAGAGATCACTCTGTCGTACTGCCTTATGCCTGCACTTCTTACTGCACAGGTATCTACCACTCATCTCAAACAGACAGAACACAGGGCCGTACTGATACAGCCAGTCTGCATCCAGCTCTCTGGCATCTCCCCTGGGCATCTTGTTTGTTGTCTCTTTGCTCCGAATTCCTTCACTAGAGGCATCTGCCACTACGTGGAAACCACTGTCTTGCTGTGCCCTACACTTGAACCACTTAGTCTAAGTTTTTTGCATCAATGGTTATTCATTCTGTTTCTAAAGCACTCAGCACACACAAAAAAAAGCTGTAAACTTAGCACCATGATACTATTATCATGTAGATGTAATTATATTTAAAAACATCACCATAGCCAAAAAGTTAGTCCTCCTTTGGGAGTGGGAGTGTGTCACAATCTACCAGTCAGTAGGTAAAAGACACTAAGAATTTCAGCACAGCAGTAATACTTCAACAAAAATGAAAAAGGCTTAGTTAAGGCATCCAGACAATCTGGACTTGGTCACAGAACTGCTGTCAATAATAGCATATATAGCCACTAGTAACATACTAAGTTCTTTCAATTGTAAACAGGCCTTACTATCTGGGAGAGTCAAATCCTTGGCTCTGCAAAGCTGACATTTTTATTTCTGATTTTCCTCTGAATACCACAAGTCTGATTCCCTGGATTTGCTGTGTTTGGCTTTTGGATGACACAAACCCTTCTGTAACTTCGTTTTTAACAAAAACGTTTTTGCTCTTACTCCGTACAAAAAATCCTTATCCCATCTCAACTGTTTTGTCCTGCAAATTATTATCTGACTGGAATAAGAATAATCAAGAGAAGACCTCAGGAATTACAGCTCATTTCTGGTGTGATACTGTTTTCATGGATTACATTCAGATCATCAAAACTTTACAGAAGGTTATAATTGAAACAAGAAACATCATTATAATGAGTAAGGCACTGGCCAATATTTGCTTTTTTTTCACAAAACTAAGCTTCCAAAATAACTCCCCAGCTTACACTAGCAAGAGTACATCCAGTATATCATCACCTGCAGGAAGAGCAAACACAGCAGGTACGGATGTTCTAGCCCTACCCAGTGGAAAGTGGCAAAACTCCCAACATCAGTACAACCAGAACTTACCAGCTCAGATCAGGGAACAATAACAGAAAGATCACAAGATCCACGCACACTTTTATCTGTGTTTTAAATGTACCCATGGACAAATAGCTGCTGGATCAGAAAAAACATCTCACTGAATTACCCCATGTAGACATCTCAGAGAAAGGCGTGCTTGTGGAGTGACTCTAGCCCACATCCTAGGAAGATTTCCACATTCTCATTTTATTAATTGGCTTGTGAGCCAGCTGCACTGAAATAAGTTCAAGTTTGTTAACTGCAGTTACTACTCTGAAGTGAGCAGGCTGCTGGAAATGCTGGATTCAGCTCAATCTCAGCTTCTAGTGATACCCCAACATGGATACTGCCGAAGTTCTGTGAAGTCTCCCCCTCAGCACCCACCTCCACAGATACAGCACAGAGATATAAACAAACAATGAGATGAACATTTGTACCTGCCCGAGTTCAGTTGGCAAAGGCAGTACATTAGGCAGATGACAAAATTACAATTTGAGTTATAAGTTGCAAAAATAATGTCCCACTGCTCTTGCAGAACAACGAGAGTGTTCAGGACATTGAGCTGTTCTGGCAGTGACTGCTGTGGTCTGGACAGGCAGTACAGGATGGCTCTGTTTAAGCAGCTGTACAGGGCACTGAGGAAAACTTCCTTTTGAGAAACAGAGCTTTCTAAGACCTGTGAAAACAAAAAACAGCACAGTATTTGACTTATTCAAAGAACTTTAACACCGAGGATCTACTCCTCCCACTTCATTTAAGTTGTTGGAAACTGATTTCAGCTAAATTTCCCTGAACTACCTGTTACATACAAGTTCAATTTTTTCTATATTTCTGCTGTAGTCCCCAAAATTGTGGAAGAGATTAATTTATTCCTGTTCAGCAACAGGTACATAGCCAACAGACAGTGTCACAAAGAGTTAACTAACCCTTCTTTATGCTGCACCATCTATCTCTAATTATCATTTAGAGCTCTTATGTGCTCATACAAGAAAACAGGAATAATAACAATCACAAATAGATTGCAGCCATCTTCCTGAGAATTGTAATATCACAATCTCAGTGTAAAACAGAATGTTAAAACATGTTGATAACAGTTGGGGGAAAAAAAAAAAAGGTGACTCACCCACATAATCTGTTTGGCAGTGAAGATCAGGATTTGCTTGGAGTCAGCAGCAAACATTCTACTGTTCAGCTTCTCAACCAGCTTCTGAACAAAATAAACAATATTCATCATGGATACAGGTGCAGCTGATTCTGAAGTAGCATGAGGATCACTGCTCCCTGGAGAGGATACAAAAGGGTCGATTATTCCATAACAAGCTGAAATGAAAGAAAATGAGATATAAGGTTACCAGAGCTGAGAAGGAGCAGTCTCATGCCATAATGTCTCAGAGCTGGGGCATGTCTAAGAAAACTCTAGGTACAGCAGAAATTACTTACTCTGGAAATAACAGCTCCATTTTAAGGATGGAAAGAATATCACTAAAATGGTGTAATGAAGGACCAGTTCAACTAATGACTCAGAAAGGAGAGCAGCAACACTAAGTTATTGGGGTTGTTTCCAGAAGCATTCAAGGATAAACCTAGGTTTCTTTCTAAGTACTCCCTTTTTAACATTCAGAATTTGCTCTCCAAAAAAAAAAAAAAGCGTCTCTCTAGAAAAAATTTTAAGACTACAATAATTTATGCAAACTGGCCTACAGCAAGAGTGAATGGACAGTCAAGCCTCCTGAACTGGAGACTGTCCTTCCAGCTCGTTTCCAAACCTCTCTAGCAATTACACCTACACACTAAATACCAGCTAGTTAACAATCTGATTCTCACCACTCACCTCTTGGCCTTGTTTTCCCATCTCCTTGGCTGCTAACATGAAAGACATCCATAGCAGACAGCAGAACTTTTGTCTGAAAATGTCTCTTCTGCTCACTGGTGGCATCTTCTGGAGAAGCCTATATAGTGATGGTATACATATTAGTACAGCAGGAGAACAGGAAATCAGACTCATATTCACTTTCAGCAAGAGTGCATGTGTGGATAGCTACTGGAACTTCTTTTCCTAGCTGGAAAACCAGGAAATCTTACAAAGAACTACACCAGCTAGCTGACAGCACAGTTGCCCTCTGCCCATTGAACAGAAACAAGATTTTGCAAAGGGCCAGAATGTGGGCTCACAGGTGGTTCCCAAGAGCCCTTGTCCTCAGGGACATTCAGCTCCATTAGGATTCAGACAGCCAGAAAGCCATACTCTCTTTTAACTGTACTAAGCCTTGGGACAGTACTGTATAAACCTTTAGAGAACTGCTGCTCCACAAGACAATTTAACTCATTACAACTGCAGTGAAGCTTATGTTCATTACTATTTGTATTACTAAGCTAAATCTGCATCAGAACTCACATCTGAGACACCTGGACTACTGACAATTTGGAGCCAAAGCCTAAATTTTTCATCTTCTCTTTCTTCAGACTACTCTGATTCTCTTGAGTGTTTTGAGTGGTTGAAATCCATAATTCATACCCAGCTACTACAGCTTGTATTAATCTGTAATTAAAGTGGAGACAGGGTTTTTTGGTTCATCTGAGAACTGAGATTTTATTGCAAAAATCAGTACACAGGATGCTCCATGTGAAACTTTCTGTTCTCAACAAATTAAAGAAGGCTGCTCTAATTACAGGCAGGTATTACTAAGGACCTTTCTTCAATATTAAACATTGTCTGAAAAATGTCTTTTCTGTTTTCTGGGGGCAGCATTTTCTTAGTTCACATTAATGCAGAGGAGTTAGAAAAGTCCTTTCCTTTCATCACTGTTAGCACTTTTTTCACTAGGCCACTAGCAGGATATGTCCTGTCCTTCCACCCCCAGAGCAAGGTAGAGCAGCAAAGCTTGATGATAAGAAAAACCTCAAGAAGCAGCTCAAGGGGATGCCCTTGTTTGTTTGCTGGGATGTTGAGAAGACTGTCCATCAGGAGGGCTTGCACAAAATCCCACACTTGTTTCTTGGCAGGGTGCAGTAGGAGTGGGCGAGAGGAGGGATCAACACAGCCTTTCCCTTCAGCAATGACTGGACCATCAGGAGCCAACAGGCCATCAGACCCTCCCTGTGGAAGCAGACAGCACTACATTTTAACTCATTTTCTCCTGTAAGTTGATTTTTTTTTCCTCCTAGTGACCTGAAGGGCTTGTGCTGGCTCACATACACATACCTTGGGTGGTCCTGAATGAAAAGCAACTGTAGCCAAAGTTTTCAAGAAGTCAGGACAGTGCCACACAGGGTCCCGAGTATAACTGTGGTGGATCAAGCACAGAAACTGGATAACATTCCCTGGATAGGCAATCTCCCAGGAAGCTTCTGCATCTGCAATAGGCTGAACACAGACAAATGTGCATCTGGTCAAGGCAGCATTCCTCTCATTCATAAAAGCTCATCTTTGCTCCTAATCAAACATGACACAGCCACAGAGAAGTCAGATAAGGCACAAGCAGCCAACTCCCAATTTGCAGACTGAAGAGACTCCCAACCAGAAAAGTGCCATATCCTCATCATCAGGAACGAAGAAAATGAGTGCTGTTTGGGCAAGATCTGTCTCCATACTCAGAAGTTCTTAAACACGAGCCCACCACATCCTGTGCTACACAACCAGGGCAGTAGCTGTTCTGACCCTTTGCAGTCTGTGCTCACAGCGATGTTCAGTATTGCCCCCTGAGGGCAGAGCAGGACTCAGGATCACAGGGAAAGGCTGCCACTGGCATCTGTCATGCCTGGGCACTTGATTCTGCCATTCACACTGCACTGTCCTTGCAGCAAAACACTTACCTTGTCCACAGTGAACCTAACCATTTCCAGCAGTAAAACAGCTGCCTCTGCACACAGCCCAAATTTCAGGACATTCTCTGCAAGGTGGTGCTGCAAGATCCACTGCAACATAGACTCAAGATCTTTCTACACAGGAGGAGAGATATTTCAGTAAGGGATGGGAATTATATACAATATATCAGAACAATGCCTGCTCTCTCCTCATCAGAAAAAAGCCAACACAACTTGACCTCCAGCAGCTCCTCCCTCTATTAAATTTGTAACATTTAACACTTGCATGAACAGGGTTGTTTCGAACAAAAATCTTCTTAAACCAAAGGTAACTTACTCCATTTTTAAAATATGAATTTATTATCACAAAAGCCAAGTAGGATTAACTTGCCTGAGGATCCTCTCATGGAAAAGGGCATAAAATGCCAACACAGTAAAGCACTAGCAGCTTCAGGTGCTCGTCTCCTACTTTTTTTCATACCTTGACTGCTTCAGGTGGTTCAGACTGTGGAGTTGCCAGAAAGAGCTCTGCCACAAGCAAGTAAATCTCAGGGATGTGAACATGATCTGTTAGACATCTTTGCAGCACAGAAAACCCAAAAATCAAGAAGTAGCCATTGTCAGGCACTGGAGGATGACTTTTTAAATTATCTTTAATGGAAAAGAAAAGGAAAGTGTCTAAAAATAAATGTCACACCAGCAGAAGGATTACTGACACAACTTTATCCTCATTTGTCTCTGTCCTGGGGCACCCAGTAGTCTGCTAGGCTGAAGTATCAACAGTTTAAAAAACATCCCCAGAGTAACAGATAACAATTTTTCCCACTATCAGTTTTGTAGCAGGGCATTCTCCCTGAATTATTCTTCTTTCTTCCTCCCTTTCTCAGAACCACAGGTCTAATTATCAAAAAGCAAGCTGAACAAACCTTAAAGAAACAGAATGTTTCAGAGCACAAGCTGACATCTGAACACCTCACAGGCTTATCAACTAGCCTGATTTTGTGCATCAAGGCCCATTGCCCTGCAAGTGCTGATCAGAATTCCTAATCACCTGCAAGGGAGAAGTAATGCTTTCCACTCCTCAGCACAGAAACGCCTAAATACCAGGACAAGCTTGCCCTAAAAAATAATTTCAATTCTTGGTCTACGGAGATCAGTGGGAATTCTCCTGTCATGTACTTCAGTGGTCTTCTACCACTGAGCTGGATCAAGGAAGTGTTTTGGGAACATTACAGCAACACATACCCATTAGAATATTCAGCCCTGCAGAGCTGTTTTCCAGCCAGTGCCCAGCCACTATCCCCTCCTTGAATTTGTTCATCAGCAAACGATTGTGGAGGAAGCACAGAAGCAGCTTGATTCCCAGGACAACTGTGCTGGAGTGCAGGTAGCTCTGTGTGAACAGCAGAAACCAGTCTGGCCCCAGTGCCAAAAAGGTCTTTTCTTTTTCCCTAGAACAAACAGGTAAATGAAAACACATGGAAGGAAACATGATGCAAAAACAGAAAGAAGATATTATTTAAAATGGTCTCTTAAGTGATTTAAAAGCTCAGGTTCCTCTAGAAAAAAATCTCATTAATGATGTACCACAACAGAGAATCACAAAGATTTAACAACACTCATCCACACAGCTGAAGTCACTCAATTCCTGCTAAATCTAACCTCGTATTACTGTCAGACAAAAGAGATCGTTGATATAAAGCTCCTTCTCAGAGTGCGTATCAATAACTGAGGCAAACTTCACCACACACTAGATCTTTCAAGCTATGAAATTCAAAATTCCAGTTTAAATTTTGAAGTCCAAGATATGTCATCTAATGAAAATGCACAGCTACAGCACTCAGCACTATGAAATCTGCCTTTCAGTTATAAAAGGTGGAACCATAGTAACTGCATGCTCATGGTTACAAAAGAGGGGTACAAGTACTCCTACATTAGATTGAATTGATTTCCAAGGGCAGTTTTGATTTCTTCAACCCTCGCAATGCAGAAGAAACATCAACATCAACATCCAAGTTAGTTGTTCACAATATTTTCTGGAAAATGAAACTTTACAAAATGGATATCAGATGTGTGATCAGATCACACAGGTGTGTGAATTACAGATAAATCACTGACAAAAAAGCAGCTCTGAATCCAGTCTGCTCTTACTTCTTATTTGTTGAGATTCAAATACTATCAGTGTGTTTAGTCCTGGTCAAGCACCAGCAAGACGAAAAATCTGAAAGACAAGAGATATTTATCTTCCTATATTTTTCTACTTACTCAGAGGACAGGTGAAGTTTGTCTGAGCATATTACATCTAACAGCATCTTCAGTAACTGGTTTCGAAGCCAGATTGTCTTTCCAGATGTTTGGCTTAAGGCTGTAAATATCAGAAAATAATAAAAAGAGTAATGAAGAGACAAAACAATGCTCCATTGCTTTGATGAACAACTTTGTTTGCAAACTAGCCCAGTAGAAGTACTTATATCAGTTTTTTTTTGTAGAATAAAAAGATGCAGACATCAAATTTTAGACGTAAGAATTCCTGCTAACATCAGAAACAACCAGTGTCAAAGTCCTCTCTTTAGAGTTATTTAAAACTCATTCAGACTACATGTAGAACAATATCCCACAGGAAGCAATCTCAGGGTAACTAGAGAGGGAAAGGTAAACAGGCAGTCTGACTTGTCTCGCCTAGCTGTGATGCCTATATACATAAACTACACATATCAGTGTCTCCATAATATGATCTATCGTTTAGAGGAGCAATTACCCATCTAGCCTCAACTGAAATATCACAATGGAAGAGCCAATTGACTGGATACTTCCCCACATGAGCCTAACGTAAACACACATGCAGAAACGATGCAGAGCTCCACATTATTATTTGCTACAACTAAGTGTAGCAAAGTGTTCACAGAAAATGCAGGATGCCCACAGAAATTTTATTCCTCATAACAGCCCAGTAGGTTAGACTAGGGGCAATTTCATTTTATTATTCTCCTTCTCTGTGTATAGCTGAAATCCAACACTGTGCAGGCTCTGGACAATGTAGCCAAAGTACTGCTGGCTTACTAGCAGAGAGAGAACAAAAGCGTCACCTCAGTGCAGCCTGTCCCTTTCCATAGGAAGTAATTTGAATTGTGTCTCTTCCTGCCACAGGAGCCAGAACCACTGTGCTGTACTTAGGGTTCATCAGGCCCTGGGGAAGGTGAGAAATACTGTTGCTATCTATCACAACACATACACCAAAGGTAGCTCTCACCTCCACTGGGTATCTCAGCTATGCTATCCAGGCAAATCTGATTTTCATCCACAGAAGAAGGTTTCAAGGTGTAAACAAGGAACAATCCAATCCTTGCAGAGAAAGAGGGAAGCAGTTGTGGTCAGCAGACAGACATTAATTTAATTACTTGGAGATTATATGCAAATCTCAATACTCATTAACAATGACTGTTAACAACAACCATTGAAAATTATATTTGCTGCAGAAACAGGATGAAAAGTTAATAAATTAAGAAGCAAGTTAAAAGGTCACAGAATTACAGAATATGCTGAGTTGGAAGAGCTCAACAAGGTTCATCAAAGGCCAACTCCTGGCCCTGCACAGGACCATCTCTAACAGTCAAACCTTGTGCCTGAGAGCATTGTCCAAACACTTCCTGAACTCTGTCAGCCTTGGTGCTGTGACCACTTCCCAGGGGAGCCTGTTCCAGTGCCCAGCCATCCCCTGGGTCAAGAACCTTTTTCTAACATCCAATATACACCTTCCCTGACTCTAGAGGAGGCCATTCCCTCAGGTTCTGTCACTGGTCACCTGTGCCTGCCCCTCCTCTTCCCCTCATGAGGAAGTTGTAACTGCAATGAGTTCTCCCCTCAGTCTCCTCCAGGCTGAACAAAGTTACCTCAGTCACTCCTCATACAGCTGCTGAAGGCCCTTCACCATCTTTGTTGCCCTCGTCTGGATGCTCTCTAATAGCTTAACATCTTTCTTGTATTGTGATGACCAAAACTATCTACAAATCTAAGTAAAATATATTCTACTATGGAAACATTTTCTCTATTTTAAAGGTCTTCCACCAAGAGGAAAGAAATACTGAGTAAAGCAATCAGTTCATACAAGATTCTGAGCTGCCTGTGGCATTCAGACATCACTGTTATCATCATTTGGTTTCCAAGCACCTAGAGAGAAGCAGAGGAACTGCAGGAGATAGTCCACGAGGAGGCTGGCAACCTCTTTTCACCTGTAGTTTGCTTTAACACATTACCTGGTTCTAAGGATAGAAAGATTAATGTGACAGACACTTCCAGTGAAAGTGCACCATCTCCTCCTGCCCACAAGAAAGGTTATTTCTTAAGGGACAGAACACTAATTGTTCTGCAGGAATGGTCCACACAGCAATTCCCATTAGAAGTCAAAGTCTGGGACCAGCAGAAACTCCAGCACCTCTCAGTGCTGCTGAGAGGTTGTCACAGTCTGGAAGGACAGGCACTGTCTCTGCTCACTCTCTCAGCACCCATGGGCTTGACAACCCATCAAATTACCATGAAATAACAAATCATGATATTTTAAGAAAAATGCTCATTCCTACTCTTTACAAAATGGCAAATTTGATAGGCTAACTCATACAAGCCCAGCGTAGGAACACATATACAGGTAACATACACCCAGGAGCATACATCCACGAAAGAGCTGGCAAGCAGTAAATTCACACATTAGCTTACTCCACAGTGAACTATTCAAGGTGCTCATACTCTTCAACAGAGCTAAAGGCTGACTACAGGGACCACAGGTTTAACATGCAACTCTGTTTCTACATTTTATTAACTTCAGAGCTTTAGAAACTGAGCTGCCATCTGTGCAGTGCATTTCCCTGGAGTTATGTGGCTGCAGACAGCACTATGTGGACCTTCCTCAGTTCATAGGCTACAGGCTGATGCAATTAGGCTGGGAATATAAAATGAAGCAGTGCTTACATTCTGTGAAGAGCAAACAAGGATTTAAATTCTGTGCTTCATGAAATCCTGACTAACATAACTGATTGGAACAAAAAGGATTGTTAGTGGGATATAAGCCAAATGAATAGGGCTAGGTACAAAGTCCATTAAGGCCAAATTGTAATACTGTAGTGATACTTTAGGGACAAGACTTTAAGGAAACCAAATATTAAGTACAGACTTTGAGTAGTCCCAGTCATACCTACAGAACTGTTTGTGCCACCATTGTAGAGGTCATCACCCAACCCATCTTCACACAAATATCAGGTTGGACTGAATGAAGGTATGAAAATATTTTTCATCAGTGGGGATCCTGCACTTGTCAAAGATCTGGAGTTCTACCAAGGACAAGGTGAGGGAAACTCTACTCTTGAGCTCTCTCCAATACCAGCAGAAGTATAGGCTCATCTGCAATCTGAGGAAAACCTATAGCCTTGAAGGTTACCTGAGAACATCCCTTGTATTAAAGCATCCTTGCAACAGATGGAAGAGAATAGTGCAGGCCACGGTGATTTTGGAGTTACTGATGTCAGGATCATTGAAAAGGAAAACAAGCTTGGGCACCATTTGCACTTGGTAGGCAACTGCAACATTCTGATGTGCATCTCTGTAAAAAAAAACCACAGGGAGTATTAAAAGCTGTTACTGGAAAGAATAAAATTTGCTAAATTTCAGCTAAACGGATTCTCAGGTTGCACAGATACTTTGCACCTTTGGCTTCTAGTGTTGTCCTGACAACATTTCAAACACTGTCAGCCAAACTGAACATGTGTCCGTGATGGAGATCTGAAGACTACTTTGTATGTTCTACCCTTCTCCTGTGCCCTCTCCCCCAGAAACTGCTGCATTCCAATGAGTTCAAAGAAAACATTATTGAATATTCCAGCAGTCAGTTGGTAGTAATAAATGCTATTCCTGTAAAACTCAGCAAGGGACAGAAGACAGCTCTGGATAGAGCTTTATGCTACCAAAAAGAAGGAATCTAGTGTTACTCAGCCTCTCTGCCATGCTTTGTCTCTTTAGATACATTTAACTCCAGTCCAGATGATTAAGAAAGTATACTGTTTTTAAAAAGTCTTCCTGGGTTGTGTTTTTCTTTTAAATACAACTTCAATATTATATTTTTTTTTAATTATTTCATACTCAATTCAAACATTTAGATTTCCCCTCCCCAGCAGACATTTAAACTTTCATTGTACAGCAGTGGTTCCACGTGAACCAGGTCACCAGGTATCTTTGCCCAGTCTGGCCCCAAAGTCATCTCAGGGGTTGATCAAAATCACTAATTCCAGGCTTTAAAGAGCAACACAGGAATGATTCACTCCCAGGATCCACAGATTCCAACTAGAATTAGACCTGTCATATCCACTTCGCAGTTCCAGCTTCAGGTTACAGATGATCTTGTCCCATAGGTCTGATTCAAATACTAGTTTACATACCTGGGGGACTGCAAGATCTCCACAAGATGGGAAAGAAGAACAAGGTCAAGATTTTCTGGTGCTTTCATCCAAAGCTGAAAGACAAAGGAAAGCAGAGGTTTCACTGCTCTGCTGAGCTGGGAGGACAGTACCTGTGACAGAGAAACAGCTAAAAGTACCTCAGGGAAGAAAACATCATAAACTCTCAGTGTTTCTGCAACACAACCTGCAGGCACTGGGAAGTCCCTGCCAGGGTGGGGAATTGTTGCTTCAGAGCAGACCCTCTGGGAGTGTTCCTGCAGGCCTGGGGAGCCACCATCTCCCCAGGGGAGCCACAACGTGGTAAAGCAAAACACACAACCCCATCACAAATACTGGAGCCAGGGGGTGCTATGAACAAGCCAAATCTCATTTATAAAGCCATCCTTAACACAGCCAAACCCACAAAGTAACATGAACAGTTTTACCTCGAAGTTGCAGAGAACATACTGGAATGCACTATAATTTTTGATGACTGAGGTCTCAAAGCCCAGCTCAGCTGTGCCCACCAGGGAGAACATTAATTGTAAAATCCTGTTGTTTAACAGCTGAGTTTTCCTCTTCAACAGATAGCTCAGCAACTGAAAAAAGCAGAATGAATAAGTATCTGCCGAGTATAAATCTGTATTTATAAACTAATGTATAACACTATTCTTTAATTCAAGACCAATGCACAGTTTACTCAGCTGTAGTAGTCATGCATGTGTACATTTTGCGTAAGCATCATGAAGGAAGTGAAGATTTCAGTCCAGATAAAAATTTTGTACAGGAAGTGAAAGGGAAAATTTTGGAAGGAGCTTGACAGTTCTGGCATTGAATGGGAGCAAAATACCTGCCATATTATGCTGAATGGAATTCACAAACAGCAACAGATAAATATAACTGCAAATAACCACAGTAGGTTTTCTATGTTATTCTTCATGGTTAAAGAATGAAAGGATGAATGAAATCTTAATTGCTTACAAATGGTGTTAATTTTAAAAATAATAATTTTGACCTCTCCAAACAAAAGACATTTGTGAAACTTTGCCACTTTCTCAACTAAGCCTACCTTTGAATATCCAGCAATTTCCTAATGCTGTGAGAAGAATGTTCAGAAAGCCACTACATTTTGAACAGGTTGGGAAGAATAGACATTATTTGAAAATACGTATCAAGACACATTGATGAGCTGGCTGTTAAAAAAAAAGCTTCACCATTGCAATATGATAATCAGTCACATGGAGAGAAAACTATTTAGTAAAAAATCAAAAGAAGGGCTAATACACAATGTAAAGACTGGCATTCACCCACAAAAAAGGATTGGGCAAGCAATATCTAAGTAGGATAAATATATTCATATGAATTGCGATCAATTTATGAACAATTCGCAAATTGGGAAATGGGAAGTTTATAATAAATCATTAATGAAGCCCTAATGTTAAGAGTCTTGTTTGGAACCTTCTTGTTAAAAGAGTCTTCTCTGTTCCCTAAGAGTTCTCTGCTTCGCCTACACAGCATAAACTAAATGAACCTAAACTGAAACTTCATACTTGAGCCTCAATCCATCCAATATTATATATACAGAGTTTGCATACAATCAAAATCTTCAATCTGCATAGCTTTCAGGTTTAAAGATTAAGTTGGGACAGACCTAATCAATGATATTCAGACGGCACATACTTATATCAGCACAATTCCTAATACACATGACAGAGCCATAGAAATTCATTATCAGCCCTACCCTGGGCAGTCTGTAAAGAGAATCTTACACTGCATGAGTCAAGGGGAAAAAGAAAACCTGTCTGAGAAGTGGTCTATTGTGGGAGGGATCAAGGGTGTTGGTAAAAGGCGAAGGGTGGGTCAGTCACAAATCTGCTGCACTGGCTTATTTAATTTATTAGCTTATGTCTGACCGAGAGGTGTCTGTCCTCAGCTTCCCATCAGCAGCTACACTGTTACAGAGGCTCCCTGGGAGTATAAGCATAGAGTACAGAGCACTGTCCTATATCCCCCTCATAACTTAGGAAGTTCCAATCACAAGTGCCTATAGCCAGGATATGTTTGGCTCATTCCCACTGAGAGTTTGGGGATAAAGTTCTCCAAGGGAAAGACTATAACCAGAATGAATGAACAAAAGAGTGTCTACCTGGTATCCATGCATGTGCCTCATCAGTTTTTCACTCAATGGGCTACTGTTGAGGATGGAGTTCAGGACTTTGACAGCTGCATACATGGTGTGGTCATCATGGGCCATAGCAATGAGACCCAGGAGAATGGCAGGGCCTCCAATAAAGTTCAGACTCGTAGCTGCTGGAGAGGACTGGAACACTCTGATCCCTAGGAAATTGGAGTGTTACTCTACCAGGAAGTTACATAGACTAAATCTATTACTAGACAGAGAAAAATTCCACTCTTTAAAAATATTAATCATTAAGACATAGTGCATTTACCATATTGGCCCACAGCAACTGACCCAATAGTCCGCAAAGAACCTGAGAGGTGTCCAGCAATATTCTTAGCTAGGAATATTGGAGTTGAACTGTCCCGAGAATTAATCCCAATCTAAAACAGATAAAAGACATACTGAGAAAAACCTTGATAGTATTGGGGAGACTAAAAGTAACAAACACATGCTCTGATTCTTTATTACTTTTAGACTACCAAAACCATCTTTGTTCATTACAAGTTGATTGTTAGGACAAACGTTCACCCACCTACAATAACCCACAACTCCACTACTTTCACATGTCAGTAGGCCGGGCATTAGCAAGAATGACAGAAGAGCATGTGAAGAGTCCTTGTGAAAGCATTAAGAAAACAGAGACTGAAACAAATTATCATAAAACCTGAAAATTACGGCTTCTGTTCCCATTTCAAGAAATGCTTTTAAAATTGTGCTCACACTGTCCAATCTATTTCGCTCCCATGAGTATAATGAAGTTAAGGAATGGGGAGAGAAGCTCAAAAAAAATCACTGAAGGTTCACAACCAAGACAAAGTCACAAACTGATTAGAAGCAAGAGAAACTCGTTTAAGACAAGAGAAATTTGTGACCTCTTTGGCAACCAGCCGACCATCCACTTCATTGTAGGAGCTCTTTATGTCTTGGACCGTAGTGAGAGATGAGGACACAGCATTGATGCCAAAAGCAATCTTCTCTTCTGCCACCAGAGGTGCAATATTATGATCACTGTCCTGGTCCTCACCTACAACAAGAGAGACTATGAATGTCTGATGGAACTTTGCATGTTCAACATGCAACACAGGAGAGAGGTAGATGAAAAATAACTGAACAAAACTGATGTTTAGAAAATAATTTTACTTTTGTCTTATCTATAACAGAAAAAAACATTCACCCTTTGCAACAGCCCATGGCAGCTTGCCAGCATAAGCACCACCAGCAGATGTGCTTGGCTGTGTCCTCTGGTTACTGCTTTTTCTAGATTCTACACCCTCTCACAATACTTCACGAAGCTCACAAAAGTCCAGAATAAACCTCTGTCTGTCCACACGACAGAAAAGCTTTCTGGGCATAGGAAACATTTCAGAGGCCTTCCATATTACTGGGAGCAGCATCAGGGCTACTAGGAGTGAAGATTCATGGGGAAAAAGGACAGAGGCAGAAGTTCAGAGCTGCCAACTCACAACACTTGGGAAGCTTCTAAAAAGTACCAGATTCAGAAGTTTAATGACTATATGAAGTTCTCATATACATTTCTTTAAAGAATTTTCTATTCCTGCTCACACTTGGAAAAATTATATGTACCTTTATTTAAAAAAAAAAAGGTCAGTCTTGTGTTTTTGACAGTTTTATAGACTGGGAGAACAGCTGACTTATGAAACTGTTTGCTAGTGTCGGTGGCACAGTCCTTTTAGGCAAAAATGCAGTACTTATTCCACATAAAGATTAACTCTAAGTAAATGCCCCAAGACTGTGTCACCATTTCCCTTCCAACAAGACATGGTCTTAGAGCCAAGCCTCTGCACAAGTGCAGCTGATTAGTGAGAAGCAATGAGACAGTGGTGAGACAGGACACAACATTGCTGGAACAATTCCCACTGCTGTTCGCAACAAGGTCATAAATCCATTTTAAGGAATAAATCATAGTATTTGGGGAGATTTTGATAAAACTTTTTAAAGGTCAAAATTTCCATTTGACAAGTGCCTTTGGGTTTTTTGATGGAAAAGGGAGAGTGCAGGGAGAGCAAGCAAGATCATTTCACAATTATGAGATCACATTTTATATGTTGCTCTGTGATTTCCCTGCAACAGGGCATCACTGGAGTCAGATGGCCACAACCCATGATTATACTAAAGTCCATCTGGGAAGAACTGTGCAGAAAACAAGACCCTGACTTCAAAAAGACACGATGATTCAAAAATCAAATCCTTCTGACTTCTAGAAGTAATGCTTTTATTTTAGAGCTGTACTTTGATACAGTTTCTCTTTCAACAACCCCATCCCACGCTTGACGTGAAGATTTTTTTGTGTATAGCTTGACAGCTTTCTGAAGGGGTACCCTCAGCCAATCTTTTCACTTTGTTTTAGGCTGAAGCTTCACCAAGTAAGATTATTTTGCTCTTTTCAAATGAGAAATGACCATCCCATTTCATCCTAAGGTCTAGCACAGAGGTGAATGCACTACTTGTTGAACAAACAGTAATCAATAACTGAAACGTTTTGTCTGTCTGTTTAATAATTGAAGCTAACAATATACTTTAGTTAAAAAGCCTCTTCATTAAACAGAATGTAACTTATTTCCCTACCCCTCTCTCCCCTGTACTCTCTCCTACTCTGCAGGCATTTGCAATTACACTCAATACTTCTTCATCTGCTGTGTTTTGGGGGTTTTTTCTATTAGAACTGTAAATGCAGAATGTCTCAGTTAAAGCTGCTGCTTTAACATCTGTCCCACAGAAAACACAATCTTGCAAGTCAGGACACGTTATCTCCACTCTTCATCTCTCTCTGCTGCTTGTTTCCTACCCTTCTTTTTCTGCCCAAATCACATGTATCTTACTACAGTCTTGTACATTCTGTAATGCAGTTTTCCAGGCTTTTAGAGGGAGCTCTAGACACAGTAGGAACACTAATAGCAGACTATAAGAATAAAAAGAGCACTGCCCTGACAAACATAATGTGGCAGATAGAAGAATTATCACATACCTTGAAGTTTTACTGCTTGGAAATTGCTACGATACTGAGGGCCAAGCTTAATAATCACTTCTATGGTTTCCACAGAAATGGCTTCTTCGAACAAGTATGTAGGGCCAAGGCGCCAGGTCAAGGAGGACTTCTGTTTCCAAATTCGAGGAGTAGCTATGTACCCACAGACATCAATAAAGGAAGAGGGTTCCATGGAAATACAGCTACCTGGTAAGGGCTGGAGATATTGCATCTGCAACAGAGAAATAACTCACTGAGGGGATCCAATACACTCAGGGGGCCCTGGGGTCTCATCCCTGTAAGGTACTGCCTTCTGCCTCTTTGCTCATTGCAGTCTCAGTCAGCTGTGCAACACAGTTATGTTGGGTCTGGCTGAGCTGCAGCTCATTCTCCCCTAGCAGCCCTCACAGAGCTGTGCTCTGCACTGGGGGCTAGACAGGGGTTGATAACACACCAGTGTTTTGGGTGTTACTGAGCAGTGCTGGCACAGCATCAGTGCTGTCTCTCCAACATTCCTCCCATCAAGGGGCTGGGAGTGGGCGAGATCCCGGGAGGGGACACCACCAGGCCAACTGACCCAAATTATCCGAAGGGATATTCCATACCATATGATGTCAGCTCAGATGTAAAAGCTAAGGAAAGGACGGGGAAGGGAGGGCATCCGTTATTTACAATGTTTGCCTCCTATAACAACAGCTCTGTGTGCTGAAGTCCTGCTTCCCAGGAAGTGGCTGAACACTGCTCACTGATGGGAAGTAGAGAATAAACCTATTTTGTTCTCTTTGCTTGTGCATGTGCAAACTTTCACTTTTGCTTTAGTGAACTGCCTTTTCTCAACCTATGAGTTGCTGTCCAGCTTCTTTTCTCTCCTCTGTCCAGCAGGGAAGAGGAATGACAGAGTGGATTGGTGGGCACCTAGTGTCCAGCCAAGGTCAACCCACTACAACAATTATCAAGTACTGTTCAGAAACTGGACTTTGAGAAGTACTGTAAACATAAGCACTTTGGAATGTTTGAGCCTAATTTTTGTTCCAAAAACACAGCCAAAGAATGTCAAGTGTTGGCAAAGAAAAACCCTGTCTTGACCCCAGACTTAGTTTTCCTGTTCTTAACTTCATAATTCAGGCTGTGATTTTCAACATAGAAGGAGAAATTACAGATCACACCTTGTGGTAGCACCTAGAAAATAAACAGGTTTTGAAGAATGTAGATTGTCCAATTGCATCAGTTAGCTTCAGTGGAGCCAACATCATTTAGGAATTAGGGCCATTTCTTTCTGGTATCAAAACAATGATTAGACCTCCCAAACTGAGTCTTTTATTTTATTTAAATTTAGACAACATTTAGTAGAGAGAAACTATATAGTTCTTCGGGTCTTTGCCCTGCCTTTAACAATTTGCTGTTAGGATGAGAGACTCCTACAAATGTCTGAGTACTGAGATTTAGAAGACAGGGCTGGTCAATATCAAGAGGCAGGATGTGATTCTTGAGTGAACAAAGATTAGACATGATGCAATGCAGTAACCCCCACCCCCAATCAAAAATAGCCTTTGGTATTGTTAACAACCTTTGTGCATTTCTAACTTCTTAGACAATCTTCCCTCCACTGCACATACTACGATGAAGGCTTGCATGATGTCAGCAACCCCAACTATGGGACAATCTTTTGTTTACTAAAGGCTTCTTTTATTTTTATGAGCTGTTTCATTGAATGTTAAACACATGTGCTCTGAATTCTTTAATCAATTGCAACGTTTAGGACTAGTTTTATTGATGACTTTCAGTCTCATTTGAAGGAAGTCAAATTAAATTAAATTTTCATTCTTGAAATGGATATAGGTCCCAAAAGGCATTTATAAGACAGATCATTTTTCTCAAGTATGGGAAAGAGAATATTTGGAATTTAACAGGTTGCATTAACAAGGGAAGTATTAAACACACAAGTGAGCTTTGCAGGTGCTGAGATTGAACTGAAATATGGGAACAAAAAGGAAAAGACCAAGGTTACAAGTCTAAATTAATAAAAGGATTCTATTCAAAAACAAAAATCAAAAAAACATCACATCAACCAGAGCTGCAATAGAAAGAACAGGGTGCATTTTCAACATTGCCAGACTCCAGCATTCAAAATCCAAAAATCAGATCTCTGAAATAATGAGATTAGCTTCAAAACCAGAAGCATGATGATACTAATAATATAAACCAGGGGCTATTCTCATTTATCGTGTAGATTATGAACCCTTCAGGTGTATTTGGATTGCTTTCTCATGATATTTCATGCAACCTGAGAACTGACTGCTGTACAACAAAAATCACAAGAAATGGCACATCAGGGGAAATACCAGTACACCAATACCAGTACACCAATGTTTGCAAAGAACTCATGAATTAGTATCATTTCCCACACTGAACAACTAACCCAGGGGAATGCCTGTGTCTGAATGCTTACTGCACTAGTGGGAAAAAGGCCACTGACCCACCAGCTGATCTTTCAATGGTGTAACAGGAAGAGGACAGCTTGAAACATACCCATAGAAGAGCTGGCCAGTCACAGAAGCTTATTTCTGTGACTTTTCTGCTTTTCAACAACTTTCTTCAAAAGAAAAGGTGGATACTCCCTACATGACTCATCACCTTTACAGGTTTTAGCCTAAATCCAAGCTATCTTTGGTTTAGGGTTCTCAGGTCATACCTTAATGTGAAGTACTTTTTACAACTGGCAACTTCCACAAATCTTGGATTTAAACTGATACATCCTCTAAATCACTAGTGAACTCAAAATTTTGGCCTAAGGATACAACTGAATTTCAGCAACATAACTCTGAGCTACCTGCAACCAAAGTAATCCCAACTCTAGAGGAACATCACCACTCAAAATTGCCCTGGTTACCTACATGCTGAGAGGGGAGAGGGTAACTAGTTCAAAGCATCAGTATAAATTGAAAACATACTTTTGAAGCAGCACAAACACACTCTGTTTTATACAGATTTCTGACTCATGCACAGCACAGTGGCACATGCTACATGTGCAATCACTGTGCTTTGAGTTTCTCAGTTTAATACTGAAAGGTCATGGTAGGTGCACTGGGAGATGAAAATGAAAAGCAATGCAAGGCAAGTGTCAGGCACGAGATCTATGAAGAGAGCCTTTACCTTTGCAGAGCCAAGCATCTGACCATTTATATAAGCTGACACAATGCAGTTCTTCTTTGCTTCCTTAGCAACTGTCACCGTGAGATGATGCCACTGGCCAGTGACCAGCAGTTTACCACAGCCAAACTGGACTTGCCCTGGAAGTGGGGAGGGATTTAGGACCTCACCCTCAGGTTCCATAATATCTGTAACAGCAAAAACAGGGGTAAGTCAACACAAAAGTTTTCAGCTTCACCTGCGTCAGGAACACAACTATCAAAAGTGACAGAGAACATGACTGTCTGTGGGCAGAGTGTGATTTGGTGCTATTGTGTTCAATGTCTTTAAAACATCCCCAAAGGTCTGTTATCAGGACTAAGACTCGCAGAACTCTCAAGATCCCTCCAGCACACAATGTGCCACTCTGCCAAATAACACCTGCTATCTGTCTCAATGTTGCAAAATGAGACTGAACTAGGACAAAGGCAACATATTCACTAAGAGTAGAACTCCTCAGGATATTCACTGAGTTAGCTCACACAGAGACAAAATTCCTAGCAAATCCATGAGATAGTAAAAGTCTGTATATTAATTTGTAGCTTTTATGAAAAGAGGCAAGATGGAATTTTTAATGTTATCTAAGGCAATCAGAGCACTCACAATGTCAGCTGCACATGAAAAAAATCCCAGCTACTATTCCCAACCTCCTCTGAAATATTCAATCACATCTACAATTTGAAGTACCTACTCAATAAGGAAAAAGGGATAAATATCAATAGGGAACGAAATTAACAGACTGGCACGATGGAAAACATTCTGAAAGCAAGGAAAGGAAATGAGTTGTTTCATTAGGAAGCTAGATAACTCCCCAAATCTTCAGTTCTACTCTCCAAGCCTGCCTAGTGTCACAAAGAACAGGCAGGGACCAGCTCATTCAAGCCCTGTCTCCACAGCTGCACACAATATAACTGATGTTCAAAAGTTTTCCATAGAATATTGCAGTAATTCTCAATGCCTACAGCAAACTTAAAACTGAAATATGGCCAAGAATTACAATCACAAGAGGCTGCAAGAAGAAAACTGAAGAGATAAGTCTCATTAATATCCTGGGTACTTCAAAGAAGAAGAAATTTATTAATGAAAAATTTCAGATAATCAGAGGACACAGCACTGTAGCTTTACTGAAAAGAGCCTTACCAAGTGGCTGGAATTCTACTTCTTCTGTAGAAATGACCAAAGAAAGGTCCTGTGGGAAGAAGCTCACAGAAAAGCAAACAAATTCTTGCTCTGTTCTTGACATGTGCCTCACGACCGTAAGGAAACGTAGTGGGTGACTGTTGTGCACCAAACCAAACCTGCTAACCAGAAACCAGCAGGAGAGTGTCAGGCCACTTGAGGGAGGGAACGTTCTGGCACCTGTAGACAGGAAACAAAAAGGCAGTAGGGAAGTTGTTTTCCTTGTGCAGCCATTAGCAAACTGCTTTCTGTTTCATTTGTAGTCCATACCATGGAAGAATCAAAATTAGATTATGGCGTTTAATTTCTGTTCTATTAGATTTCATTGCCTGTATTCAATATCCCAGAAACTGCACATATGAGTCTGTGCACATCTATAAACGACCTAAGGTTGATGAGAAATGACTACTAGATCTCCATGCTATGGAGCTCATGAACTAGGAATCTCTGAGCCAGAAACAAGTTCTCAAATTTCACAAAAACTCAGGAAGCAAAAGGTACCGCCATTTCCCAGTCCATCCAATAGAGGATTTTGTTGTATAGGAGAATCCCATTAAGTGACAGTTCCTGTTCCTCCCATGGGAGATTACCCTAAAATCTGCTGGCTCTTACTTGTTAAGACTGTTTTCTTAGCAGCCTGCTTTGAATATGTATTGCTAACGTTAATGTTGATTCATCACACTGTTAAGCTACACCTGATACCACATTTTGCTGAGCAGTACAAGTTACACAGTTCAGAGCTGGTCTGGGACACACAAATGTTTTGAAATACTCAGTTTATTTGCTGTCGTTTCTTACAACTGCTGAATGCCTTCAGTGGGGCTGAAGAGTCAGTGCTCCCAGGAAGCTGTAGGTGAGTCAAGGCACTTACCCACGCCAATCCCTCCCGAGACAGATTGGTCTGCACTGGATCCCATGACAGTGGCCAAGGTAGGGAGGTATAGACACCTACAAAAGCAAGCAGGCACCCATGCATCAGAAAGGTAAAATCAGCCCTGAAGGTCACCCGTGTGTTAATACCGCAGAATCATGGTAGCAAGGCAGAGAGTAGGCCATCAGCAGTAAGACAGTGACAAATACATTGGCAACATTGCTGCAAAGAAGGCAGTAATAGGGCACGTAGATAAAGATGAAGAGAGAAATGAATAGTTATTGTGTCCAGAGGAAGGGCGTGGAGACCACAGAGCAGCTAAAATAAAAGCAACATCAGCAATACCCATAGCCTTCCATGGACATGTCAAACTCCACAAACGATGGAGCTAAAGCAGTGCTGTGGAGCTGGAAGTTTCGAGGTGATGTCATGGAGATGAGACTCATGGCAGTCTGGAGTGCCAGTGCAGATCCCTTAGACACCCACAGAGCGTTCCTGACAGGCACAACTGTCTGAGGGTCAGTTTTATTGTCCACCACGTCCTCTTCTGAACCTAAAAGATCAACACAGTGCCTAACCAGATCAATGTCTGCAAGACTTTTTCCAGTCACAGGTGTTGCCCATATTCTATTCATCAATGCTAAGAACAGCACTGCATGGTCTTGAAATAACACATCCTCAGTAGCCTGCAGAAATCCTCAGCAATACAAAAAAGTATTGCACTGAAGGCATTTCAAAATGAGAGGCTGTCAGGAAAGATGAACTTACAGAAATGATAGCAGAAATTATAGGTATTTTCTCCCCACACATCTTCAGGCAACTCCAGAATTCACCCCTACTAAAAAATATCCCTAACCCATTTGTTTCATTTTCTTACACACAGACCAATTCTGCTGTAACAGAATAGTTACAAGCAACATGTGGGAGAGGATTTGAAGAATGACTGCAAAGAACACAAGATCATATGGACCATACTGTATCAGGTGTCTCAGGCATGAGAATAGTTTAAGCCCCAAATACTACTACTGTAGCCTTTTACTCATAAAATACATTAGAGCAGGAAAAGGACTTGGATGGAAAATAGCCTGTATAAGCAAGACAGACTACTAGAATAGCCTAGGGACTACAAAAGGCAGTGCTCTTTATTCACATCTTTATTCTCTTTCTATCTATAAATCACAAAAAACCCCCATGCTGCAAACCCAGGGGACACTCCTCTTGGTTTGTAGAATATGGTTAGCATTTTTATAGATCACTTCCATGTCTGATCTAGCAAAGCCTGAGTCTAGAATCAGTACATTCATCTAGCTTGAGCAAAGATATTATAATTTGATCTCTGCTGGTCATTAGATCAGCTATCAGTGTTGGTCAAGTACCATCTTGGCAACACCCAGTGTAAAACTTCCAGGCATACTCCACCTTCACTGTCTTGGAGCAACCTACTCAACGGCAGTTTCCTGTCCTTTCAGGGGCATCTCTAACTCAGGCACTGTACCAGCTGTAGAGGCTGCTCACTGTGTGCTTACCTGCATTAGCTGAATCACTCCCCTGGCATGAAAGGACCTTGGTCTGGTTTGTGCTGGGCCTGGAAGGTAGTAGTGGAGAACCTCCCAACCACAGAAATTGCCTAACATGAAAAAAAAAAAAAGAAGACAGCAACTAAAAAAAAAAGGAAAACAATGACGTCAGACACTTTGGAGTCACAGCAACCATGCAAATACAGCTCAGACCTCTGAAGAACAACTTTCTTATTGAATACCAAATTTTAAAGACATTCCAAATAAAACAGAAGAAATGTTTTCCATTGTAGCATCACAAATATTTGGTTTGCTTTACATTTCCTCTTTCAAGGCTTTCCTATTGAAAAAAAAAAATAAAATCAAAGATTTCTTCTCTTCATCAATATTTTTGAATAGCTCTAATTTTCAGAGAAAAAAAATCTATGGGTTGGGGTTTTTTTATTTTATTATTTTTTAAAGAAATTCTATTCCATATTTGAAGAAAAGAAATACAAATCTTCCACTGAATATCCAACGTCATCAGCACTGTGATACCTGTTAGGTACTCATGCCTAGCATTTGTTAGCATTAACAAAGAAAGTGCAACCTCAAACTAGAAACAGCAACTGAGAAAGAGACTACAGTTTTTATTTCTGACTCTGTCATTGACATGAGATACGAGATAGTAATTTTTAGTCTTCAGAAAACAGTTTCACTATATGAATATCAGGAAAGAATAATTCTAGTTGTTTTGCAACGACTTAATTGGTTCATTCACAAATGGCTTTACAACCCCTGCAGAGATGATGCAGCAGACTCATACCATCTTCAGGAGTCTTTTAAGCATGTATCCTGCGATCAATCAGAAAGCACTTTTAACTGGGACTTGAAACAAAGGGCTGAGTCTTGCTGAATCAGAGCACTACGTGAACCATAAAATTATTATAAAAAATTTGCAAAAAAATTGCAGCACTAAAGCAAATTGGTTCCATTAGCTCCAATCTGATACCTTAACACATGTGGCTCAATAGCCTGTGATGCGAGCTTCTCAAACACTCTAGTGAGGGGCAGGTGCAGGGCATGACTCTCATTGCAGAAGGCATCTGGACAGGAGGTTATGATGGTGCTCAGCAAGCCAGATTCACACATCACCTGACGACTCTTCTCTGACTTCACCAGGGACTGGATATGATCAACCAGAGCACACTGGATTTCCTGTGAAAGCTGAAATGGACACAGAACTGAAGTCAGAGGGCTGGAACTAAACTGTATATGTCAACGGACCTGTTTTATTTTAATTTTTTTTCAATTGTCAAATCCCTGAGTGTAAACATCTGGCCCAGAAAAAGAGTCCCTAAGGCAAGAGGCTCAAGCAGAACTACATGGCTGTTCTATCAAGCCCTGCACTCAAACAGTGTACGTACATTCATCTGAGCAGCTGCTTGGCCATCCAGAGCTCAGCTCTCCTGCCTCAGCACTACGGTAGTGAAGGCAGAGAGCAACTGGCTGGCATTCAAAACAAGGGACCACCACCAAGGGCAGGTTATTAGGCATAAGCTCCAAAACCAACACAGGAGCTCAGAATATATTTAACATTAAGCCTGTGGAAAGCCATATTGACGATCTACTCTTCATTCTAAAAGTACCGTTCTCAAACAAAACTGTATCTAACAATGACATGAAACACTTAATTTTAAACACTTCTCTACATGTTTTGCTGAATTGAAGCTTCATTATTGATTCTTAATGATCTTAAAAGTCTCTCAATCCTTATAAATTTTCTTTAGAGCAATTTATTCCCAATTAGGAATGGATTGTACCCCATTGACCTAACTAGATTTCACATAAAAGTAGCTGTATCATGCATTTAAACACAAATCTAACAAAGATTAATTGTTCCCTATTTCCAAGAGTTTTCAAGCTTACTCAAATGCTCTTCTAGGAAATAGATATGCAAACTTTTAAAGAAAAGGACAACAATGGTGACAGACCCACAAATTAAGGCAATGGGATTTGCCTTTATAATAGGAATGAGAAGCAGCTGGATTCAGAATAAGTTTATTAAGTGTAAAGAGGAATTCAGCTCTTTGCATCCAACCAAACAAAACCAGTACAGGACAATCTCAAAGCCAACAAGCAATTTGTTTTCAAAGTATCCCCAACTGCAACACTTAGAAAATAATACTGGCACATTCTATCCAACATACCAACTGTTTTTGCAAACTCAGCTACTATTTTTCATATCTGAAGAGTGAATTATTTGGATAACATTTTCTTCTCTCTATGCATTCTCAGGGACACAAGTTTCACTGTGCATTTCATTACACATAGACTACACTATTACAGTGTTTCCAAGTTCCACTTATAACTTTTTTTATCTTTTAATTATTATTTTACTTGACTTCTGACTATATGCAGGAAAGTATCAACTTCAAGTAAACAGAACAACACAGGCCTTGACGAAGTGAAGCAACTGGTTTACTCCAAAATAAATCCAATAAAAGCATAATGGCGTACAAAAAATTGATTGTTTTCATTAGCCTAGCAGCTTTGTCAATACCAGTATTGCCTTGTTTTGAATAAAATGCGCTGTTTTCATGGATCTTGGTTCCAGTAAAATGAGATTTCAGTGGAAATATTAAAGGTGGCCAGGAAACTATGCTGTGTGTTTCTGTATGCATGGATTGATTTTCCTAACACCTATTACATGCACAGCAAATCAGGATATTGAAGGTGCAGTTACAATGTTGTTTAGCTCTGTCTCAGATTAGAGTCTTAAGGGCAAAATGTCACCTAGCAATTTGCCCAATCTGCTTAAGTAGTTCCCAGATTCTTTCTCCTAAGAGCCCACAGTTTCAAAACTTTGTAGCTGAATTTAATTCACTGTTCAAGATTATTAGGCTATATTCAAGACAAGCAAAAATTATGAACCTTTGTCCGGTGCATTCACTTTAAAAGGATGCATTTTCCTTAGATTTAAGAGCAATACAGCAATAATTCTGTGTCCAGAAATACTTGAAAAATGTTAGTTTGTTAACATCTACAGTGAGAACAAGTAGATTAGGCTAAATTTAAAGCAGGCATAAAGGTCTTTTTTAAAAGTGCAAAATTCTTATTGATGGACAATGTTTTACTTTCACAAAAGTGACTATGACAGAAGTTCATCACAGGAGAGACATGGATGAAGACAAAGAGAAAAAAATCCAGCTGTGGAAGCAGTAATATTATTTAACAAAAGCACAGATAATTTACATGATGAATAGTGTGAGGATCTTTTTGTGTCTGTACTCACAAGAAGCCTGCCAGGATGATGTCACAGAACTGAATCACTTTGACTCTTTTCTCAAAAGTCCTTTCCTTTCCCTTACTCAGCGTTGTCAGATCTAGATCTCCTTATCTGACATTACAAATGGGAAAGATCTGGCATGACACTCTGGAATCTTAAAAGCCATAGTTCCAAAATTCCAGGCAAGGATGAGATGTGTCTGAGAGGAAACTTCTTTCTTTTTAAGGCAGAAAAAACCCTGTGAATATCGTGGGCCACATATCTGAAGTGCGTGCTAACCTGTCTCAATTTACCAAGTGTTTGAAACATGTGCAATGCTATCTTTCATCACTGAAGAGCCAGCATATTAATAAAAGGAAAATCTATCTTGTGTTTGGTCAAACATCATGCAGTCTGATGGAAACTGGCTTAGTCATAGGCATGAACATGAGTGATGTCCTCTAAATACTGAGTCAGACTCTGTCTTGGACAGTTTTAAAGCTTAAGCAAGCTTTTGTATCCACATGACATTCAAATGACTTTTTTGTCATACCTAGCAATGGCAGTAAAATGCATCCACAAAGCTATTGTCCTCAGCTTCTAACTTCCACTCCAGACAGTACAAGAAATGGCTGAAGTGCAAAATCTCCTGTTTTACTGTCTGCTACTGTTTTTTCTACACTGACAGACTTCAGCCCATCACTGCCTGGGTCTGAGAGAGGTCACTGAGAAGTTGCAAAATTGGCAGGAAATGGATATTATCTCCGAGGGTCAGAACCAAAGTACATTAATTCTATTGAGTTCCATTAATGTTTCTGTAAAAGTAATGCTTTTTCATTGCCAATTCTTTGAAAGCAAAGGAATCACACATGAGCTGAACTCATTCTAAAGATTTTTCCAGATTACTCTTGGACACCTGGGCCCAAAATATCCATCATAGCACTAAAACAAGCAGAAAAAGATGAGTTACTGTCTCTTCTTCTCCACAATTGCTCCTAAAAAATGTACTATTTGACTAAGTCTTAAATTCAGAGTGGGAAGTCCCTTCAGACTTATTTATGAAAGTCTACAGTAAAAAGCTCCATCCACAGAGACATGATTTCATCTCTCATATAGCTGTCAAACACTGTTGCACTAGACAAAAAGAGTAGTACCCTGTCGGGGATAGAATATATCTACCCAAAGAGTAATTCCTTCAGTTATTTTCCTTCCACCAAGTAGCCCCCCTTCATCAGTCATTAGGGACAACTTTTTGCACCTGATCTTACCTGACTCCTGTCTTCCAGGTAGCCTCTCACTGCATAAGGATTCATGCAGTTACAATGTTTAATCATGTTATGATTAAAGGTACTGACGTCCAGCCTTTTATATCTCTACCTGGCAGTATCAATGAGCTTCCCAAGCTCTGAAATATTCTATTCAATCTCTCATCCACTTAGAAATAGAAATAGCCAGGGAAATTCTATTTTTCTTCTATCCTTTTTGTGGGTTATTGTATGAAAAACTCTTCAGGATATTTGTTAATTCCCACCTGGAGTTTGACTCAGGACCTTGTATAACAGTGGCCCCATTTTATCCGAGGTAATCCTATTCACAGCAATCCTAAACAAACACTACCAGTAATAATTTCTTGTTGGCTAAGAAAAAAGGAGCGAGAAAAAGAAAAAATGAACATACTTAAATACATAACTGAAATTGCATTACTTTGTGCTCTAGTCCTTCTTACTTTTAAGAACACTGCCATCTACTGAGGGTCTGAGATGCCTTCTCTCTTCTAGAGCTCAAGTCCTAGAGCCAACAACAATTTCTTGATGACACTCTCATCCAATTAACTGTTCTACTTGTTTTTCAGAAATTAATTACTGTAATTAAAAAAAATCCACTAGCTGATGGCTTGATTCCAATAAACAGAATTAGAATGTGCCAGCAGTTAGTTGCTCCTTCCAGAGTTCTGAATGAACAATTTGGTTTTATTTCAGTCCCTCCATATATATTTTAACTGCATGCAAGTATTTTAGACCAAACAGCCAATACAATATAAGCAATATGCTCATTCAGAGGGGGTGTGTGCATGGAAGGTTTGACAAAGCAAAACATTCTAAGCTTCTCTGAAAGTTTATGGACCATTAGCTCTGAAGAGCCAGACTGTTCTGGTTGCTAAGTATGTTCGCAATACTTAAAACGATTTTCAAGGGACTTCTACCTGTGCCTTTGCAATAAGTATTCTGGGACCAAAATCCATGTATTTGAGACAGGTATAGAAACACTTAGCCCAACTGATTGCCAAGAGTCTTTGTTCTTCTTACATCTGTTGACTCAGTGAAATTTGTGCTCCTCCTGACAGTGTTCTAGGCAGATTTTAGTACTATCACATTTGCCAACAGTCAGCAAAGTAGAAGACACTGTTTAGATGGCACTTGGATTATGTTCAGACTCACCTGAGCATGTCCTTCTTTGTACAGCTTTGGCAGCAACTTCACCATGACACAGACGGCACCTGGATGTACAATGGTGCAGTCTCTCATTTCTAACCTGCAGTAAAAAGACACATAATTGTCATTAACAACAGCAAACAGGGTCCAACAATGTACCTGCAGAGTACAGCAACAAATCCTCCTAGCAGTATCTAGGAGGCTCAGCATTTGAAACTAAGCAAAGAATACAGATGACCTGGAGCAGCTGGAAGCCTTCTTAGAGTAACAAAGACAGGACATCACCTGCTCATGAGCTCACATCTCAGGAACCTGATCATTCAAAGATGTGCAGCATCCTCTTTAAACAAACTTTGCCTTTGAAGGTATTTGCAGTACAGAAAACAGGCAATCAGAGGAAAAACTGATGCATCAGTCCAGAACCAGTGTTACCCTTTCTGTTTTCTAGGAGTTTGTAACTTTGATTATACAGAATTTCAGTACGTTAAAGCATAATAGAAATAAGCAAAGATGAGACAGTCTTGATGAAATCAGTATGTTACCCTCTCCTTCCAACTCCAGAATGTGCCTAAACTAGTAAAATAAAGTTGAATATCTGTGCTTCCCTGACAGTCTTAATTTTTGCCATTTATCACCGTTTTATGTTCAGTCACGGGAAGGAACTGAGGCATCAGAGACATCACAGAGAAGCTCTGCTTATGCCACGATGCAGTCTAGAGGTCAGATAGGTCTCAAAGATGAACCCACGGCATAGCAGAAGCACTAGTTTAGACACTGCAGGCTCGTCCTGTTCAGAGTATCATCAGCATTTCTGGGTGCACCTCAGAACTGTAGCTGTGATGTGCACTGTCAGAAACATTTGCCCCAAGTAGATCTCACAAGAAAAGCAAAGGTAACATCTAATAGCTGTAAACAGACTGACAAAATAAAGCAAAATATGCTTTACAGACTGTATAAAACAAAGGGGACAAGTAAAGAGTGAACATGAAAAAAAAAAGTTTTACAAGGGACCTAAAGGAGGGTAAAAAGGCTGCAATTAAACATGTTTGTTAGCCACTTCCTAAAAGGCTCATCTGATACAGGAGAGCAGTGAGTAATGTGTAGCACACTGCCACACAGTGACAAAGAATTCTTACTGCACCCTCAAGAAAGATAATTTGAAATAAATTGCTCATTTGCAATATTTTCTGTGCAATAAATCAAAATCAATTCTGGTATAAAGAGTTGCTGCAGCAGTGGTCTCAGTGTGGACACACACACCTGTACTTGATGTGAATGTGGGCAAGGAATGTGGGCAAGCTTTTAAACGCCAAACCAGAAAAAAGTAGACTGAAAATATGCTCTCCTCCCATCTGTCCCAAAAAATCCAAACCATTTTTAAAGAGAAAAATCCAGGCTCACTAAAATCAATACGAATGAAATTATGGCTGGAAAGTTGCCTGGTTGGAAACAACCTTGGGGTGCAGGTGAACATCCAGCGGAATATGAGCCAACATTGTGCCCAGGTAGCCAACAAGGCCAATGGCATCCTGGCCTGTATCAAAAATAGTGTGGCCAGCAGGACCAGGGAAGTGATCATACCCGTGTACTCAGCGCTGGTGAGGCCACACCTCAAGTGCTGCATTCAGTTCTGGGCCCTTCACTACAAGGACACTGAGGTGATGGAGAGTGTCCAGAGAAGGGCAACAAAGCTCGTGAAGGGTCTCTAAGAACGTTATATAAGCCTTATCTCCAGCCTTCTCTGTGGTTTTCTATGAGGTCCTCATTTTATGGCCTATCTTACTACAAAATCTGTCTTCCCATGCCAGCTCCTCACTTCTGCAGATATCCCATCTCCCACACTCCTGCCCCAGGGCTATTCGGCGAGCCCCGTGATTCCACTCCATCTACCTCACCAGTATCACGGTGTGACCTGGAAATCTGCTCTGCATTGGCTGCTACTTACAATTAAGACAAACGAGAGGGCTTGGGGACAAAACGGGGTATTGCGAAGAACCTGTAGAGCCATTAGCACAGTGAGCCGTCTGTGGTAACAGCAGCTGCAGCAGCCATGCTGCTTGGGTGGGCACAAAGAAGGGCTTCCCTCCCAAAGAGAGATCAGCCTTGGCTAACACAGCTCCCAGCAAGCTATGTCTGATCACCAGGAGCAAAAGGAAAGCCAGAGACCCCGGCTGTCACAGACAGTGTTTCAAACATTACTGCAGTAACAGGATCACAGAGGGCTGGTTTTCAGATGGGAATGACATGGTCAATTCCCCTGTGGCCCAGAAACTTGAAGCACCATTGACCACAGGACTCTGGAAGAGGCTAGAATATTATCCAAAGTTAAAATGTTAACTTTCATAAGTCTTAGTCTCGGGCTCCTGCAGGATCACCTCCTTTCCCCGCCTCTGTGGAGATGTTAAATGTATGTCGCAAGATGGGGCATCACAGGCCACCTACACTGACTGCATTCAAGTTCCTCCTTTCAAGCTGCATAGCTGCTGCCTGAAGCCTTTTCAGGGGGAAGTGTGAGTGTGGAGTACAGCTAAGAGGAAGCTGCATCAGGGGAACTACAGGCTTCAGAAACTATGAAAACTTGATTTCTTATTTTTATTTTCATAAAATTTACTGCTAGAAAAGGATACAGGCTGTGTGGCCTGAAGATTAGCCATTTTCAAGTACATGTTCCTCTTCTGTGTTGGAATACACTTGTCACAGACAGTCTCCAGCCACCTCTAGCTAATCTAGCTTCCTTTTGTGCCTTCACATCCCAAAACCAAGCCAAACTGTTCCAAAAGAGACATTGTGAACTGAATGGGTCATAATTTACAGGATTAAATTCTCCACAAGTGGTATTCAGTTACTGCACAGCATCACATCTCAGCAGGCAAAACAACACAAGAACACAGGAAGCCTTGCTCCTTTCAGACCTAGTGGCTGGAGAAAGACAGAAGACAGAGCCATACCCTTCCCAGCATCGTCCCTGACCTACTCTTTCTCCCTTATCATCCCTGGGCCTCCCTTACGCACACACTTATGCCATAGACTGTGTACTTCTCACAGCTACCACCATCTGTATACTCACTGCACTCGGACCCATGCTCTGCCAAATTGGGCTAGGAAGATCTCCTTGGAAAAGAGCTTTCATTCCTCCCGAGCTACCAAGTCCTCTCCCCAGCACTGAGTATCTAACCAGAAGCTTCCAGTGTAATTCAAAGAGTGGTGACATGGAGCAAACATCTCCATGACTACTTTAAAATCCACTGCACAAGGAACAAAGAAATCCACTGCACAGTTTTCTAGTTGCTTCAAACAAGTATAAATATAACCAGAAATTCTTACTCAGCCCTCCTCAGCACTCAGGGAAAAATGTTCTGCTGACTTCAGTGACTGCTGCTATGGAGTGGCAGACGTCATGTCTTGGTCTGTAAACCTGGAAGATGACTTTGCAATAATCTGCAATAAGGGCTGAAGGAATCTCACACTTATCAACTTAGCCTTTTTAAGCATAACTCCAACCAGAAACATTTTTGAGAAAAGGACTGAGAGATTCCAGATAAAGCTAAGGACAAATGAAGGGACAGAAGATCTCACGAGTTACAAAATGCAAGTTACTCAGAACTGATTGACAGCTATGATGATTTCTGGTATAGTCTTTCCTTCCTACAAAGGATATATATTTTGATATAGACCTTCATTCAAAGAGGCAGGCAGCATGACTATTCCAATTTTCTCTATTTCAGCAAGAATAAGTCAATGAGAGTGTGTTTGCACACATGCTTGGACACACATGCATGAGGGAGCATTTAAAATAACTTAAAATAACTTTTATTTTTAATGTGTTGGGTGTCTGGAAGCAGCTTTCCACATACTTGAAATAGTCAAAATTGATCGGGGCAGATTCAAGCAGAGATTAAGCACAAGATTCAAGTCCCAGCAACCCTGTTCTTAGACTTCATTCCTGCTCTCACATTGCAGGTGTCAGAATCTTCAGCACAAACTGCAGCTCTTGGGGCTGTGTTCCAATGCTCCACTAAATACTTATGTCCTAATGTTTACCATCACTTATCTTTCCAAAAGTGTTGATTTCTGCTGCCTGGAGACCTGGGAGTTGGGACTGTGACACTGATTTTTTTGTTCTTGGCAGGTTATATCACACCTTACCTCAGTTTACTACCACATAAAATGCACATACCAGCTTTACTACTATATTTCCTGTAGTAAGTAAAAGCTTACTTCTCATCAGGGCTTCCCCACAGCCTGTAGGCAGAGACAGCTAACTTGTTGCCTGGTCTTTTGTAAGCAACAGGCTGCTCTTCTTGAGCTTCAGGTCCCTCCTGATCATCTCTTGATGCTTCTCCCATCTCTGGCTTTCTCTCCTTGAAATAGCTTTCCTGATGGAGAGTTCCATTGACCATGTGATCAAGAAAATTCAGAATCCATATGCAATTCTTTAGCCACAGAGGGAAAGGTTCTGAAGAACAGAAAGCTGCATCCAAGAATTCTGCAAATGTCCTTTTCTTTTCAAGGCTCAGAGAAATTTGCCTTTCCCCTTGTGTCCAGAAGCATCCAAGTGATCCAAGATCCTCTGCCATCTTTTCAAAGAGACCGTTCCTCTGAAAGAAGTTGCTGTTGACAGGGTCTAGGTGCAGGGCTGCTGTTATTCCCTGAAGTGTGTAGAACACAAGCTCCAATATACAATTTTGTCCATCTGCTGTCCACAGTCCCGATGGAGGGTCGTGCAACGCCCCTTCCATGTCAGAGAGCAGGGACAGGAGCCCATTGAATCCACTGCAGGTTCTGAAAGCTGAATGGCTCTTGGGACTCTCCAGTATCCTCAAGAGTGACTACAAATATTGGGAAGAAAGGAGGCAAAAGAAACACTTAAATCAAGGGACAAAGAAGATTTAGAATATTTTAAAATTCTAAGTTTGTACCAAAATTCTGTCATTGAAATTTCACTCTATGGAAAGAAAAAAACGTTGGGAAAATAACTGCACAACTTTTCTCCTCCTCCCTTTTCCCATATACCAAATTAATCATACAACCAAGATTTGAATGTACCCTCAGGAGCAACCAAAGGAGTCAGACTGACAGGTAGGGAATAGTGCTCACAGGAATAAGCAGAGAAAACAAATTTCATGCACTACATATCCTAGTCAGTTTGTCCAGGGGTAGTTTCATATCTTTGGCTGTTCTTTTATCAGTCCTCTCAGACTCTCTCAAGAAACCTGCCTTTGCCTCAGATAAATGGATGCAGAGATTCAATACCCTCATGTAGAAACTGGCAGGAAGGCACAGCTCTCTACAGGCAGGTCTTCCTGCAGCCCTGAATACACCTGAGAAGTCACACTAGACTTTTGCTCATATAACTGAGGAGGCCCTTTCCAAAACAACCAGTGACATGGGATGGCACAAAGAATACTGCAAGCAGCAGGCTCTCCTCATTAAGAAAGACAATAATACCTTTTCTCAGCTGAGATATTTTTAAAGTCTGTGCAACACTTTATAAGAAAAAAGCCATAAAAAGTCAGATCCCAAGGCAATTAAGTCGTTAGATTTTTATCTGACTTCAATATGCTTAAAGCAGGTTAGAATGTCACTTGACAATATTACAGATGCATAAAAACCAATTTAAGCCACTTGCCAATTTTGAATGCTATGGGCTTGCCATTTTAAAACAAATCTAGAAAAGTTACTAAGAGCTGTGAAAGTAAAATTGGTGAGAAAAAGGAGCTTACAAGGAAACAGTCTACTGCATTTGAATAGAATCAATCCCAAGTTTTTCGGATGTTGCACAATTCATTTTGTAAACATGATCTTCCTACAGGCACCAGAAACTTCTCAAATTTGAGGCTGTACCTTTGCACATTGGAAAGGGTTAATTTTACATAAAGGGTTCCCCAAGAGATATCCAATGAAAGAGCTTTACTTTACAACCTCCTGAAGAGGAACAGGTTCTAACAGAAATATATCTGCCTGTAACAGAATCTAGGACTGCGAGAAAGGGTTGCCAGAACTGAAGGGGGAGGGGGGACTCTATTACTGTCATTCAATTTTGTATGATAATGTATCAAATCAGGCAGAGACTTCTGAACAGGGAGTAAATTTAATAACTTAGAGTTGAAGTTATCAGGATGGCTTTAACACATTTCAGAGAAGGTCAACAGTAAACACATTTCCTCCAGCTTTAACTCAGTTAGAATTTAATCGCCTATGAGTTAGTATTCCTCTGTCTTGAATCTATAAAACTGATGTCTGCTGCAAGCCCCCTAATTCAGTTACCGTTAACAGAATTTATTTCACACATTCCATTATTTGTTACTCCTCATAATTGTCCACGTGCCACGCTGGAATACGGCAGTGCTAATTGCATTTGGGCTCAGGCTTTAACAGCTAAATATACATTAGCAAATCAATCTGAATTTGTGTGTAACACAATCATAGTCCCAATGGATAAAGATAATAAATTCATTTGCTTACATTATGCTTTAATACAGTTATCATTTGTCAAAATTAGACACTGAAGCTGCATTTATTTTCATATTAGTTTGGACACCATACTCAACTTTTCCACAGGTATTGTTAAAGTTTACTGTTTCGATCAAAGCTATAAACTTTGTCCTTTTTTTTTTTTAAAGTAAGATGGTTCTTTTATCACAGAAGCAGCTGCTATATTGTACTGAAAAGTGAATTCCATTAGCATTTGGTAGAGAACGTAGAATGAAATTTTGAAATCAGTGCTTACAACACTGCTGCTTTTCAATTGGATGCCTATGACCTAAACCAAAGTAAAGCATAGTGATTCTTTTCTCTGTTTCATTGCATAGGTCAGACTTTCTGGGGTCAAGAGAGGCTATGACTAGTCCTAATTTCTTCCTCCAAACATTCATACAACTATTCCTTTCCATTGCCTCGTCTCTTTTTCCATGATACTGGTGTATGTCAGAAATGACAAAATTAAGGACAGCAAAGTTTCAACCTTGGACACTTATCAGAATCAAGTGTTTATCTCATGCCTACCCTGTCCCTTCCAATCTTACTCTGCTGCATCTTCTCACATCCTCTCTCCACATATCCACTTTCATTCACATTTGTTTCTCCTTTCTCTGTCACATTACATAGAACTGCTCATAAAATTGTGCCTTTGGCATTTCCATTTCTCCCTCCTGCATTACTACTTAAAGTCTTCAGATTACTTCTGATAGTGAGTGCAGGTGTTAATCACACAAGCATTGCTAAAAATGAAAGTGCTCAATTTACCATAATCAGGAGCTGGCCCATGGCTCTTTTTTTCTTCTGCACTTACCATCTTGAAAAAAAGACAGTTTCCAAGAAAACAATGCCTAAGTGAGAGCCACATTAATTACCTTCAGCAGATCTAGTTTCAGATGCAGTTCCCCTTGAGTGGAAGAACAGAGGGCCCCAATAATAATGCTCATATATTCTTCATAATTGATGACTGATAGCTGCTCCAAGATGCTGAGAGTAGCACTCCTGTAGCACTCATCATCCAAAAATATCTTGATATATGGTACCATTCCATAGTCCTTCAGAACAACTAGGGACAAATACAATATCATTTGTTACTTAAACTATCCTCTGCTTGTAGTTTTTACAGGCAGATTTTCAGTGTTGGTGTGAAGTGCCACATTTCTACAGGAAGGACAGGTGAGAAGAGCAGCTGGTTAAGTGAAAGATGACACACTTGAAGGCACAAGAACAACTAGGGATAAAATGACTGGATGACCATGGTTTCCAATAATTAGAGGTGACAGCTTCCAATATGATAATGAATGAAAAGCAAAAGACACCTTATTAATTTTCAGTGTAAACATCTCTTTAATTTAGAAAGGGAACTTTTTGATGGTTTCTGACAATCCATTTACAGTGTGCCAAGATACTGAAAACATGATGATCCTAGCATTCCACAGTGAATTGAGTGGATTCCAGTATTCAGTAGAGTTCACTCCTGTATTACTATGTTCCACAAGATTCCCTACACACAGATCTCTTAGGTATGCCACACGAATATAAGAGTGTCCTCCACTTTTGACTGAATCACAAAAGTCAGAAAATTTGTTGGTGCTTCTTAAAGAGTATGGCCACTTACCACCAAATATCACAAAGGCAATGCAGTCATACGTATTTCCTTACCTGTGTTCCTCACAGACCTCTCTGTAAGGGCAGCCACCATCTTCAGCATCACAGCATTTAATTCCTTCTCAGTGCCTTCTTTCAGACCAGGCAGATGAGTTCCAGCTGTCAGTATATTAAAAGTCAAAACACAGTTTATGAGAAATGGGTAACTGTAGCTAAAATACATTAAACCAAAACAGAAAAATTGTTCTCCAGCAAATTCTACCTTCTATTAAATATTACTTACAAGCTACTTGAAACCTGAAACAAGCAACAACATACAGACAGAGCACTGCCTATTCATCAGGGTCTAGTGTGGGATTAGGAAACACAGGCCTGTTTCTGTGCCCTGCAGCCCATATCTCCTGCATAACTACAGGCAGTACTGCTAATAGTGGTGTTTTTGCTTCCCAACTGATGTAGGGTTACCTGTTTAGTGGTATCTGGTACAACACACACGAACAAAAGAACATGACAGATTATGAGCTGTGAAGTGGTAAAGTATTATAGCAAGAGGGAACATTTAAATACCTAAGATAAAAGTCAAGAGCAGAAATACCCTGCATGTTCAAAGGCAAACAGGATCAGACAGCGTATGGTAGGTTATTTTAAGATCTAAAAGTCAACGTTTGCAGGCTAAATTTATGGAAACCAAAAGAGGGGAATAGTGATAATGTCTTCTCACCTGTTCTCTCTTCACCTGTGTGTCTAAATTTACAAATGACATAGCCATTCAATCACTCATTCTGTAAAATTTACATCACTGAGTTATCTAAAGCAGTGAAATTAACGCAAAGACAGAAGAAAGCCCCCTATGCACCAGCTCATAACCAGAAGGCAAGCTTTCAAGAACCTTGGTATTTATCTAAGCACTCTTGTACAAAACCCTAGCTCTCTGATATCAAGAGCCCAAATCTAACTGTCCTTGCAGGTGATGGATATCTGCATTCCAGAATTTCTGTAGAAATTAATATTCCTTCCGCTGTGCATAAATAACTCAAGTATGCTTGCTGCATCAGAAGTTCTGCCTAGTACTTTGGGTCTCTCCTCCTTTACTAAATGATTCTTGCACTGAAATTTAAATGCATTTTCCGACTCATAGAGCACAGAAAATGCTATAATGCATTTTACTTTCATTAAAATGGCAGTTATAAAATGTTAAATATGTGAGTCTGTCTCCTAAGTCAGCTGTACCCCACAGGTACCACACTAGGACATTGCCTTCCTGTTTTTATACTAGGAGATAACTCTATCACATCACAATGAGGGGTAGTAATTGAGGGCAACATAAGGCCAAAATTCAATAAACTATTTTCCATCATCAGTCCTCAGGATTAAAGTGTTATTCTCAGAGGAACTAAACATTGTGGAAAACTTTTTCTTGCTCCAATCTCAAGCTGGCATTTTAGAGAACCCCACATTAAGACCAGTTTAAAACTGTGGGCTGAAGGGTACCATCCAGAATAATTCACCATACACTAAAAAAGAATAGCCCAGAACTGTTTAGGCTAGTGAACAGAACAATAAATGGCAAAGATTTCAGAGAGGACCCTGTTTAATGTGTCCTAAATTTAGGCCAATTGGTTTGCAGACCAAATCTAGCTACTCAGTATATAAAATACATAAATTTACTGTAGAAAGATTATTCGATCCTATTGATCCGCCTACTTCAATGGTCACTGTGAGTGACATTAAATTGTACCTGACTTCCTCAGGATCTTGGCTTCCTTCCTCAAAAGTGCCAGCAGTAGGCCTAAGAGCCCAGAGTCACGGAAAATATCACTGAATAACAGGTCCTTCTGGGTCATGCTGAGAAGGCACTGGAGAGCTGTTAAGGTGCAGAATGGCACTATGTTTTCCTTTATCAAATACTGAACCTTCTTCAAAATTTCATGGGGGACATAGGACAGGTCTAGCACTATGGACTCCACCAGCCTGAAGAACTGGACTTGGACTGGGTGTGGTTTGAAATAAATTATGTCAGTAAATTGGTTGATAGGTTGCAGCGTCCATTCCAGAAGAAAGAAGTTCACTCTGTCCCAAGCCCATATGGTACCAATTGCTGCCAAGATTCTTCCGCAGAGGTGCTGATCATTACTTCTCTGGAAAATGGACTGCAGCACCTGAAAAGCCTGGAGGTTTTTCACTGTCATTCCTGTGTGGAAAAAAGCAGGAGAGATCATTTATACATGAGTGCTATTTAACTCTGCAAGCACCACAACGATAATGTTAAATCATGTCTGGAAATGGAAACAAGAGCAACAGACATGAGGGATGTGACTGGGAGGCACATTCTTGACTTTGGATCAGACCCTAGAGCTGGCATGGTCATTTCAGTTCGGTGCAGGTAGCATTCAGGCACCTGCAGCACTAACACATAGATCTGAAGATGCTGTATCATGCTCCTTCCTCCACATTAAGACACAAAATGCACAGAACTCCATTTTTCTCTGACCCACCTACCCAGCCCCGTGTACGTGTACAGATACTGTACCAGAGGACCGCGTCTGTTCAAAATCAAAGTGCGGCAATTGTGGGTGCACAATATTGCCAGAAACCTTCAGTTCAGTTTTTCCACAGGTTGTAAGGCAAGTCAGCATGTCCAAGATCTCCTCCAGATAGGGGTCTCCTTCATTTTGCTGCAAGCCTTCACATCTAGGAACAAAATTTGGAACAGCTATGTTCATGCCTTAATTATACAAACACTTTGGATCATCGTGTAAGGGGCATACATACATAAGTAACTCCACACCGTGGTGATACATTCTGAATCAGAACAAAACTTACAGACTGAAGGAAACTGAAGTGACATTGTAAGAGTCTTCTGAAGAAAATGAAGATAAATGTTTTAACTTAGTCCAGTTATGCACCCTTAAAAAAAAAGGTAACTCAAAAAAAATGTCTGGTTTGGGGAATAAAAATTTAAACTTTGTGAGAATTCAAAAAATTAAAACAGACACTTCATATCAAAAGGTGGGCACATGGCTGGCAAGAAAAATGACTTGCTAACTGAGATAAAAAACAAAAATCTCAGCCCTGAGGAAGGGAAAAAATATTGTACTGCCTGAGCTTTGTGAATCAGACATGAAGATGGCATGTCTCTCCAAAGTAAAGAAATAAGTTGAACTGTAACCCCAGATTTGCCATACTTTATAGAGTGAAGAGAGAGTCTGTCAAAGGACACAAAGCTGCTTATCACATCATCTTCTTCTGTACTGCTCAGATGGGTCAATTCTTAAGGAAAACTGCAGCACTGGGGCATGGGTCAGTGGCAGAGAAATAGACTGATACTCTAAGTTAGAAAAATCTCAGAAGAAAACAGAACAAAATGTTCTGGTTTCATCTAAACAAGAAAAGAGAGAGAAAATGCTCGCCTTCAAAAAATGCTATTAGCAAGATTCTTTTTACCTGAAGAAAAAATTCTGAACATCATAGGACACCTGGTCACACAAAACATTCTGGAAAGAAGCTCTCTGTCTATCCCTTTATGCCAGCATATGCTGGGGATGGAGACTAATCTGAAGCCTTGAGCACCTGCTATTTCTCTCTTCAGCCTAGTTACATCCGTTAAAAAAGACAGGGGCATTCACAGCCCTTACTGAAAAAGATCCTGTGTTTTCTGCCCTTATATGGCTAGAATTTAATTAGAAATATGCATCTCAACACAATTTATTTATAAGGAAAAGCTAGACAGTCTCTGGTAACTAAAGAAAACGCTACCAGAAAAAGACAAATTTTTTTCCAATCATAAATTAATAATTTTGTGCCATTCAAAAATCATGAGCAATCATAGTCACTCACAGTTATCTTTATGATTCAAACTGCAATAAGCTAGATCTAAATTACAAAATACCCTTCCCACCCCAGTCTTTGATCAGGGACCAAAATTCTCACAAGTATTGGAGAAATAGAACAAGAATAGGTAAAGCCAGAATGGAAACAAAAAGATCTGGAAGTTCTCTCTTCAAATGATATTAAAGAAACTCAGAGCCTGGTTAGACAACACAAGCTGACAAGGAGAGTAACAGATTCTGCTTTGTACTTTGGATTAGGATAACTAGTGGGTATTTTTCCTGATATGTTTATGCTCGTCTAGGCTCTCAAGAATGTAAGCATTTCAGATATAAGTTTGGTTGTTTTGTTTGCTTGTTTTCTGCACAGCAAGGGGATAGTGCTTCCCTCCCTAGCTGACTGCATCAAAAGCTCACCTCAACTGGGGCAAATGTCTCTGACCTACACACCTTATATTAATTGAAGAAGAATCTTTGTCTTGTGTTCAAAAAGTCCCTATCCCACCTGCAAACCAACTTCTCCTATCCTGTTCTCCTTCTGTTACAGTTTAAGTAGAAAGTTATGTACTGCTTCCCTTCCTAAAAGAGCAATGAAAGATCCAATATCAGGGTCTTTATTACTGGCTTTGCATCCACACAGGATTACCTACATGAATCATTTTTTAAATGAGGCCACTATGCATTCTGAAAATTAAGTTTTACCATCCTCTAGAAGCCTACTAAAAGCCTCTCTACTTACCCAAGTAAAATTTTTAGCATGAGTTGGTAGCCATCATTGTTTTCAAACTCTGTTAATAAAGCTGGCGATACAGAATAAGAATCTTTCACAAAGCACAAGACAATACTAGCAGCTTCACACACATCACAAGCAGGTAGAGTATCAGCCAGTTTGAAGAGATTCTGAACAGCTATTTTAATGCAGTCCACAGCTGTGGGAAAAAAAAAACCCAACAGGCATTTAAGAACTGATAGTCAAACAAGTTCGAAGTTAGTAACAAAAATGAAGCAAATTTGAAAAGTTATTTCCCAGTAAAATAGGAGTCAGTTAACTCTTTTTCTACAAAGGAAAGACAAGAGGATCTATGAATATCACACTCATTTCAGAAGGTACATGAAGAGCATTGCTGGCTTTACAGTATGCATGCATTTCTTTGCTTAACCCCCAGAAACCGATTTAATCTCAGCAGTAAAAGTTTCCAACCCACCAACTCACAAAAATTCATATACAGTGAATCCAGCTGTCTGAGTACAAGGTAAGCAGAGGCTAACAAATTTAATTGTCTTGTACTAAGTCAATCACACATTCTGTGCAGAGTTCACAGACTCATTCTTTGCTCAGTGGAGCATATATAATGAGGTACACACATTTTGCTCTGAGCAATGAAGCCTGGTTTTCTTGTCTAATCTGATGGCCAGTCCTTCCAGGGCAGCCTCAAAGTGTCCAAACAGTTCTTTGAAGCTCACCCAGGAAGCCAAATTTTTATCTTAAGAAATAAAAATATCAATATCTAGTTACTCCATGACAAGGAATACTGCTGGTAAATTGTGCTATAAAACTAATTTCTCCACTTCTAAGAAACTGAGACTTTTGGTCTTTGCACTTCTTAATAACAAAAAAAATTGCTTAAACTAATAAAGCCTAAAAAGAAATGAGGACTTAACCAATGATGGTGTCGTCCCAAAAGATACCATTACTCTGGCAGTGCCCCCAACCTTGTATTTAGTGTTCATGAGTCTCAGGCCCACAGACTGAGTCACACAACCTAAGAAAAAACATAATACATCTTGTTTGCTCTTGTCCACATCAGTGTGACCAAATGGGATTGGCTCTTGCTTGTAATTCGATTTCTTTGTGTAAAAACCTCTTCAGTTTTCAAATGGCTACCAGTGCTAAATAAAGCTGCTGTCTACTAAGGCAAGAGCTTGCTTTGCTCTATCAGATGATGTAGGGATAAAAAGCCATCCTGGGGAGGCTCTTTTTGATAATTCACTCTTAGTAGAGCTATGAGGAAAGAAGCCAATTTACTAAACCAAACCTTGTAGGTAAACAATGCTGTTTTTGGTCTGAGCCTTTGAAATTGTTCTCAGGACACGGCCCGTAGGTACTTTCCATGAGTGGCTGCACTGGTCCCAGAGAGAAGCAGTTGCTATAATTAATGACTGAAGCTTATCAGCTGCCAAAAGTTCCTCTACACCTTGTTCCTCTTTGTACATGTTAAGCATTATCTGAAAAGCAAACAAACATCAGCTACAATAGACACCTCTACAGATAGTCAGGAGATGAAGAAAAATCCGTTGGGGGAGTTTGATACTAATGCCAGGAGAAAGGGTGGAGTGCAATGAACAAGGAAAACTACCACTAGGATATTTTGAAGTGGGAAAAATCCATTAAGGTCACATTGATTCATTTAACAAAAAAAAAAAAAAAAAAAAAACAAAAAACAAAAAAAAAAAAAAGAGGAATAGGGGCATAAAACCTCAATGTTTTATATTGCTCCTGATGCTTGTTTAATGGCTTTCAGTCCAAAGTTACTTCTCTTTTTGGCAGTTTGAATCCATCAACAGCTATGAGCCTAAGTGAGCGTCTGAGTACCTGGGGCAAATGAACTCCCAGAGGCACATCTCACCTTAACAAGCATTTCTTGAGTTTCGGCATCATCCTCACTTGTCTCTCCATCATCACTGGTTTTCTTCAGAGGGATGGTAAAGAAAAGGTACAGGCACTGCATCAGAGCAGCTGGAAGTCCAGATCCAATGATGTTCCACATAGTTCTCTAAGTAAGCAAAATAAAGATCAGTCCCTCCAGAAGCTGACCACAGTTTCCTTGTGTTTCTACACACAGAATAGTCATGGCAGATGAAAGACCTACGTGAGCATTTTATCTTCAGGAGTGCTCTACAGCACACAAGACTGGCAGTCATATAGCATGGCTGTACAAACCCACTTGGCAGAAATAAGCACACAAACTGTGTGTTGCCACAGCCATTCCCAGGACTTCCCACTCCAGCTGAACTACAGCTTTGACAGAGGTACTAAGTCCCACATATGGAGTCCTACAGTCAATGAAGCACACAACCTGCAAACTAACTAGCAGCTGAACCAGCAGTAGGGCCAGGGACAGACAGTACCTTTACCATTACTTCCCAGGACACCCTGCAGCTGTAGAGGCTGGGTGTGTTGAAAGTGAGAATTCTCCATTCCCTCCCTGACTTATCATAGCAGCAGTTTAGCTATAATAATGCCTTTGCTTTTTTAACATACTGAATAACTGCAACACACACTTCTAATTATAGGTCTTATAAATGCAAGAGACAGTTTCTTCACCATGTTTCTCAACACTTAGTTTCCTCCCATCTTTGCTGTGGCTGTGTACAGCTCCCAGGAAAGTCCCAGCATGCGTGCTTGGCACGCAGTAATCAGAACAAAAATCAGCACCAAGCTAACAGGAGAATGAGGTTTGTGATAGGAAGTTTTGTGAGTGTGTGTGCTACAAAAAATGGCAATGTCTTAAATCTGTGAAAAACACAAATCTCATCAGAAACCTCATGTTGTGACTAACCACATACATAAGTTTGTAGAGCTCCTTATGACACAGAACATGTCTACTAGAATCTCACAACAAGATTTTATTTTTGTGTGTCTTTGAACAAGAGTAAGACAAATTGTTTAACTAAATGTCATGGATAAACACATCACTGATGTCCATCAGCAGGCTGTACTGCAGATGCCAGTCTGCATTCAGGATGGCTCTACAAGCAGAGTTTGTGAAATGCTTCAAAGTGAAAGGTTATCAGAATGGAAGAGCCAGCCACTGTATTACCAGACAGGTTCTTACTAGTCATCTTTTCTGTATGTAAGCTGGAGAGATAAAGGTTGAAGAGCAGTAATACACAGTGGGGGGGGTGGGGGGGGAAGATAGAGTAGAGAAACACTAGAAAAAACAGGTGTCTGATGATTAAAACTAAAAGGGTATCTGAAAGCACAAAGTGCTTACTTCTCTCTTTTAGAAAAGCCTGGCCTACAAACCTGGTGGTGTGTCCTTTGACTGTACACCCTGGGCATGCTGAGGCTCAGAGTATTGGGGATAATGCAAACATTGAGACTTAGGTGTTCCACTGTTGGGTTGTCTACACAGTTTCTCTGAAATAAAAAGGAAAAAGCCCTCAGTAGTAATTTCTCTTACCAAGTCAGTCTGTGAGAGCAGATACACCGATTTCAGGAGCAAATGGCCATCTCCTGCTTCTCCTTTCTGTTGCAACAATTGCTCCAAAGCCAGACGAGCTTCTTCTGTTACCACAAAAATGTTAAACTTTAATTCCTTAGTAAAAGATGAAAATGCTGCATTTATGTTTTCTTAACAAATCTGACAAATTTAACAAAATTACAGTAGCAGGAGTCCACTAAAATGAACTGAAAAATGTAAAATGATTTTGATCAAGCTCAGGTCAGATCGTGTAAACTACATCTTTCAAACGGACAAATTTCCCTGGGAATACCAGCTCAGTTCATGGAACCTGGCAGCTGTCAGCACAAAGAATGTACAACAGCCACCAGGAAAGCCATGTGTGGCTAGCAGTATTTTTCTCACTAAAGAAAGTTCCTCAGAATAGTGTGTAACCTACACTTTAAATCTTGCATGCATTATACATTACATTTCCAGCTACAAAAGTTCCAAACCCAGGATGAGCATGGCATACAAGGCCAGGTCTTCAGTGCAATCACCTCAAACCAGTGCTAGCTCACACCTATTAAAATACCTGGCTTGCTACACAGCATTTTCCTCCTGTTCTCCCTTTATTTCCAGCACAGAGGCCAGTCGAAAGACAGCACATTTCCAGAATAAGTGGATCCGGTAGATATGGTATGGCATCATTACCTGCAGGTTTGCCATTGAGGTTCCTCTTAATTTCTTTAGTCAGAAACTTGGAAACCTCACTGGCTAACAGCTGAAGGTTGGGGAATACGATTACTCCAGCAGACTGTTCCCAGGCCTGAAATCCAAGTGTAACTGGTAAGTCTTTCTGACACATCATGTCTTTGTTAGATTGACAAATACTAATACATATAAATAAACAAACATAAGGCTACATTCTCCTCCAAAATTCCCTCCCCAGCCAGTATAGTCCATTTAGCAGCATTTCCCAGAAAGGCCAGAGTATGACACTACAGATACAGAAGTGAACCTAGAACTACCTTTTGAATCATGTAATGCACTTACTAGAGAGATTTTACAGCATTTTCTATGTTGAATACAATTAAAACAATGTAAATGTTTGTCATACCCTGTGTCCCTAATTGTTTGTATCAAAAATTATGCTAGCCCCTTTCAAAATACAACAAACACCCTGAAAAACCCACAAATTTATAGACAAGTTTGTAAATAATTTATAAATAAGTTTATAACTTACTTGTTCAAGAATAGGCAAGCAGTTAAATGCAAGACTTATTAAATAAACAACAGTAAGGCTTGTTGAATCTCTGAGTTTGACAAACAAATCCCCTCTAAATGTTTCTTAGTACTGCCTTTGGGGGAAGAAATTCAATAGTAATTAAAAAAAAATATTCCAGCAGACAATTATTATCACATCCAACCAGCCTCCAAGAATCAAGCACCACTACTTTTATATAAAACATCTGATGCTACACACATTAATGTATTAGCAATAGTTGAGCATTCAGTTCTAAAGACCAGCTTCAGACACCTGTCCTCAGCAGCCTTGAAAAAATTTCTTTACAAGAGTCTCCTCCATCTAGAAGCTCTGAAAAATTACACTTCAAGCCCTGATAGGAACGTAAGAAAAATAATGACATATGTTTCCCTAAGAATATTTGGAGCTGACACCCCATGATACTTTTTGCCAAGAAATCAGTGCAATTTTTTGTAAAAAAAGATCCTCTATAAATATTATTCCCTACCCTATCATTGCTTTCAATTACTTTTCTTTCATCATGGATGGCAGGTTGTGGACAAAGCATCAGTCATCTGTCAATAATCAGGCAAACACCTAATTTTTACTTCATTTTACTGCAGTCAATACAGTAAAATACAATTGCACAGTGTGCCTACCAATTTTCAATCAATAAATAAAATTAAAAACAAAGCAGTTTTTTCAGATTTTTAACCATAAGTTATTTTCAGAGACTCTAAGTTGCAGAAGCAAGATCCAGCAATTCCTCCACTTCTGATGCAGAAGAGAAGGAAGATCTGTAAGGACCAGAAGCAAGCCTGGCAAACACAATGACAAGAAACAGACAGCCATTTACAAATATACAATGTTTGTCATTAAGCTATACCCTTTTTCAGTAGAAAGCAGAGACAGATTCCTGCCTCTCTTCCTCAAAGAGGAATATCCTCTTAACACTTCAGAAAGGCCTTGTTATACTCACTCTTCTGCCAACAGAAAGAGCAGGACAAATTTTAGAGATTCAGACCGTATGCAGCAGAGAGCAGTAATCAAATGTTGATAGCAGTGCTACTAGTCCAGCTCCCTACAAAGCAGGCCACTAATGTTCTGATTTGATTTTGTGGGTGCTCTTTCTGTGGGTCAAACACCAATCTTTAGAATACATTGTTCTTTAGGAACACACCTAATTAATTTCATATTCATGTTGGAGCCTATAGAAGGTCTGTACCTGGAAGCATATCAACCTGACTCCATTGCAGGATGTCTGCCTTCCGGGGAAATTCAAATAATACGGTATCAATGTAATCTGATATTCTTTCTGCCTCTTAAATCTGTTTAAGATTCTGCCACAAGTTCCCTGAGTCTGCTGTTACCATCTGCCCTTCCTATTCCATGGTTCATGGAGAGGTGTTAGCTCAAAAGCCAGCCATGTAATAGAACATTCTGATACTTTCTGAGGCACCAAAAGGGAAGATACAGAAGGCACATTAAAATGACTCCCAGCCTAGGCCTGAATCACAAGCAGATGGCTAACATTTCCCTCCCACACCTTTCTCTCCTACATCAAGGAGTATCAGTGAGAAACAAGCCCCACATCCCAGGTGTCCCCTGGTTAGTGCCCCCTCTCTCCAGCCAACTGAGTAAGAGCTAAAGCACTCTAAAACAAAAAGGCAGAGACGCACTGGCATCTTCATGATTCAACCAGAAAAGGAAAAGCAAGAGAAAAATCCTCCAGGAAGGGAGAGGACTTACACAGAGTCCACTGTTAAATAGGAGGAAATGAGGTAGTTTCTGTAAGAACTTCGTAACATGTACAACTCAAGCTGAGATGCATTTCCCCAAGCCAGCAGAAGGCTGGTATATGAAGGAACTAACATTCATATGGGGAAGGACATGATGACTCAAAGCTAAAGGGTCAGATCCTCCACAATGTACTCTTATATCAGTGATGCAAAGCCAAAATGTTCTAGTCACACTTCTGAACCTCAATGCCTACAAACGCACTGCAAAGCCCCACCAGCACATCCAAGAGAAGTGGAGGGGAAGAATCTCACTCGTAGGGCACAAAATCAAGTGTTAAGCTAATGAAAGATTCATATCTCCATTATGAATATATTCTGTATCCAAAATTTCCTTTGAGAACTTAAAATCACCTTTTTGCAAGCATTACTGTAATGCAGAAAGTTTTACAATCCTAAAACTTGTGAAGTTCAGTCCTACAGAAAGGAAACTCACAATGGGTATTAATACATACAACATTTCCAGTCCCTCAACAAAACCTGCCTTGCCTCTTGGGAACAACAGCCCTCTGACCCTGAAGTACTGGTACGAAAAGTTATTTCTCATGTGTCATGACAGATAAGCAATTTTCTGCGTTGCTGTCCAACTTTTAATTCCTAAGACTTCTAGATTTTATAACTTTTATCACCTTTGTTCAGTAAAAAGTTTCTCAGTCTTCTGAATGTTTCACTTCAAAAAATTACTGCCCCATGAAAGGCATTCTTGGTATTCATACTTAGTCAATGACCAGCAAATCTAAAGATGTTGTACATAATCTCATCTCACCAAGACTTCCTTACTTCATGTTCACTACATGGTATTTAAAAACTACAGCTACAACACAACTCAGAAACTGAGATTTTAGAATTTCAATTTCATTGTAAATCTGAGGCAGAAAAATCTCAAAAGATGAATTTAACAAAAAGCCTGCAATACATTGCTTATAAAAGTCTCTCCAAACTGCTTCCTCTTGCTATCTTCCACATCAGAGTCTGTTCCTTGGGATGAATTAATACCCTCAAAGCATTAAGCACATATGTTTTCCATGGACCTTCAAGAGGAAGTTTGCTGGTTTCAGCTGGGGTAGAGTTAATTTTCTTCACAGTGTGGGGCTATGTTTTGAATTTGTGCTGAACACAGGGCTGATAATATAGAGATGTTTTTGTTATTGATGAGCAGGGCTTACACAGAGCCAAGGCCTTTTCTGCTTTTTTTCTGCCATGCTGGAGAGGAGGCTGTGGGTACATGGAACATTGAGTGGAGACACAGCCAGGATAGATGACCAAACCGACCAAAGGGATATTCCAGACCATATGGCACCATGCTCAGTACATAAAGTAGGGGGAAGAAGGAGGAAGGGGGGATGTTTGGAATGATAGTGTTTGTTTTCCCAAATCACTGCTATGTGTGATGGGGCCCTGCTCTCCTGGACATGGCTGAACATCTGGCTGCCCATGGGAAGCAGTAAATTAATTCCTTGTTTTGCTTGTGGGTACAGCTTTTGTTTTCCCTATTAAACTGTCTTTATCTCAACCCATGAGTTCACTCTTTTAGGCTTTCAATTTTCTCCCTGATCTCACTGGTTCTAACTTCTTGCTGTACTGTCCCGAAAAAAAACCAACATCAAAAAAAAAAAAACCCAGCAAAATTTTCAGCATGCCATTTCAAAAGCAGATCCATGGAAAAAGAAGGCACTCCTTTACAGATAAGTGTCAGATTATCAGCCCTGATTTGAAGTGCATTCCTCAGGGGCTTAGAAAAGAATGCTACCCCTTTGCAAAGCCCAACAATCTGTGACCTGTTAAAGTGGTGGTGAGCTCCCAAGAGAGCAAAGCCTGCCACTCCACATGTAGTGCCATCGCAGAGAGAGAGAGCTTCGCTTCCAGTGACAGGCTCATACACAGAAAAACAGCCCTGCTGTTCAAATATAGCCTTTGGTTCAGGAGCAACACTCTTCTAATGCAAATAAATCCAGAAGTTGAGAGGAAGTGGTGCAAAGTTAAAGCTTTGTTCAGTAATCATAAAATATCTGATTAGAAGAATTAGAATTAGAAGACCACTTCTGAGACTCCAGGCTATACACTCACTACCTTTTCAGACCCTTCCACTCATTTTGTCTGCACTGCCTTGGACCAGGGCAAACTTCTACTCAAACACAGCAAACTCTTCACCATTGGCACTGCAGATCCTAATGACAACTCAACTGTTTTCATCAGTTTCAGTGCTGTTCATTGACACCAGCTTCTACAGAGATTTCACTGTGCATCAGGACTCAAAAGCTGCAAAGGTTCATGCTCCATCCAGCTGAGTGAAATGTTTATGACTATCTGGAACTTATTCCTGCTTTACTATCATAGACACAAAGGATTTCATGCGCTGAGTACAGTGATTTTCCTACACACTCAGTTCAAAATGTCAGTACAGAGTACCCCCTTTATGTCTCTCAATGCTTCCATAGAAACAGTGACCGTGCATTAATTTTTTCTTTGCCTCACGTACCCACTGACTTCTTTATAGAAAACCAACTCAGCCAGGTAGGGAACAGATGGATCTGAGCTTGGTGACTCAAGAACACTGAAAACTCACAAGTACAGACAGTTCAAATACGCCATCACTAAAATATGGTTCACCAAAGAGATGTTTTTATTTTCTTTCTGAAAGACACAGTGAGAGACTGTAAAAATGTGGATTCAATACCCATAATTACCCAAGGTAATTCAAGACAAAAACAATTCTTCTGTATTAGTATATTGCCACAGTACATTTAAAGATAAGCAGGTTTTCTGCTTCACTCAGTATATGCTCTGGCATTCTGTATGTCTCTGTATGGGCCACTCAGTTTCCTGCATATTTCACAGTCTCTAGCAAAGAAAACCAGCCCATCAGGTTCCCATTCATTACAGAGCTCATCTAGTTTCACCTTTCAATATGTTCATCTCAGAAATCATTGGGATGAAAGCTCTAGGGCTTGGGATAGGGCAGCCTGATAACTAAAGTGTTCTAGTTCTCAGCTGTGTCCCTCACCCACAACATGACCTTCCTCTTCTCACTCCATGTTTCCTCATCTCTCACCCAGCTCCTCTCTCAAGCACTAAAATTAGACATCAGCATTGTCCTTAACCCCAAAATTCCCTCTTAAGATTGTACACCTGCATTTTCCCTAACTGGCTACATGCCACAATTACGTTTTCCCAGACTGAAATTGTGCTCAGCCTCCACTAAATAATAAAACAGATGAGGCAGACGTGAAGTGACCTCTTCACAAGACACTCATTTTGCAAGATGCCTGTCTCATTCCTTGACTTCAAGAATAGAATTTAGCCACTCAGCAAAGTCAAGCAGTGCTCCCCCATACACTTTTCTCATGCTAACCTAGCAGGTCAGGTAGATGAAAGGACAACAAGAAACTACTTCTCCAGGCTCCCAGTGGGGTAAAAGAATTTGTCACCTAAACGGATTCTGCTTCAATTAACTACCCTGGCCCTTTGGGTGACTACAGAATGGATAGGGGAAGAGAAACTCAAGTTTACATCCTTGGCATCTGCACCAAAAGCAACAAAGAGAACGAACCTTTAAGAAGAGGGGAAGAAAGTCCAGCAGCCTTCTCTGTTGATCCTCTGGAGTGAGAAATGGAGCCACTTGCTCATATTCTACAAACTGCTTGCCTAGAGTCTCCCACTGGAGGGTATGGCTCTGGGGTAGCTTGTCCTTGCTGTGTGCAGGCTGCTCTGGCACTTCTGCTGCGTCTCCATCATCAGGGCTTTGCTCTTGTTGTTCTGCTTTGTCAGGTGAATCTGCCACCTGCCATGTGAGTTCAGCGTCTTTGTCCATGCTGAGATGAGAGCAGATAAATATACTGAGTTATTTACACCTCTTACCAGTCAAATCTCCCATGAAGTTAGACACTAACAGTTTTAACTGTTGGAGTTTAGAAATATGGACTCAGTCATTGACTCTTTTCCAGTCCTAATGGCAAAGCACCCTGCTCCTGGACAAGAACATTAACACGCTGCAATTGCATGAACAAGCTCTCTTCCATGAGACGTGTGCATGTGCTACACAACTCAGCTGGGCTTTGGCAGAGCAAACCAGCAACCACGCAGCAAATCTGGATTCCCAGCTTTGCCACTGAACCAGATCCTCTCCCTTATACTTCAGTCACCCCAACTGCAAAACAAGTTATAACTATTACCATCATCAGATATGCACAGAAGAGCACTAGCCAAGANTTGCAAAACAAGTTGTAACTTGTTTTGTATAAGTTATAACATCATCAGATCTGCACAGAAGAGCACTAGCCAAGAGCCAGGTTACACATTTCATGGTATATGGATGCTAAATCTAGCCGCACATCACTGATACATTCCCCATCTAGACGGGGGCTGAAGCCCTGTTTGGAATAGTAGCTGTGTGGCCAAGAATTCCCCACAGGAATGTGCTGGCCAAAGAGGAAGCTATTTCAGCTCTTCCACGTGGCAGATAGCTCTATACAAAAGGTATTTTCACAACAACATTGCCTGTTTGGTGATCCTGTAAACTGAAACAGATATGCCTCTGTGAAGGAGCACAGTGCTTCTTGCACTCTCATTTCCATCAAATTTATCATGGGATCATCTTGCTCTACAGATAGAGGAATTCTTCTGGTACCCTCATCTCAATCCCAAGTCCTCTCATCTACTTTACAGCCCTGTTTTCATCCATGGTCAATGGGAGGTCACTCAGCCCTACTCCTTTGCCACAGCCTTCTGTGAGCTCACCCTGCTATGCTGAGCCTACCTGATGGCTACACTTACAGCAATGGAAATCAGGCTTCTCCACTTTCCGTCAAAGTCATCCATGTGCTTATTGGCATCTAGGTCATTGTCTGACTACTCAAACTATGACAGGACAAATTCTCACAGTGTGGGCAGGCAGATGGGAGTTGTCACCCAGATTAACGTAGTTCACTTTACTTACCAAATACATTGTCTTTTAAGAGCCTAGAAAAATCTTTAACACATCATTAGACCCCCTCAAAGAAAAACACCAATCTACCTTCATTTCTAGGAAATAGATTGTCTCTTTGACTGTCGTTCTACCATTTGAATAAAAATGCCAAAAAAGCAAATGTAACCAAAAAAAATTAGTCAGATCTGCACTACCAATACATATACACATTAAAATAAATTCTCAAAGACAGTATTATCAGCCTGGCTTAGAATTATGAGCCAACACTAAAACTAGATTTGGGATTCTCTTCCTCCGTCATCCACCAGTTACTCAGCTAGCTTACTGCTTGCATTCTGCCCACTCCAAGCCAGATGAACCAGTTTCACTTCCACGCTCCCGCAGTAGCTCCGCACCACACAGATGAAGGGCAGGGCATTATCTTGTCACTGTGCATCACATCACCTGCAGCAAGCTGATGATCCTGCAAACACCTATGCGAAGATGTAAATGCTGATCCTTCCCACTTCAGCAGAGGCTTCCTTGCTCTACCACAGCCCATACTCTGTCCTTTGCTAGGAGATGGAAGACTATGAAATTTTGATCAGTCTCCAAGGAACAGTCAGTCTAGAACTTCCTACTTCAACATTTTGTGTTTCACTGCTGTTGTTTTCCTTAATTATCTGTATTAAGGCAACAAGCCCTTGGAACAGAAAAAGTGTGGTGACTGCACAGAGTAAACAGGAAGACTCTGTTCCTCATGACTGTGTGGGAGTTACATTTGTCATATGTTATACTTAACTCTGGTGTGGGATTTTGACTCACTTGAGTCATCGTGAAGCCATAAGTGTGTTGGTTGAGACAGCCTGGGTACTGTTCTAGGGGCTTCAGTGAGCTAGTTCAGTGCCCTTCTCAGTGAGGCTCATCTTATATCCCAAATAGCACAACTATTCCTAAAGATCTCTCACCTTGGAAGCTACTCTACTAAGTCTAAATCAGCGCTAACACGTAACTCACTCCAGTGCCTACATCCACCTTGGTTATTTGCATTGAGAACCCCAAAGTTCTTTACAGAGGCATTCTACAAGTGGTGAAACTAATTCCTGGAGAGGTGAAATGAAGTGCTTGCTGGCCTCAGAAGGTCAGTGACTGATGACTCAGAGACTGAACTGCACTGCACAGCCCTGCAAATGTGTTTAGCATTTTTCTCTCTATTTACACTTCACTGAGAAGACCTTTCTTGTTGGTGGCACAGCTAAAGCAAGAAGGGATGGACTCAAAAACTGTTCACTCTATGAATCCATGTAATGAAAGTTCTTCCCATCTCCACAGAAACCCTTATAACCAGATATGCACACACAACTTCATTAGTGAAGATACAATTGCAACAGGCTATGTAAGACATTTAAGTGTATGTGGAAATCTTTAATCTCCAGAAATACATTAAAGCAAAATGAGGATTATTATTTTCCTTGTTATTTATTCCAATCATCTAGACTACAAAAGACATATTAGACTAAATATCAGTCCTCCAGTATCAGTCTATTGACTCCACTTGAACTGTATGCTTTAAATATTACTTCTGATAGCCTTTTCTTGCATTTACAATTTGATTAGGACTTCTAAATCCTTTGAATTTTCTAGTCCTCTTGGGAGGACAATTATTCTTCTAGACCCACCCCAAAATCACAGGAGTCCACCATTCAAATATCTTTTGTATTAAAGATAGCATATATATTTTGAAAAGGTTTTATACGCTGTCTCTCTTCCACATTCCACCACTTGTTCTGATCCCCAGTGTGAATTAAGAGCTTATTTCAGTTTTGGTAAGTTTTTTGTTTGATTCTCGATTAAGTTTGAGAAGATCCTTTTTGATAAGCACCACAATGATACAAAAAGTATAAATAATAAAGATTTTAAAGGCATGAAAGTGAAAATTTATCAAATAAATCTGAAACTATCATTCAGAAAGTAGCGTCAGGTTACAGAGAGGAAATGGAACTTAATCATGTATTTTCCCTTTTTTTCTAAATAAAGCTTGTGTGAAATCACACTGCCATGTGGCTACGCCTTTCCAGACTGAAAAGACAAAAGGGAAGAAAGGCCCAACCAAAGCTGGCAGAAGGACTGGCAATCACTGTTAGTAACAGCTTACTAGCTGAATAAACGTGATTTTTTTTTAAAGGACATTTTAATTATATTTATCTGTGATTACCTCCTCCAGCAGTTCATAGAAGGATCCCATTCAGCTAAAAAAATCCCAATTTGCACCAAGATCAAGAAGTTTACTTATGCATTTAATATATGTTATCATAGCAAGATGACTGATCAAAAGACAATCAAGTTTCATATCAAAATTCAGATATTGGTCCACTTTTTATGGCAAGTGTCTGCAAAAAATGTTAGTTATTTGAGTGTACATGGAAATCTTTAATCTCCAAAAGTACATGAAAGCAAAATAAAGACTACAATTGGCCTCCTTATTTACTTCAACTGTTCAGATGACAAGAGACATACTAGACTAAATATCAGACCCCTACTTCTAGGACCTTTAGATATTCTAGGATCTTCAGATATTCATTATCCTAACAGACTTTTCTTGACTATTAAATCCCAGGATTCTGTAGACTATCAGAAAAATATAGCTCAGAGCATCCCAAAAATCCAATGTATGATACTCCTCTATACTCCTTTCCTTTCCTTGGCAGCCAAGATGACAGTTTAATGAACACAGTTCTGACAGTTAAAAATTGTAAATGCTAAAAACAGGGATTCCTCTACTTCCCAACGAAAGCTGTCTGATGCCATAACAGATCAAAGCAGCAGAAGGCATCACTTGTTTCTTCCACGAACAATCATATCTCACAAATTCTTGTTCTCTTCCCATTCAGTCACAAACTCCCTCCCTGTGGCTCACATCACTGTGCTCACAGGAAATCACAGCACCTCAGGATGAACAGTGTGCCAGATGCTGCCCACCCACTACCCTCTTACCTTTGTCCCTCCTAATCACCACCGTTCTTCTTTCCTGAACTCCTGTCTTCCTTAAATTATCCACAGCTATCAGTTCTATGTCTATTGATCATACTTGACATATTTCATGAGACAAACCTAAAAACACCACTAAAGAGATTTACACTTTAATGTCACTTTTTATCTTCTCAAATACGAGGACTGCAATAAATTAAATCAAGCTGCAAAATTAAATATTCTACCCATTCTTGCCAATTCCATTTAATCATAAACTCTAGGGGGAAACTATTCTCTATTTCTAAATTTTGGCACAGTGGGGCCATACAATAGGGGCTTAACCTGGCTGGTGCCTTGAAATACAAACAGCTGACAAAATGCAAGTAATAGAAGGGTTTTAATACACTTGTCAACTTAGAAAAGGTTGAATACCATTCAAAGAACAAGTCCCATTGCAATAGGACATGGTCCATACTTTTTCAGCAGTATAATTCCAGTTTTTTCAAGAAGGTGTGGCACTGTTATTATCAAAGGAGTTGCACTCTTTTACACTAGGAATTCATTTGTCCAAGCATGTTTTTACATCTAAATTGGATGAGGCATTTCTACAGTATCACCTCAAAAACCATTACTTCAGTTTCAAACATTCAACAGCATTTCTCTTTATATTTGTTTGAAGAGCATCTCCAAAGGCAGCTACAAAACTGACTTCGGCTCTCCCTCATGTACCCATTCTTATCTATTTTTTTTGTTTTAAAAAGTGTCTTCTAAATATGTAACTTGGAACAGTTTCTTCTCTGAATTGCACATATCCTACTGCAGCCAAGAGAAAAGCAGACATATCAGGTGCACTCACTTTTGAGATGTTGTCCTTCTGGGATTAAAGTACCGCCCCCATCTCAAGAGCAAACAAAATGTTTCTATTCAGTTAGGGACAATATATTAGTAACAAACTCAAGGGAATAAGACCAGGAAATTCTGATCATCTCAAAACAACAGCTCATAGGATGACATTCAGTTAAATCAAATCTACTCAGTCTTTGCAAGCAGCCCTTACATCTGCTATGCTATTATCACCTCTAGATTAAATGATACAAGCAAACCACTGAACCTTTTTCCCCTTTGTAATAGAGTTTAGGGTGAACTTTGACTAAAACCGTTGCTAGTAGAAAGTACCCCTACCATAACAAACCAATTGCAGGTAATACTGCAGTTTCCTTCAACACTTAACAGTCTGTTCCTTTTGCTGTCACAGCAAATCTCTTGACATACCTGGGCTCCTAGATTTGGCAGCTCCTGTTGCAGTCAATAACCATACCCAGAGAAATGAGTGTTACTGCTTCTGTCCTACTAGGCATGTTAGTGTATGCAGCAGCTCCCACTCTGCTCTTTAAACTGTCCACTGTGAATCACCTGATTAGCTACTGCACTTCCTGAGGAAAGCAGAAGTGAAAAGCAAATGAACCACAGCTTAGGACCCATCAAGCTCCCACAGCAACTTAGAACAGCCCTGCTAACAGACAAACCAGGAAGGCACAGCATGCTTCTCCCTGGATCAAGAGTGACCAAGTATTTCCCCCTCCACACCATATTCACAAAGAAGTGTGTAGGGGTGGGTGGGAGTGGGATTTGTTTCATTTTGTTTTAGAATTTAAAGTTTAAAAAACTACTACAAAAATACAGCACCACAAAGCTCATGCTCTCTGTGCAAACATCTGTGGCCAACGTCAGGCAACAGTTGGAGTCCTTCCTCAAATGCAGCACCCTTAAAATAAATACAGTTGAATGCTGAGGTGAATGCTGTGTCCCTGACCTCTAATAAAATGGTGAAGGCAGCTACTCAGATCAAGAGGCAAACAAGCACTATAAGCTGACAACATAAATGAACCTTTATTAGCTGTGGGCTTGGGGGAAGGTTACTTCTTGGTTGTCTAATTGCTTTTTTGTTCTCCCTAATAACACATCTGAAAGGCTTTATAATTGTTTTTAAGGGAAGGTGGAGTTTAAACATTTTTACACAGGAAACTCAAGTGCTTCCAACTGCCTTTGCCCAGCAGTTTTACGGTGACCTTGAGAATCAGTGGGATCATGGCCTTACAGTGACCGAAACCTGGGGGTACTCTACCGTACGTGGTTAAAGCTATGTTCTGTTAACACCTACTTTACTCAAATGCTGGAGAAGACACTCAGGAAGAAAACTAACCTTCCCTTCCAACTAAGGTGCAACTTCACTGGATAACGTGCAGCTAATCCAGGATGAAGACTCTCTCATAAATCATAAGACAGGACAGCAAATGCCTATACACTACAGGGACCTCTCTAGGTGCAGTGGTGTTCCTGGCACTGAGCAATCCCAGAGGACTGTTCTCATCCCTTACAGTGCAAATTTATTATATTGAAACAAAGGTAAATAATACAGGCAGCAGCAAAATTATGGGTTCACTTCATCCCTTTACAGATTATACCAGAAATTAAGCTTTGCTGCAAACAGAAATATACCTTAGATCACAAGGAAAATACTCTGCTCCAGTTTAGACATACAGTAGCCTTTAAACTGAGCAGGTTTTGGAAAGCATTAGCTAAATTAAGTATAATTTACAGGGCATTTTCCAAGAAGATGCAAGATCACACTGAGCTATGCACACCCAGGACAGCTCCAGTGCATCTTGCTTTTGGCCACTTTGGTGAGCCCCAAAGCCACACACACTTCAGTGCTGCGCTGGGGGGCCTCTGGCAGCTCTCAGCACAGGCTGAGCAAGCTCACACAGTCTGCAAAATGCTGTGCCAACACATCCACTACTTTCCTGCCGTAGGCCATTCACATATCAACTGATACATTCCCAGCTGCAATCTAGCCAAACCCGCAGTGGTGAGATGAATGGCATCAGCATAGAAACCCTGAAGAGAATATTAATACCAGCCCAGAGAGAACATCACTGTCTTCAACTTCCTAACTCACAAACAAGCGTAAATGTGCTCCATTTCCACCCTTTCACTGTCAGTTTAAAAGAACAAAACAAAAGGTCATTTGCAGCAGCCCCTCCACGCTGCTTGGTCAGAGAGGTTTATTTCCCAGGGGCCTTCCCAATCCAGTGGTACCTCCTCACCAGATGCTGTCAGGCCTCAAGCAGGCACACAGTCCTTAGGAGAGTCTAATCCGCACAGCAGAGGAAGCACTATTTCTCTTTTTCATTCTGCACTAACTGTTGATGGGACTGAAAGTCCAGTTTCAACACACCCACGCACAAGCTCTGCTTCACTGGAGCAGAGCAGATGTAACCAAATTATCTGTAGTTAAAAATAACTCAAGTGGTGAAGACAAACATATAGCTAAGATAGTAAGAAACAATGTTACAACTCCTTGGCCAGTTTGTGTTGTTTATACTAAAACTCCCTTGCACTGTGCCTCCACTTAAAAAAAAATGGAAAGAAAAACCCTTCTTTGTCCTTTTCCCCCTAGTCTCACATGGACCAAAAAAACCCCCATCCATAAAAACCTCCAAACAAATAAACAAAACAAACAAAAAAAACCCCAAACCAAACTAAAAAACCCAAACAAAACAACAAACCCCCAAAAAGACATCTCCCGCATACTTGCATTTGCATCTGCGTGCAGGGCAGCTAGTTCAAAGGAACTAGAGGTAACTACAAGGTCCACCTGTCTCACAGCATCAAATAATGTCCCTCATATTGATTCTTGTTAAACTTCTCTGTTCTTTGCCACTTCAACCTCCACACACAAGTGGAAAAACCCTGATTCATGCCTTTACATCTATGATACCAGTCACACACACCAAGATATCTTAGTGGTTGAGAATGGCAAGAATCAGAGTACTTCAGCTTGAGGCTGGACATCAGTGAATGCAGGTTTCTCCAAAAACACAACTTGCGGTGTTTCAGTTGCATTACATTCACCAAATGGATGCCTGGCTACAGCAAGAACAGACATGTCCCCACTGTACTGCTGTGCAGTTGCCATTGCCCAAGGGGCTCATAGTTCAGCTCAATTGCATACCCAGATAGGATGGGGCTTTGCTGAAAAGCCTGTGTTTCTCCCTTCAGCAGGTTTCTCTCCTAGTAGACATAAAAAATACAATTCAGCTGAATTTGCTGAGACAATAATTTTTTGTGCTGCACATTCATAACCTTCAATATAGAAAAAAAAGGCAGTTAAACATGTCTCTTTCAACATTTTGGTGTCCAAAAGTTGAATTAGCTGCAAGCTTTTCTTCCCAATCTTTGCCTTTCTTGCTAAAAATCTATCTTTTTTCTTGATAAAAAGAAACTTGATTAAAAAATGTTCATAGAATCATTTTTCATTTCTTTAGAGAAGCGGCTGTGTTTCATTTTCCTCCCTTCTTTTCAGTGGCAGAACAGAAGCTGACAGAAAAACCGCAGAGAAAGGCGATGTGAAAATTTAAACCATCTGCTTAACCATCATTTTCGCTCATCGTTTTTCTCAGCAAACCTTGAAATTTGAAATGAAGGAGGCATTCAGCTCCTTCGGCACATCCTCCCAAAGAGGCAAAAGCAGCAGGCTACGAAGGAGCTGGACTGTGGGCTTGAGCAGCTCGGCTCCTCTCCCTCGGGCACACGTGCAGGGGATGCCTGGGGCAGCAGGTGTACAGGGGCCACCCCACCTCTTTGGCCAGGTCTTCCCTGGAGGACAAAGCCCTGGGGAGGTGGGAAGGAAAAACCAGCTTCTGCTGGTGCTGCCAGGCAGCCCCAGCCTGAGGCAAGGCCCTTCCCGCCCGGGCCCTTGGGCAGCACCACCTGAGGGAAAGAAGGCGGCATGTGCCAAAGCACAGCCACACTGTGCAGAGTGCCAGGTGACTCACGGATCTGTGCACCTGCACAGATAACTCAACTTCAGCTTTAAATTAAATGGAGCCCATGCTGATGAAACCAGGAGAGGCAGCTGGTAACGACATACAGTGTATCCACGAGGAGAGTATTTCCTGCCTGCTGCCTGCCAGCATCCCCTGCACCTGAGCACTCTCCATCTGGATCCGGAGACCCAGATACAGCGCAGACTGTTCTGGCACCATGACTGAGGGGTGTAAAAGGACAGGGCAGTTTGCAATCTTGGTCCTGGAGTGGAGCTCCTAACTCGTCCCAGGAAAGGGATCCATTTCCTTCCCCAGCTTTTCCACCTGAGCAAGGCCAGGCATTCTGCAGCCCATCCTCTGGGCCTCCCAGCACCCAGCCGGCACCAGGGCAGCGGTAACCTTTCATCAGCAGTAGCAACGATATGTGGTAGGGATAATTTGTCACTTGAAATTTTGCTGTTTCAAAGTGTTTCATTGGAAATTGGAACAAATTCCCTTCATAAACACAACTCTGTAAATAGAAATGATTTTTTTTCCAATGCTTTTGTTGTTTAAACAGAAACCAACAGAAGTGTATCCAATAGCCTGCATCTTAGAGGCTGGGCAGCAACGTGGTTTTCAGTCTTTTGAAATCTCTGTAATCCTGAGGTAGTTCCTACAAACCCTGATGTAGCACATGGAAATCTGCTGCTTGATAGCTTCCCACTTTGGTCATTTTTTCTGGCCCCATTAAAAGTAGTTGGGGGGACTTACTGGATGGTGAAATTGCAGAAGTATGCTAAAAAATTTTAACTTACATTTAAAAAAAATTCTGTGCACAGCTAAATGCCACCAAAATTATTCCAGAGTTAGTAAAACATCAACTTTTAAAAACACAAGAAAAAAAGAAGTCTCATTTAAAAATGAGTTTGCAACAAAAGTGAAAACATTTTTGCTTGAAACTGTCAGACCCAAACATCTTGACCAAATGAACAGAACACTTTTTCCCCAGAAGAAAAAAAGATATCAAATAAGAAAGTTCCTCTGGGAAGCTGCTATTTTGATTAAATGTCACCTACTGACTAGAAAAACGTGCAGGAAAATTTTAAGACAAATTGACTGAACATATGATCTCCATACTAGAACACATGTTAGTCTAATGAGATTGAGGAAGTTGAAAGGCTGATGCAAAATATATAACTGGCAAGCCAATGACATGCCCCCTCCTGTACCTCAGATTAACTCTCCACTGCAGAATACACAGGAATTTGTTGTTTTCATATCAACTCAAAAGTTGCTGAATTAAAGGATGATGATACAGAAGTTCTGCAGATTTTTTTTTAATATTTACAGAGCAAAGTTAGACTTTAATACATAGTGCTTATCAGAAAATAGCCCTCACAGATAGCTGCAGACAAAAGCACAAGATATAATTACAAAACACATATTCACCAAGAGCTGTTTTCTTGGAAGATTTACTCTTCTCAATCTCTCTGAGGAAGAATCACCAAAATCTCTGCAGACAACATCACTAAGTTTCAGAAATTGGTCCTAGTTCCTTTTTAAAAGCCCCTTTGCTTTCTGCAAGGATGTTGTGTAGCTTGGACAGCCTACAGCAACTCTCCTCATCATCCTAGAGGAAAAAGGGAGCCTGAAGTTCAGACTCAACAAATTAAACAAAATCCTTGTAACACAAGACATATTTTTCCAGCTCTGATGTGTTCTCTGCTAACCACTATTACTTTTTCTTTTGCAGCTCCCAAGTCTGTTGATAAACTCCAGCTTCTGTGACCTTGTTCTCCAATAAGCTGTGCTCCCAGAGACACTCTGCATGTATCCAGGAAGGCTGCTTTCCCACAGCCATAACTGCTCAGATACCTTCAAACGCCTAATAAGCCAGGCTTAATGAGCCTCTATTTCTATAGATATTCTTCTCGCTCTCTGAACTAGACTCATGTAGCTTCCCTTTTCTTTAATTCTTTATTTACAGAACTAATACTCCATTTGCATTAATTGGCAAGTTTTGCCACGTCATACAAAATTCTGGAGACAAAGAAAGGGGATGGAAAGCAGTAGTTTTGCTAACTGGTATGCTCTAGTTTAAAAAACCAATTCTTGAATCTGAGTAGCTTCCCCAGGGATTGTGGTTTTGGTTTTTTCCCTAGGAAAGGACTGCTTTTAGGGTGTTCAAATGACAAAGCTAGTAAATAATAAGAAAAAAATCACCTCAATCTCTACTTAATTTATAGCCAGATTCTATACTAGTGTTTACTTTTGCGCTAGGAACTGGACCATAGGATGCACAAAATTGGTGCTGCTCAGAAGAGAGGTAATTTTAATCCTGAAATTAAACCTGAGCACTACACACATAGAAATACTTTGTTAAGGAGGCAAATAAGAGCAACAGGGAACTATTCATTGGCTGTGTGATCATTTGGAGCTCAGTGTATTCAGCAGAACTTGAAAGCAGAGCTTTCACATTCACAGCAGAGGCTGCTGCCACATGGAGTAAAGGAGGAACTGGTAAAAGAGTGCAGTCCTTACCTTGCAGGAGGCTCACCACAAGAGGGAAGTGCAACAGGCTCCTCAGCAGCCCCGTGTCAGATTGGAGTCCCTTTTGCTGCAGTGCCATTGCAGGGCTGCAGAGCACGGGCGCAGAGCTGACAAACCAGCAAATTCCTTCTGCAAGGCTGCACGTTAGGACTCCAGTTCAGACACAGGGTCTCCAGGACTGTCACTGCCTTCAAGAGTTGCCTCTCTGTAAGCAGGGAAATGTGAATGGGCAGGCTACACATGGAGGTCTACAGAGGCTTATCAGTAATAAGAGCTGTTAAGCTGTCTAAAAAGTAGACACTAACCATAAGGTGAAACTTATATACTTTATTTTGTATCTCAGTGCATCAGTCACCACAAAATACAGATACCTCTAACTTGAAGGAAGCAGAAACCTAACTTGTAAAAGTCTGGTTAAAACCCAAACCCTACATGCGTTCAGAATGTAATCTGCAAAATTTGCCCCCTTCATCCAACTATGTAGCAACAAACTAGTACCAGAACCTGTGCTCAGACCATTGACAGAGTTACTAGTGGGGAAGAAACAAACAAAACTACAAACAAAAAACCTCCTCAAAGTCAGGCACATGGCATGTATTTTATTTTGCACAAATGGAAGAATAGCTCAGAGCAGGATCCATAACAGGCATCTTAAATGCACAGATGACAAGTCTATGACTAAACACTTAGTGCAGACAGGCCAGGCTCTGGTGGTATTTTTATTTCTATTTAATGTGTTATCCTTTTTCATTTCCACTAAACTTTTTTTTTAATTTTTATTTAATTTTTTCTCAAATGAGATGAGAATAAAGATGAAAAATTCAGACAGTCTGCCTTTGCCCAATATAGGCATTCCTGCCAGAGATACTCAGAGCTCTCCCTTCCCACAGACCTATTTTGTCCCCACAGATCTTAGATAGGAAACTGTACATTACAGACTTTTAGGCTCTGTCCAAGCTCCAGAAAACCTTACTTGGCTTGTGGTTCTCAGTGGTAACATGGGCAGTCTTAATTCCGAGCATCTTCTGTGTTGGCACCATCCTCCCCGAGCGTCACGAGGTGGCAGCACAACAGAAGGTCTTGCAAGGGCTGCTCTTACAGGCAGCTGAAATCTTACATACCTGCAGGTAACACAGTTCATTTTCATCTTAGAGTTGCAGCTTCCATTTCTTTTCCTCACATCATCTTAAAAAACAAGACAGTGGAGTGTCACAGCACAAAATATAACCACTTACTTGCCTGTTTATTTTCTTTCAGCAATTTGAGCATTTATAGGATTTCATTTTCATATTTCCACCAGCCTCTGGAAGGGAGAGGTTTTAATTGGGCACTCTGCAGAGAAGCTACTTAGAAAACAGTGGTGTACTGTGACCTTTTCACTCTAGGGACAGTGTCAGCATGTTGCAGAGCAGATGAAAGGTTGTGAATGAAGAATGGAAAGGGGGAAGCAAATTACTTGTAAATTGTGTCACTATTGGCAAAGGAAAAAACCATAAGGGATATTTGGTAGAAGAATGTTTTTCAATACTTTCAAAGCTAAACTAGTCGATGTTTTGTTTTGGAAAGGCATTTTTTCATTTAAACCTTGAAAAAAAAAGTTAGTAGGGCTAAACAAAGGATAACATTAGAATATAGCGAGACAAATTACATTGGTGGGGAGTTCATGATTTTTAGAGGGTTATTTAGTTGTTTTTAAGCAAAAAAAAAAATCCTATTCATACAATTATTAGTTCACTTCTCTCTGTAAATCCAGTAATAAAGAACTTTTCAGTATGTTACTTTGTCCAAGCCAAAATATCCAGCAAGAACACAAGCTTAGGAATCTTACTAAGGATTTAGAACCAAGGGATTTTTCTGGTCCCACAGACTTCCGACTTTTCAAATGAAGTATCTCCATGCAGACTTATTACACTGCAGGTGCTATGCATGGACAACTCCCACAGTAGGTCATCTCTGAGAAGACATTTGTATAAATAAACAGTTGGATAGTCCATATAAGTCCACTCCACATATGAATACTGGGGCAGGGAAAAGGAAGAAGCCTGTTGTCTTCCAGGAAACTGGTGGTTTTGTAAACAAGATGCTAATTATCAGAGTTAAGACCACCTTTAACAAGATTATATCTACTCTAAAATGAATGCTGCTTTAAAAGACTATGATCCCTAAATTATCAGAGAGGTCAGTTCTACAGTCTACATTTCACAGGCTGGAAACAGTGATATTGAGAATGGACATGATCTACCCAGGCCACATTGCCAACCAGGGGCAGAGCCACAAATATTACCTGGGCCTCCAAAACCAAAGTCAGGAAGTTATTAACAACTCTATTTTAATTTCATTATTTTCTTCCCCTCTGCTTAAAACAATTTGAAACAGAAGAAAAACGGGTCAGTGTGAAAATAACAGCACATTTGAAATTTTTAGCTCCCTCCATTTTTCACCTAGCCTCCAGTTTTCACCCTAGTTTCATTTTGAATCAGATGTGCCTAAATGACTATATTTTACCCTGAGGCTGCCGGAGGAGATACATTCCTGAGGATGCCAGTTTCAGTCCCCAGTGTCTAAAATATGCATGCACTGCTCTTTAATTCCTGCCACTAAAAGAAAAAAAGTAACATTCATTCTGCAGAGATAGCATTCAAGTTTTAAATAATACATTTCTGTATCTCCCCTTAGAACCAAGGACCTCATTTCTTCTAGGCCCATAGGTGACAGATAGGATAAGCAATTGCTGAAGTTGCTGCATTTCATGTAGCTGATTCACGAGGTCCTGCAGCTCCTGGCTAAAGGATACATTGCTGTCACTGTGCAGGGAAGGTCTAGGGGTGCAGAGGAACAAGGGAGAAATCAGTTATCTCCTCAGGCTTTCACATCCTACCTGTCCCAGGAATATCAGAGAAACTCAAACAGAAATTCTGTGGGGTGATTGGAGCAGACTGATCTTAAGATACAACTGGAGGCATAACTGTGTAGGCAGTACAATTAGAATCAGAGACCTGAGCACAACAGTACAGTTAACTGGGACTTGGTCACGTAAAAACTTCATTTTGAAGTTTGAGATGCTTTGCTTGCATAATGCAAAATCCAAACAACTTGAACTTCTCTGAGAAATTCTGATCCAGCAGGTCATTTAAGCATGTATTTCGATATGAAGCTTGTGAGAGGTCTCTCATGGTTTAAAGTAAGCCTCCAAATGCTTTTCTGTATTGGAATCAGGAAATTAAGTTCAGAAAAAAATCATAATTCATTTCACAAAGAATTTCTGTGAGAAGAATCACCCATTTAAAAGAAGCAGTGATGAAGGGAAGATTTTCACATGTGATTTCCCTGATGTGACTGCAGTAGCAGCTCTCTTTGATCTGTGATGATCTGAAGGTGATAGTGAGGCAAGGGCTAGAGAGAAAAGCAGCATTTTGTTGTATCAAGAGATGTAGCAGCAAAAACCAGGCTTTCAGACAGAATCACAGAAATGTTGACAGAAGGGACCTCTGGTGGTTACTTAGGCCAGCCTTCTGTTTGGAACAGAGGTAGCACCAAAACCAGACTAATCTAGTCATCCTAAAAACCTCTGAAGGCTGAGATCTCCCCTGCTCTGGAGGTATCTGTCCCAGTGCTGCATCACCTCCTGGTGTTAAAAGGTTTTCTGAGCTCCAATCTGAGTTTCTAAGATCCAAACTTGGGGGCATTGCTTTTTTTATTTTAGTATCTGTAGTACCAGCTGTTTGATTTTATACTCTGAAAGTATCCTTTAACTAATTGTGGGTCACTATTAGATTCCCCCATTCACCTCTTTACCAGATTAAACAAGACTGTCTCCCTTAACCCTTCCTTGTAGGAGATGTGCCCCAGTCCTCAGTAGTCTGAGTAGCCCTCATTCAAATGTGAAACAGATTTCAAGCCAAGTGCAATTTGGTAACAGTTTATTTCTGTGTATCTTAATTGTGTTAACTCAGTATTTTATCTGGCTGTGAGACATAAATTGCAGTGTCATTGCCATTCTATTTCAGATTGGAAAATATCCACTAGATCTTGTATGGAGCAGAAATAAATAATTCGAAGTCTCTGATCTGCCCTCAAGCGTCTCCAGTACATATTGCAATGGTTAAAAGATTTCTCTCTGCATCATTAATAAAGCTATCATCTAGACACAAAATTAAGATAGGCACTGGTTGTCCATACAACTAGTATCCAGTCTATATTTAATTTATCTCCTTACCCTGTGAAAAGCAAATGAAATGCAATACTTGAAGCCACCCTGTCTCAGTAACGTTACAATCACCTTCATTACCAAGGAAACTGCTTGCAGACATGTTTAGGAATACAGTAGCAAGAGTTTCTAGTACTGAAGGGGACATAAAATATCTGATCCTAGTGTTGCCCTTTGTATAATGAGGATGATACCACAAAAGCAGAACAGAATATACACAAAATTAAAGAAGGACTAAAAACATACTTTGTCTCCCTGTTTATAAAATCCAGAATATCTGAATTTATAAGACTTATTTTTTTAAGGAAGTTTTTACATTCATAACCTAAATCTTGCTTTCCTGTAATATATGAAGGTGCAGCACAAAACAAATTTGGAATTCTTTATCAGATCATTCAGAATTATCTATCCTTTCTTTTACCACCTCTTCAATTGCACTTCCTAACAGCTTCCTGAAAGTTGAAAATTTCAGTCAAAAGTTTCACTTCTCATCATCATCAAGAGGTTTCAAGTGGTGATCGCTTAGCCTGCAAAACAAGGGTTACATCAAACTCAAATTCCTTCTGGTCATTAGATACTTGAAAAGTTGTCAATTTATTTATGCCCAATCCTCAGCAGAATTCCATAGTTCTTGTATATATAATCATTCTAACTTGCCTAGCAGAAAAAATGCTGCCGCAGTTATTGATCTCAAAATGCACACCATCGTCTTTCCTTGTTTCTTTGGACCTTTTTCCATCAACTCCATTTTATACCACACGAGAACCAAAACTGCAATCTAAATACACTGGCTCTAGAGTTCAATGGTGCCAAAGTCCAGGGTGATTTGATTTTGGGCTTTGATCCAGGTGCATTGTGCTGATGAGCAAAGAAAACGTATCAGTCAGCTAGTTACAGCAAGTCCTTGGCCTGCACATGGAAGCAGAAGATGAGGAGGAGGAAAAAAGGATATACCATGTGATAATTGGTAGGTGACAGCATGCTGTGTGTGCAGCCGGGGGAAACAGAGATCCATTCAATCCGCCTCACAACAGCTTCAGGAACTTCACTGGCCCACGCACTCTTCCGTCTCAAGCACCCGACGTGTTTCATAGCCTCCAGTCATCAGCCTTGGCGCCAACAGATGAATCATATCTTCTGTGAGTGTCCCTACTGCAGTAACTTATTATCATCCTCTGCAGTTAGATAGCACTTGCCAATCCCCAATCTCAAAACACTGCATTAATATGGACGTGACCTGGGATTAAATATCTTGCTTGTAGCCATGGGAAATCAGCTGGTGT
>WBMZ01012351.1:0-191506 GCA_013400975.1 Atrichornis clamosus
GGCCAGGGTCAACCTTCCAGTGCAAATTGTATGATATGACTCTATGAAATTTCTTCTTGAAATGATTTCAGGTAATGAATGTAAGCATCCCACTTCAATGCAAGATACGCCATTGGCACCAACAGTTAACACTGGGCTTTATTTTAGGTTGCTGGACAACCCTGGTGTCTGTACTAGTGGCCAGCTTCATTCCCACTTTCCTGGACCCATCACCTGCCCATTCAGGGCCTGAGACAGGCTGCAGGGTCTGTCAGTTCCTTCTAACTGAACAGAAGTGTTTTATAGACAAGGACTGCATTTCCCAGCCACTTTGGAAGTGAGAAACACTGCCCATGGGGTTAATTCTGCTTCTTCTTGAGCATATAAAGCATGGAATATCTTCAGTCTTAGGCCAGGTTTGCTCTGAAATGTCATTTGTGCAGCCAAGACACTTTTGCTTGAGAAATGGCCATCATGGATTTTCCTTTCCAGAACTCTTCTTTCTCCTTAACAGACTACATCAGGATTATCAACAAAGCTTTCTGTTTAGACAGAGATTATTTAGTACATTTTCTCATTGCACGTCATCAAAATATGTTCCTTCTCCTTTCACAATATTATAACCTAAATATAGCAAGGTAAATGTAATGTGGTACAGTGACTGGATCACTAGTAAAAGGGGATGCAGGATAAACTGAATTAAAGGATGCTGGGAGAAAGAAATTTGGATCTGAAGAACAACTGTTGGGTGCAGAAGAGAGAAGGCTGTGACCCAGCAAGAGCAGATCAAGCAAAACAGACTGAAGAGTAAAGGAGAGAAGAAAGCAGGATATGATGAAGCCAACATGTAAGACAGACAATTGTTCTGTAGCCCAAATTTAGATGAGAACTCATAGACACCTTCCTCTGTGGAGAGAGAAAGAGGAGGCTCTATGGTCTGCAGAGGGAGGTTTTCTCAGCAATGATCTACTGGATGAGTGCGAGGAGGCAAGAAAAGGAGGAAAGAATTGCATCAGACAAGGCAAAGGATATTTTGGTACTTGATTTTGCAACGCTTTACCAAGATGTGGCTTTGGAGCCAAATCTAGCTGTGATATGAAGAAATGGTGTGCCATTTGGATGCTACCTGCTTCCATGGCACAGGATGTGCTGCTTGCTAAATCCCTGCCAGCCTACAGGCAGAGCTGTTCTTACCCTCCATAATCGTTGCCAGCCTCAAGCAGCAATAATTACCTCTACGTGAGCCAGCACTGCGACTGCTCAATTTCCTTCCTCTGAATTTCTGGAGATTAAGTAAGATGTAACTGCCAGTGGATTTCTGTGCTTCTACCACTACCTAGCTGGTAAAAATGCCACGTTGCAAATGCTAGGGGAAAAATAAACTATGCTCTGCTAATTGCAAATTTCAGATGAGAGGAGTCGAGACCTTCTTCTCTCTTTAAAATGCTTGTTCATTAAATATAGTATCAATACTCAGCAAATTCAAGACCATGCTCAACATCTTTTTCCTTAAAAAAAAGGTCAAGATACCAATCAGTGAAAAAAGGCCATACCTTCTACATGTCCCACAAATGCACCTCCTTAAAAAAAAAGAAAGAAGTGGATTTACTGTTTGGCTTTAGTCCAAGGCGTGGATGTGGGGAGCAGAGCTCTTGTCCTTTTCCTCGACCTCGACAGGGCAGGGAGACACCAGTGCTGGTTCCCTCCGGACTCTCTGCCATCTGTCTCTGCCTCCCTGTTTCTCCCACAGCCTCCCGTGACATACAAAACATGTGTGCATGCAGATGCCAGATTCTGACTTGCAGAGAGCTCTTTTTTGACCAAGGGCCAACCTCGCAGCTCGCATGATTCCTTTATGAATCCTAAGCACGTACCATCTTGCACAAATACTGACGTGTCTTGCTCCGCCGCCTTTTATAAAGAATCCTAATAAAATGCCTCAACAAATGTGTGTGTCCACTTCACAAAAATACATAAGTGCTCCTGGGGGATATTTCCATGGATTTAAAAAAAACCCCAACAATTTGCTTTAACAAATGTGTGTGTTTGGGATGGGGTACTGCCCCACCTTGATGCCTATGTGTGCTGACTGTCAGGGTGGAATTCCTATCTTAGTTTTAGGGAAAAAAGTAATTTGTTAGGAAAAAAAACAGCAGAAAAAAACAGGTTTGGAATTTTTTTGTGAGTTTTTTTGTTTTGTTTGGGGGTTTGGGGTTTTGTTTGTTTGTTTGTTTGTTTGTTAGGTTTTTTCCTTTTGGTTTTTTTTAAATTTTGTTAGGGCTTTTTTTCTGGTTAAGCATTATTTTGAACACTACCCAAAAATACTGAAACTCTGCTCTCAGTTGCACCAGCTATTTACCAACACCCTCCTTTGCCCTCTCTTTGCATTGACATATGATTCTCTTTGCATTGACATATGATTCTTCACTGAGCCAGTTCTAACTTGGGTTTTGCTACTTGTCTTGCAATTAGGGCAGCTTGTTCACTGAATTTTTTGTCAGTAAAGATCTTAAAACTACTTTCAGGCAGTCTTTCCTCCTTCCCATGCAACTACCCTTACACATTCTACACTATCCTGTTTTCTGGCAGAGTCCCCATGGCCATGGACAACACTGTGGTAATAATGGAGACAGTTTTTTAAAGCTTTTTGACAAGTGATTCTCAAGGCATAATTGACTTTTCCTCATTAGTACTGGTGGCATATTTTTAAATATTACTGTATTTAAGCTGAAGATTATTCCTGTAATACTGTAATATCCCACTGTTAGAATGGGGAACAGAAACTTCAGCCTAGGCATGCTGTTTAGAAGTCTGTAGTTGCATACTTTTGAAAAATCTTCGTTTTCATGAAAATAAATTGATTAAATTGTAAATTTAAATTGTTTCTTAGCGTATTTTCAGTTCTCTGGATAGTGACTAAAGACTGTGTGTATTTGAGTTGAAAACAGATTTTTGGTATGTGACTAAGGCTTTTTATACAGACTTAGGTATGTCTGAAAACTGCTGGGTACAGGATCCCATGAACTCTCCTCCAGTGCTTTGGCTCACATTGGCACACTGCTTCTCACCATTGCTGATTCCAGCTTAGACTGCCATCTCCAGTTCAACCCCGATATTGTTTAATGTGCAGCTGATATGCTTAATAGGTGCACTACACGCAGATGTATTTATACGTATGTAAATACACATCTGGACACAGGCACGCATACATATGTATATTGTGGTTTAATATGTATCTAGATTTAAGTGTTGGGCATAACACTGCTTAATGGGATTCAGTTGCTAATGAGGCATCAGCTGAAGGTCAGGGAGATGTCTGGCTCCTCTGAACCAAGCTGACAGTGTTTCCCAGTGCTCACATATATATCTGTGGAGCTCATGTGGGTCTCATTTCTGCCCTTTCTGAATGTCCTTGACTAGTGTGCCTGGCCATCTTTTGGCTGCCAAGATCTAATGCAATCTTATTTTATAGCCAGGTTGCAAGGGGATTGTACATTGTGGGCCTAGAAAAGGTCTCTCATTCTGATGTCTGAAATTATCAGGCAGAAAATAAATTAAGGTTTATTAAAAAAAACCCCAACAGAACACCCAAACATTTAAAACCCCACTATTGTGGATCTTGACCCATACAAAGATTCTGTGGGCAAAGTTTTCAAACTAGGCTTTTCCTGCACAATGGTCCCATCTATTCTTTCTTATTTGCCAGGACCCAAGTTCAAGATAATTTCTTTCTTCTGGAAAGAAAAAGAAACTTCACTGTACCTCATATTTAGTAACTGTCATCTGTTCTGCTTCCTGATTTCATTTAGCAAAGTCATCAACAGTCATATGAGAAACTAGGAACACTGAACTGGGTTTATGGCAAACAAATTAGTAGTGTTCACACTCAGAGGTATTATTTTGAGATAGGAACTGAGGGCTTGTGTGAGAAAACTCTAAACAAGTGAGATAATTGAGTGGAAAATCTTAGCAGAAAGGTGAAACACTATTTTCAAAATGATTTTTGTCCAATGATCACTTCAGCTGCATTCTATCTTGCCTTAACAAATGAGTGCCTGGAGCCAGATGACACTCAAAATTGTGTCTCTTCATAGTACTGAACAGTTTGCATCTGACTTGTGAAACGCATCTTTCAAGGCTTTGTATTTATTTGGAATTTCTCTCGAATAGAACTGAGGGAGGAGAGGTAATTTGTGTTAAACAGAGCCTGAACTGTGAACTTGCCTTGAGTGTCAGCTTAGATGCGTCTTTAAGAGAAGCATCAGAAATGTAATTTGTCATATGAATGCACAAAGCTAGTCATGAGTCAAGATATCCAGCTTATAATTGCTCTTCACCTCACACAAACATTTGGGTTTGGACACATGCTTTTTATTTCTTGAGGTTTTGGGGGGGTTTATTTGGGGTTTTCTTTGGTTTTGTTTTGGTGTTGTTTTGTTGTTGTTGGTTGGTTTTTTTCTTTGTGTAGCACCCAATGAGAAATTCTTCTTTTAAAAATACTTTATACTCCCCAAAACACAGGAGATCTGAGAGTGAAATGCATAACATTACTGCAAACTATTAATTACTTTTGTAATTTCAGGAGAAGAAGAAGCAGAGGTGCTTAGAGGAAGCAAGAAATAGAATTAATAACTGTGCTTTAAGTGGGCACAGTTCATAGTTTTGATCTTCTAGTAATACAAGAGATATAAAGAGAGCAGAGCTGGAGGAACCAACACAATTCACTCCTGTCTTTCAATAAAAGACAACATTGAAAAGGAAAAGTTGTTTATAATATGAAGCTTTGGAAAAGCCCCACAAACCACCTCTATCTTTCATACATAAAAGAAATTATCATAATTAGTTTTTTTAAATAAGCAATAATATTCTGAAAATTAAACTATGTAGAGGAAAATTTATGAAAGTGAAACACTGCCTAGTGCCTTGGTCTTTTTACTAATAAATCAGAGAATGTGAGATGAATATTTTGATTTATAAATAACTGCATGATTGAATAAGGTTGAGTTTTTTCAGATGTGACTTAATGTGTTAAGTATTTCTTTCCTTTATAACTGGAAGGGGAACCTGAAAAAACTGAAATGTGGTTTTCTTTGGTATGTAAGTAAACTATAAATGACCTTTTTGTAGTGAATCTGTATACTTTAATTTTAAAAGTTTTGTGATTTATTAGCAGGAAAAACTTATGTCAGCCCTGCACCAATAGTCTTGTATAGAGACCGTGGTCCCATACCCAGAAGATCCTGTCACTGTCAAATGCACAAGACACAGCTAGTATTGCCCATCAGCTTCAGGTCTGTACTAGGCAGAACAAATTTCATGCCTTTGCTGCAAGGAGAAGGTATCAATTCATACAGCTATAGATTTATTTTGATTTAATGCTTTTGAGTATTAGAAACATTCTGGAAAAGCTACTAGGTTTTTCTCTGCAATGACTATTTCTTTGGCAGACGAGAAAATCTCATATTGGAGTAGCTACTATTAGTTGGAGAAATCCTCAAGGATTCTTTTTGGTAACACTTTAAAATACTACCTGTTTCTTCAGATGCTGGAGAATGTTATCCCTCTGGATGCAGACTGTGGAAACACAGAGAGAGATACAAACAAACTGCAGTATGTGCTGTGTATTTACTTAAGTGTTTGTAAACTATGTAACACCAAAAAAAGCAGGGATCAACTGTATTAACCGACCTGAACTTTTGTCACATTCTGCTGTCAAATCTTGTTTCATTAATAAATACCTAATTCATGGAAGAGGCAAAATGTATTTCTCAAAAGTACAATTTTATGACTTGAAGTTTGTGCTTTACTGACACCATTTTAATGAGACTCCTATCTAGTGGGTGACATCCCTGCCCTCGGCAGGGGCTTGGATCCAGATATGGGTCCCTTCCAACCCATTTACTGTGCCCTACAGTTATCTTCCAAGGAGGAGTTTTACAGTTCAGGACTCTGTTGGGCACTGTACACACCAACACACGCACGCAGAGCTGTACTTCTGTGCCTCTTACGCTACCCCAGCAAGACGCTCAGGCGAGTCAACTGCAAAACAAACATCCTACGTGAGCCCTTCTTAGGGTTAAAGTTCTGTCGCAAGGTGAAAATACCGCCCGAAATTATTGTTCAAGATCGTAAAGATGTGGTAAAAAAAAGTTGCGCGGCCTGCCTGCCCCTCCTCCCCGCATTCTATTCTCCCCGCACGCCGCCGCGCTCCGCAGCCGCCGGCCGTTCCCCCGCCGTTCCTCCGGCGGCGGGGGGGGCGCGGCGCTGGGCCGGGGTGCCGAGCCCAGGGGCCGAGCCGCGGGGCGCGGCCGAACCCGGCTGGGGGCAGGTCTTGCGTTGCCACCGCAGCACGTCCCCACCCGCTCGGCCGGAGGGGAGCTCGCAGGAATCCATTTTAGCGGGCCAGCGCTCGCCGAGGGCCGGCTGCGGGCGCGGCGGCGGGCGGAGGAACAGTCGGCAGCACCTCGGAGGCACCCGCAGCGCCCGGCGGGCGGTGCGTGCGGCGGGCGGGGGAGAGGCGGCCCGGGGAGGGAGAGACGGGTGAACCATCCCACAAACACACGCTGAGAGCTCGTGGCAGCAGAGAGCAGCGTTTGGGTTGGATACCCCTCCACACTCCGTCCCCTTTTTTTTTCTTTTTTTTTCCCCCTCTTTTCTCTCCAAAAAACATGGCTGAAGCTGGGACGGGCTTTTTGGAACAACTCAAGTGTTGCATCGTCTGGTCCTGGACTTATCTCTGGACGCTGTGGTTCTTCATCATGCTCTTCCTCGTCTACATCTTAAGGGTGCCGCTGAAGATCAATGACAATTTAACCACAGGTAGGCTGCGATCACCGCCCGCCCCCCGCGCCTGCCCCGGGGGGCGGCTCAGCCGGCGGTGCCCGTGGGGGAGCGCCCGCCGCCGCCTCCTCGGGTGTTCGAGTACTGGCTTAAGCTACGTGTACTGTTTATATTGTACCCAAGCTTTTTTTTTAGCCAGGATTAAAACTTTAATTATGTTCCTGATAAAAATTAGATCTCAGTTGCTTCTTCTGAATGATAATAAATAATGAGAGTGCAAGTTTGGAGGATTATCTCTGTTGCAATGGACTTTGCTTTGGCTGTTCAGGCTTATGAAGGTAGTGTGCCACTGCTATATGGAATCAGCAGTAACGTAGTATTAGTCAGTCTGGATTGGGCAGTTATGTCTTTATCTTGAAATTGCTTCTTTTTCGTACCCATCTACTTTGCTCATTTAATTTCTGACGCCCATGCTGGAGAAGACTGCTTGTTTTGGGGCAGATGAGCTGTAACTCATGTGGCATCCCCGCTGCTGGGAAGTCGAAGGTTATCTGAGCGTTTTTCACCCGTCCTTCTGACCTGTTCTCTGTTTGATAAGCCTTTGGCAAATCCAGGATCAAAGAATTTAAAAAAAAAAAAATCAGCATATTGCTGTTTTCACCTTAGGCGTAAATGCAATTATAAACAACTTTAAGTGAAATTTTGGTCAAATTTTCACAGTATATCTTTGGATAATGTCCTGTTTCTTCTGACATTGCCACACACTGATTAGAACAAGATGTAATTCTTGTTGCTTTATTCTTAATAATTTATGTAATGCGTACATCCCAGGTAAACATTGCAGGCCATGGTTGTCGAGCAAAAATGTAAGAATGCTTTATATTATAATTTTCGCTATTAGAGAAAATCACAGGCATCCATCTGAGAGTAATCAACCCCCTCTGATTTCTTCCTGAGTTTGAACAAACTAATTCTTCATGCACCTTCTCATTTGAAATGTTACTCCAGCCGTCTTCAGCTGAGTCATCTTGGAATTTACTGAAATGTCTCAAAATGCAAGTAAAATGGCAGTATGAAATCATTGAGGAGGTTAAAAAGACTGAAGAAAGTCCCAGAGTGTCTGATGACAATGACTTACCAGGGGAGAGCAACAGGCACAGTATGGTCTTTATGCATCATCTGTTCCTAAATGGAGTTTATTAAAAAATTAGCACTGGTAATAACATGATGGGCTTTTGTTTTGTTTAGTTTTTCAAAGCTTTTGTGAATGGATTATAAACGATTTATTGTAGATCCCCCCCCCCGGTTGATTACAGTCGGATTCTACTGTCATTAGTTTAAGGTTGCTCATTAAGTACCACAGCAACTGTTGATGTGATACCAATCAAACATGTTTCAGTGATGTGAAAATAAATGTGTAAATGTTGCTACTAAAACTTCTGTATGACGTAAAGAAATAGTAAGGTGATTAAAAACAATGACTGGGCATTTTCCCAGAACAAGCTGAATCTCTTGGTGACTTGAGGTCAAACAAAGTGGTTTTCAGTACCACCAGAGGCAGACTTAGACAGCTGGTAAGAAAAACGCAGTACCACAGGTATGATTTGCACTTCATGAAATAGTGATTTAGAAACCTTTTGGAGATTTAGATCAAACACCTGAAACCGAGTCCACGGTGGGCTGCTGTGATATGGAGGACTAGTGTGGCATGTATAGGGGAGCACCTGCTAGAGGAACCTGGTGCTTGCTGCTGCTGTATGATTTTGTTTTTCCATGCCTAATGTCAGTATTTTTAAAAGGAAGTGGAAAAGCTGGAGAAGATACTGGAAAATTTATTCCATGGCTGGAGAGAAGCATCAGAATAAGATTACAGTAAGGAGGTGTTGTCATGGGGAGGAAGAAATGGCCTTTTAATTATGAAAAGAATTATAAGAATTGATGACTGGAAGCAGAGAGCAGAACTCAATTTTGTAATTATCAGGCATTAATTTTTAGCAAACTTGAGTCAGCTCGTAAAGGAACCTTTGGGTTTCCCATGTCTGAAAGTCTTCAAATCTGGTGGTGAAATAGGGGCCACTAGTGTTCATGCAGCCTTAAATTGCTTTTTGGCAAGGACAGGGCAGCAGGCTGTGCACCACTGGCAGTCAGAGTCATTGCAGACGGTTTCACCAGATAGGTCACATGTATCAGAAAGTTTTACTAAGATGAAGTGTGAGGCCTTTTTTCACTCTTTCAATGTTGTACAGGTGTTCAAACCCCAAGCATTAGTGCAAGTTGTTCATCATGTGTGTTTCAGTGGGCTCCCAGGCTTGAAAGTCCTCAGTTTGGCCAAGCATAACTTCAGTGTCCTCAGTGGAGCACGTTACTGTGGTACAACCAAAGGGAAATCTAGTCTGTCACATAAAGATATTAATGTAAAATCTGATTGTGGTTTTTTTAATGGAGGGGATTTTTTTCATTATTTTAACGTTTGATGTCCGAATCATACAATTATGAATAGGAGAATTTGAACTCTTGTACCATACCATTAGTCAGGAAGCAAGAGAGGACACTTAATATGCCAGGCTAAAATATTAAGTACAGAATAACCAGTTGAGGAAGCGGATGTAATCATCTTATTCCAAAATAATTAAACATGCTTATTTTATATAACATGCTGTATGTTCTTTCCGTGTTGGCACTTGCACAATTTCTGAATGCCACACTAATCTGAACTAAGACACACCTCTTCTAAAAATGTGCAACCTTGCGTGTTTTTCCTGTCATAAGAGTTTGGGTTTCTAGTCATATCCTAAGAAGGAAAGAGACCCAGAATTTAAACAGTTTCTGAGGATTTTATTTATCCTTTCAAAGTGCAACAGAAAGATGGATTTTATGACCAAAGCATTAAGTGTGACTGACTTGTGACAAGGCAGACAGGACGAAACCTCTGACTTGCTGAGGGTAGAGAAATCAGAAAAACTGATTTCCTAAGAGTGTGAAAAATAAATATATGGGTATGAGCTCTGAGTTGAGTCTGGCTCTCTCGGTGTCTGTGGAGTATTATTACCTTTCTGAGGGACATCCCACTTCAGCTGTGCTGGAGCAAGGCCCCATGGTGTTACCAGTTGAACCACTAGAGAGGGGAGGGTTAGAAGCCTGCAGAATGAAAGCAAGCAAGTAAAGTTGTCCTGCCAGGCCCCTGAGGTCAACAGGCCTGGGATAGTCATGGCTGGAGGACGAAAACCGCATCACCTTGGTGGTTATGACAAAGTTACCGTATCAGGAACAGGGTGTCTTTCTTCAGCATGATTTTTAAAAAATTATTGTTATTACATTCCTACTGAAATCATTAACTAGAATTTTAATTAATGTGCGGTTTGTGACCATGTAATAGGCTTCCCTTAAAGCCCATCACCTGAAATACTGTGCATGGTGCCGGCCATCTGGAGAGGGAAGAGGCTGGTGTGGAGCAGGGCTGGCAGCACTGGCCATCGCCAGGTCCGCACTCATCCCTGTGGTTTGTGCATGCGTGGGCAGGGGGCAAAGTGGATATGTTCAAAGTCCTGTAAAAGTAGAATAGCAACACTTTCTCTTCATCCAGGAGTCTCTTGGAAGACACAAAATTGAGAGGTTTTTTTAGTCAGCCTGATTCTGTGGTGATCTGGCCCATCTCAAATGTGTTCACTGGTGTGTGCCTTGCACTGACTTTGGTAAGCAAAGTGATGCCAAGGGGTTTTTGCTTTTTGTAGTTTTATATGTTAGAATTCCTGTAACTTTCCACTGTAACCGTAGTCAGTAATACCCTATGTCCCAGACAAAGTAGAACCATTTTATTGTCTTAGCATTCCAGACTTGAGAACATGTTATCGCTTTGTTACGACTGGAAGACGAAAGTTTAGAGAGAACAGAGAACTCCAATAGAAAGCTGCCGTGAGGAGATGATCCATCAATTTTATCCCTTAATTGGAGAATCTTTGTAAACTATGTTAATTTGCGGAACCCTAATATATAGAGCGTGTTGCACGGAACCTTACACCCTTTTTTCCATACCCTCACTTACTTACCTGTCGTTTGTACACTGGGCCTTTTGTATCGGTCGTGGGGAAGGGTTCCCTCCTCCCTGCAACTGCAGTTTGCTCGGAGAATCTCTGAAATAAAGGGTTTTTTGTTTTTTCCCTATCCTCTTAACTTCACCTCAGCTTCTGCTTTTAACCTGAAAGGCAACAAAAGCACTTGGAAAAATCCCATCTCACTGAACCCTCACTTTATGAAACTATCTTATATTAAACCATGCAAGAAAGCTGAATGTGATTTTGTTAGCAGAAATACTACGGATGATAAAGAGATGGAGCCTGCCTCAGGTTTGGGCTGTGCTGTCTTAGGGTGGTGACTGCTGTCAGTGAAGTTCATCTCATTTTTGTGATCTTCCCTTTCTAGGCTTCCTGACCCTGCAGATCTGTACTGGGCATTGGTGAAATGTGCCCCAATAAGTTGCAATGTGAGAAAAAAAGAGTAACTTTTCATTCCCACGGTCTCAAATTCAAGTAGCAGCAGAAAACATTTGCCTGTTACTAAAATTTGACTAATGGTCGCATTTTTCCTGCTGCTGATATTTGGCCATGTGGAGCTGCATGTGTGCAAGCTGCGGTAATAAATGACCCTTAGGGCAGAAGGATTTTTTGGGGACTGGATGCCTGGAGATTTGTATTCCCTGGACCAGGGGGCACAGCTGCAGGAGCTGGGGCTGCTGGTGCCCGCTCGGCCCCTGCAGCCAGCGTTCGAGGTGTGTTTGCCGCGATAGCATCTTGACAGCCGGTCAAGAGGTATTGTTCCCCTTCATAAATTTAAGCTAGGGAAGTTAATCATGAGGGTTGGAAAACATTAACCTGACAAAGGCCAGGGAGTGACAATTGGTTTGAAAACCAGTGAACAGTTTCTTTCTTTTGAGAAGAACTGAAGGACAGTTTTAGCATTGCCAACTTGCTGGTAGTTGCTTGGCCTTTTTTCAAAGTCATCTGCTGTCATTGTCATGGGTTTCTCTGTAAGCATCTGCTGTGTGAGGTTTAGAAGTGAGTGTGGTGGTGGGTAGATCGACAGAAAACCTAGAGCAAAACTGATGCCACCAAAGGAGATGGAAGAATTCTTAACTCCCTGCAAGTGCCGTGTAGATTTTTTGGGTTTTTTTTAAGAACTTCACTGGTGAAAGTAAAATTTCAAATGCAAGACCACTTCTGTCAAGGTCAACATTAATTCTGCATATGAAAATCGCAGAATCAGTTATGGATAGTTTGCTCACTGACACAAAATCACTTGTATTAATTTTTCCATTTTTTAGAATGTAAATGAAATATTTACAAAATACTGATCTTATTTTCTGCTTAGTGGAATTAAAGTTATCTTAACTGTTAACCCCTCTCTTCAGCTGTATTGGTTACAGCACCATGAACCGTTTGCAGTGGCTGCTGAGCCTCCAGACAGGGTTTGGATGTTAGAGGTTTCTTTGGTCTACCTTTTTGGGTTTTGCAAAATACTAGTTGTTAGTGGCTGTAGGCTAATATTCAGGAGGTTATTATAAAACAGATTGTAACTGTTCTAAACATGTGTATTTTCATCATGGTACAGTTGGAAGGTCTCCCTTTAATTTTTTATGGAGAAGATTATGATGTGCATGAAAGTAGTGTGTTACTTTAGACAAAAATCTTTATAGATTAAACTGGAGATTCGTGGGGGAAAAGCCCTATCAAAACTTGCTGGATCAATTCCCGATGTATGTAGTATACAATGATACTTGTTTTCTATGAATTTTGACATTTCTTCACCAGTTTGACTTTTTGATTGAGCTTAATTTTTCAGTCAGCATCAGATACTGGAAACGGAGCGAAGTTTGTAGGAAATGCAAGGTTTTTGGAAAATACTTATTTAAGAAATTGACTTTCTTACTGCAAAAACTCTAGAAGATTTGCAGTCAATCTTTCAGGGGAAATGTGTAAGCCAGAGTCCTCAAAATAATATTTGATAACATCTTGAGTGAGCTTACTTTAACACTGACTGATATGCAACCATGGAGCTGTACTACCAGCTTCTAACTGAAGTCTAATATATTCTGTGTGCTGATGAAAATCTACGGAAATGCTCCAAAAACTGCATATATGTAGTGGGATTTTCCTAAAGCATGCACTGAGTGCCTGGACAAATTTAACCTGAAAGAACATAAGCCCCCCATCATTTACAGGGGTCATAGGTCCTACTTGTCTGAGCAGCTGTGAAAATACCACCATTCTAAATTAAAGAAAAATCTTTAAATAGATATTTTTAGTGGTTATTTTGTAAACAAAGCAAATGCAAAAATCCAGATCATAAATTTGTATTTGTGAAAGACCAAGGTGCTAAATGGTGTCAGTGCCTCAAGGACTGAAAAGAGAGAGATAAGCGCATATTTTGTGCCAAGGCTCTACATTAAGTAAGAAACAGGAGATGATGCCTTCCTGAGACCAGCACCTGGCAGGAATTAGGAAGATTATGTTAGATAAAACAGAAATTTTGGAGGGAATGACCTGCCTGTGTTTTAAAAGGGATTCTCTGAGAGGAGCTATGGAGAGTCTAGCAAAACCACACTGCTGTCCTAAGGGAGCTCAAGCTGTTTATCTAATCACAGAAAAGCTACTTGACAGTAGGTAAGGAGGTGTAAGAGCTTTAATCTAGTTGACAAACATATAGTGAGCTTCCTAAATATTTGGAGTTAGAATGCACATTAACTTGTCAGAATTAGGGCCCAGATCATCAGTGGTCCAAAGAAAGCCTGTCTGCCAGACTTGCTGTGTGCAGTGCCCTCACTTTAATAGAGAGATGGTTGCTTATGCTGCAATATGGGAATATTTATATATAATTATTATTTATATATAACTATTAATATAGGGGAGGCAAATCTTAAAAAAGGAGTGTTCACAAACTGAACCCAGGGGCATGCATATGCTAAGTATTTTTTATAAGAGTTTTTTGAAGATGCATTTTTGGACCCAGCTGTGATGGCAAGGGATGCTATGACTCTTCATCTTTGACTCTCATGGTATTAAGACCCTCCGTTTACTGAAGATTTCCAGGCTCTTCAGTGGGGAAACTGGGAGTGAAATCTAATGGCCCATAATAAACAGGAGAGCTGACTAGTTAAAACACTACATGCTGAGGTTTAAAAGACCCCACACCCAGGTAGAAACATGTGCTGATGGCATGCAGGAACGTTGTGCACAGGGGCTCCGATAATCCCCAGTTGTGCCAGAACTTCTATGCACTTGCCTCACCAAGTCCAAGGTTTCTGTGCACTGCTCAGTCAGCTGGCAAGCTCTCTACTTGAGGGAGACTTATTTGTCTTGTTGGCAAGTGGTAAAGCAAATAAAACCACTTAAGTGGTGACTTAGGTTGGAGGTCCAAGCAGTTTCTTCTGGATTGAGGGAATGAAATTGCTGTCAGAAGTTGATGAAGATGCAGTCTTCTGTGCGGCAGTCACAACAAGTCAGGATTCACCTTTTTTTAATAACAAGACTAGTCGTTTAAGAAGGTATTTTATATTTAGCAAAATAAGCCCCTGCTCCAGATACCTGTCAGCATAAGTACAACTGAAAGTTCTGTTGAACTGTACAAGGAGAACTAAGGCACAGGGAAATGAGACCCTCATCAGGCAAACCCTCAAAAGGGCTTGATTTGTTCTGCAAGCATAGGCCCAGGGCTTTACTGCACAGGTAATTAATATGCATGAATTCTCAAAGACTTGGGCCTAAATAGCTTACTAAGGTACTGCAGGAAGCCTGTAGCAATACCAGGGATAGAGTCCCCAGTCACTTCAGTCCAAGGGCTGTTTTCCCTCTCGTTATTTGATCATCACATCTAAATTTTGCTCTGTTTTACAAGAGCTATTTCAGGAACATGCTTAGGGCATTTGTCAAAGAATTTAGGATAATGCCTATCCTGGTCCTGTGGACAGTCTGTGAGGTGCTTGTGGGGATATTACTTGTCTGTTGGCTGTTAAAGGGGCTTTTCCACCTGTCTTTAAATTAGCTCTTTGTGGCACTGGAGGTATCTATTGAAAATGGTGTTATAAACTCCAGCTCGTCCTCATGTCTGTGAAGTGTCATGCGTACCACTAATGCTGTGTAAATACTGATGAGTTAAAGTTGCTTTGTGAAATCCCAGCACAGGCTAATTGGAATTTTTTTTGTGTCTTGGTCAGGCACTGCAGAAGGGCAACCGATTTTAACAACGAGAACACTAAGCTTAAGCAACGATAATGCATTTAAAGACAAGAGTTAATGTCATGCTTTCAGCAGACAGAACAAACAAGTTGTTACTGTTAAGCCTGAGGAAAGGGCCTAAATTCAAAGTCCAAATTCAACCTTGCCAGCTGCTGAGAGAACACAAAGATTTATTATTGTGGAATCTAAACTGGAGATTTGTCACTGTGGTAGACTCATTGCTTAAGTGATTAAGTGCACTTAAATATACCAATTAGAAGGATGAAAGCTATGGGGCAAAAATGAAATGCAGTCATCATTAAGATTTCCGTTCTGTGTAGTGTGCTAACTGCAACCATGAGATTTCATTTCCAGCTCACTTTCTAGAAATAAACTTGGCTTATTAAATGTCAGACCTGTTAGGTTGATGCGCAGGGTCTTGTGCTCAGTGGCAAGACACTCAGAGATCAAATTTAAAGCACAAGAAATATTTTCATCATTGTTTTATTTTATAAGGCAGCCATTTATTTCTCAAGAAAATATGCTTGTAACCTGAGAGTATCATAGATGTTGAACTTCACATAACTAAATGTTTTCATGACATGTCCTGTGTGTTTGTGCTGAGGACTGAGAGTTGTTTACAGCATAGCTTCGTCTGAAGCAAGGTTATATGATCCAGTAATGCACTTAATCTTCCGTGTGAAATTTCTCTTGCTATTTTTAAATCTGAAGTGAACTTGATAGCAGTGTACCTATTTGGTATGTTTTATGCAAATCTCAGCTATGCAAATCGCAGACTAGTCAATTCCTCAGTTTTCAGAGAGAAGGTTAAACCAGATCCGGTCAGGAGAAGGCTTGCAGCTGGCCTTCCATACCCTGTGAAAGGGACAAGGGGACAGAGGCCCCAGCTGAGACTCAGGGCACTTCTTGAGCAGAGGCCAACTTTGTGCAGCACCAGGGTGCTGCAGCTGAGCTGATGAGCCCTCCCTGTGGAGAGAAGGACCTGACGAGGTCTTGTGCAGGGCTGTAGTGATGCACTAGTGCTTTTAGAAGCCAGAATTGTCTTCTCAATAGTGCTTAACTTTATGGATTTATCTGCCTGCTTAGAGTAGGCACCTGTATTGTGCTGTGTTGTTATAAAAGTGCCTTCTGGTCCCTGTGTCTGTCTGTCCAGCTCATTGGCTCAGAACAAAGAAGGATTGATACAAGCACAAGAGAATCTCTGTAGCAGTAAATATTCTCCTATATATTCCCAGAAATTATTGTCAAGAGTTTATGGTTTAAAAGTGCTGAGCACAGCTCTGTTAGCAGTCACCCCCAAAGCCACACAGTCTTGTGGGAAACACAAGTCCTGAGGAGCTGTCATTAGCTCCAGGATTTCTGAAGATGCCTGGGCTGCAGGATTTCCTCAGACCTGGCTAGTAGGGTTTGGCCTGTGTTGCAGCTGAGAGTGTTTTGTCAGAGGCTCCGTGGAAGCTGGAGTTTTCACCCTTGATGTCTTCCTGTGGAGGAGTCTGTAGGGGCTGTGCCCTGTGGTGCTGGAGAGGCGTACAGACCTCTCTGGGTACCCGACTCCAACACTGTCATATTTTACATTATCTTCTCATAAACCACGTCACTGGGGTTTTTTTCAGAACTTGATAATTCTTACGGAGAGGAACTTTGCTCTCACTCCGGCTTAGGTGTATTTGTGGCGGCTTGCATATGTTTGTGCTCATGACAGCTCTCTCCTTTACCTTCAGAAGGAGCATCCCCACTGTGAGGACTGGTTCCCAGTGTACTCATGGGGTTTTTGCTGCCTGTTCTTCCCTTTAGAGATTGAGTCGGTTGGCTGTCCTAGTCTGTTCTCCTAAAACAGCAGAATGTCCTTGATTCTGCTGGTAGTACTTTATTCTTTCAGTTGTCTGTCCATTTCATAACTGGGTTTGTACACTGTATGTCATATGCCAAGGTAAGGCTTCATGGCCTTATATAGTGTAATTAATCCTTCATTGCCTTATATAGTGTAATTAATCCTTCTCACCTTCCACTGGACATACTTTTCCTTGCTGGTCCCTTGCGTTTTGCCCCTTTAACTCTGATATGGCATCTCTGGCAGCTCATTCCAGGTGCTTTCTGTACCTCCTGGTTTTGGTAATGAAAATACTCAGTAAGGTTCCATTGGCAGCTCCATGTGCTCTCCACACAGTCCAGTGCTTCCAGGCTGGCTGCACGTTTCTTCATCTCCTGTTCTAACTAGTTTTCTACAACACTGTCGGTTCTTTACTGAAATCCAAACAGTTTAGAGCTACTCATTTTTCTTGGTAAGAGAACTGAATATTTTTAATAAAAGGGCAGATCTGATTGGTCTGGCATGATTTATTTATTTTTCATTTTATCCTACTTTTCGTGTACCTCCATTGCTTAATTTACTGTTTTTTTAAATTCTCAGCTTTCAGATATTACTGCCTCATAGTTCAGTAGCTTGTAGGTCTGCATATTAAAAACAGAAAGATAAAGTATTCTGGCATAATTTGAGGAGTTTCAACAGTTTATTAAAACTGTCTCAATGTGGGGCTTGCTTTTACAAATGCTATTTCTTTCAGCAAGATGATTTCTGTATATTCTCTTAATCTTAACTATTTCTTGAACATGTTAAGCCCTTTGAATTCTATCTTTCTCCTGTCACAGTATCTCTTTTCCTGCCCTTTTATTATTTTTTTCCCTCCACATTCAGCAGTTTTGTTCCCATTCAAAAATGAAATAAGTATTCACTTTGGTTTGGAGACTACTGTATCCTGTTTCTTACCGTGCTGTGTCTTTACTTGTTTTGTTGAAATAGTCTTGCTGGTTTGTTGGATTTGTTGTGATATATATTAACTGGTTTTGTACAGATCTTAAGTTATAACTTAGTCTGACTTTTTGCAGATATAATTTTATTTCTGTGCCTTTTGTCCTCACCAAAGAAGAGGCAAATCTTTGAACATCCCAGGTCTTGTGAATGTTACTTGTACAGATACTGCTTTATTTTAGGGTCTTAGCTGATTGGTGTCTATGAGGTAGAAACGAAAATTAACTTTCCATTATTATTTTGAGAAGATCTGTGTTGTAGTTCTGGCCTCCTTGAAGCAGTTGGTAAAGCTTGTACTGACTTAAGGAAATGATTGTGTTGCCCCAAGATGGTTTTTTTACATTAGTCCTGATATAAGAGTGTATATAGTGTGAACTATTCTCACACATGCCCCAGCAATCTGAAATAAGTTTGCACATTTGCTGCGTTCCTGGTTTTGACAGGTGTCAAGCAACTGAGAACTGGCAGCAGTGCAGGTAAAACAGCGTTAAGTAAAGGTATTTAGCATTAGAAAAAGTTGACCTGCCTAAACTTAATCTGCAAAGTTTCTCAGCTGCTTTTAAGTTTAAAGCTTTTTAATCAGTTACCTTTCCACATATTTTTTTAACTCTTGAAGTTGCAATACAAACTTTCAGTTTTACAAGGTATTGTAAGCTTTCTGAAAGTGTGACAAATTTCACACGATATAAGCCAAACCCAGTAATTAATAAATCACGCAGCTGAAAACTTTGGATGCTTCAAGTACTATTCTACTCTCTTCTGTAAGTCAGGTAGATCTAAAAATGCTGGTTTTTCTGCAGGCCACTCTCAAACTGGCAGTGATTATAGAACAATATCCTTATTGGGCCACTGTTTTTATTTGATGTTTCTGAATAATACATAGAGCAATATATCAAACAGTAATATATAAAATATAAGTTATATTATATATGCAAAGTACAATATATTGTTATATTATGTATAACATATATAGCATTAATATATACGTAATAAAATACAGTGCTGTCCCCCTTGTGTTTGAGGCTACAGCTCTATCAGCTGGGGTGCAGTCAGCGATGTGCAGGACTAATCAGCATAGTTTGCTACTTTCCTTAGGTGAGTATATGCTATTTCCTAGTAATATACGTTTGAAATAAATATCCTACAATATCTTCCTTACAAATCCATTTTTCCCTTGGTGCAGTGGAGTTCCTGTTGCTGGATGGCAGCAGTGTGTGGGTTTGGGTGCTGCCACGCTCTTCACTTTGCTGTAGAGATGTGAGTTGTCTGCTGGTGTGAGGGAGAGCAGCCACCCGTCAGTTCTTGGAAGGTGGCTCGGGAGCTGTGAATGCCAATTCAGCTTGGTTCACTGGGATGGCAGCTGCTACCCCTGGGATCACCCAGGATCTCAGCTCTTCCACTCTGGGTTATGACCCGTTTGCATCTTGGCAGTGGACCATTAGAGCTCGAGTTTGTGGTTTAGTTCAGGCTGAACACTGGAGACTTTCTTAGTTTAAAATAAACAACCAACAATCCAAAAACCAGCCACAGAGAGCCCACAGAGAGCTGCTCTGGCCATGAGCTCCCTGGCATACACAGCCCTCTGTACATTGCCATCGTCCTCTTTCCAGTGCACACGTGATCCTTCTGCACAGGCACAAAAATCAATAATAAACAGTAAATGAATAATGAGAAGCGTGCCAACCAAAATCTCTCATTTGCCTTTGCGTTTCTTTTCCTTTTCAAATCTAATGTGATAGAGAAGCATTTAAGGGAGAAGGATGCTGGGAATTATGAAATTTTATGAAACCTTTTTTCACAAAGGCCTTTGTTTTAGGAGCGAGGGAACTTGGTGGTATCTGTGGGGGCCAACGTTTCCTCACAGAGCCTCTCACTGCAGGCTGCAGCCATGGGCTCCTGGGCTTAGCCCCTCAGAAACTCTCTCCTTGTGTAAGTGTCAAAAACCTGTGGCACTGATGGAGTAGGTAGAGACATGTCTGGTGCAGGATGGGCTCTGCAGTCCTCAAATGTGTTTTTATACAGAAGGCAGATTTTGTCTGCCTTTGATCTTTGAGGTGAAGATAAGTTTGTGTTAAAAGTATCTTTTCTGTTCCAATTTGCAACATTAGTTTGTTTGGGATATGTATTTTAAACACACAGACTGGAATTATATCTGCAGGGAAATGTTTTCAGAAGCACCCAGGGTATTTCATCATCTAGATGGTTTAGTCAGCCATTAGTTTACTTATTAACATGTACTTAGTCATATGCTCTTTGTAATAAGCATACTAATAAACCAAGCAATGCTTTGCTAACTGAAAGAAAAGTTTCAAATTTCTGATACATAATGTATGACGTGCATCTGTAACGGCACAGTATTCTTTTATTCGTGTGCTCCTGCAATTCTGTACATCATAGCCGTTGCCTTTGCAGGAAGTTATGCTGTCAGTTTGGTATAAAAGTTAATATTAATGAGAGATGTGAGAATACCATAAAATAATAATAAACCAAAAATATGTGCCAATTCAAACAAATCTGATTATGGTGTTTGCTTTCTGTAAATGCTGTAGTTCAGCAAGAACAGCATTGACTGGCTCGGGTCCTCAATGTTGTCCTTAAAATACAGGTCTCTCTGGTGTGATGATCGCCAGCACTGCATGGCAGTAGATGAGAAATGCCTGAGGTTTTAATACTGTTCTTAATTTACGGTGAACAAAATAAATGGCATATTTACTTACAGAGACAGTTAACATTACTGTTTGGCATGCTGCAGTTTAACAGAAAGGATTCATTGAATTTGAAATTGTAGTTTCAGTTCACAAGACGTTTGTCATGCAGAAAACTAACTAGAAGTCAATGCACTGGCATTTGAGTCACTTCCATTTCCTAGTGGTTGCTATTCAGATGGGAACAGTGAGATTAAACTTTTATTCTATGTTGTTGGGTTGTAGGAGTTGTTTCCCCCATGTCTTTGCTTGTTCCCTTCCAGTTCTTTCCAGAGCACTTGAGCCAGCCCTGCACCTTGTCTTGCCTCAGCTTCTGTAAGTAGACTTTGCATTTGATACTCAGTAATGTGGCAGAAGTAGAGAAGTCCTGGTACAGATCTCACACTAGAGGGCATCCTTTTAAAGACACGGGAGTCATGCAGCCACAAGGAGAGGCAGCTGCAGCCTGTGAGAAATGAAGTCTGACACAAACATAGGTTTGCCTGAGTGTCAGAGACCTAGCAAAGGGTCATCAGTTTTCACAAGCAGACACATGCACACACAGACACAGCCCCATGCGGCAAACTTGGGTGTGGGGGAGCCCCTCCATCTGCAAGTGGAGACCCTAAACTGTCACTGTATTGCATCAAAGTATTGAGTTGAACGTAGTCACGTGATAGGTAAGAAATAAAGTTGTAGGACTATTCTACAACTGTTGTAGTTGTATGGCAAAGTCAAGTCCCACCCTTGAGCTTTGGAAATCTCCTTGGGAGAGGGTCCTGTATATGGCTTTTACAAGGTAGGATGCAAGATGAAGTTTGTAACATTCAGGTTTCAGACTACAGAAAACTGAAGGAACTATGGTGACTGTCATAAAGCTATATTATTTTAAGTAGGACAAAAAATGGAAAATGCAGGACTGATTGTTGACTAAAGGTGTCTCCTATTTGTCTTCCTGAAACAATTACCATAAAATAAGCTAAATAGCAAGTTGGAAAGTATTGTGGTGATGGGTGCTGAATCTGTGTGCCCATGCTCCTGCAGGCTGTGGACTTCAAGGCAGTGAGGACAGTTTACATGGAGGTTCTGAGGAGGTGACTAGTAGTAGCCCACCCACCCTTACTCAACCCACTGCCTCAACTGTTAAGGCCACAAAGTGTTCTTACAGACTAAAAGTAATTTCTAAGGCTCTGGAAAATTCATGCTAGTTGTTGTAGTTTAGTGTGTGTCTAACTCTGGCTGACTTTATGTACAAATAGCAAAATTAGCTCAGTTTCCTGAAGGTTTGTCTCCTCCCCAGCTGTTATTAGGTAGATCTCATTTATAATCTGTCTGAGCATTTTTGCCTACATTTAGACATGGTTTTGTTGTTTGTTTTGTGTATGTACAAACAAATTAAAGGTGTTGGTTGTTTCTTGTGTACCCCTTGCCCCCCAGTACAGCTGATCTATTCAGGCATCTGCAACTGTGGACACTGCTACAAGTCTCAAAGAATGACCCCTTTGTTTCAATATAAACTTCATAAAAAAGAATATGTATATTGCTCATTTTAGCATTTGGTGTCCTTTATCATGGATTTTTCAGGACAGAAGTCACTGCTTTCCTTTGGTGCTTATGTCTGCCTTGCTAAAAAAATCGTACACCACGTTGTTCTTTTATAAAGCAGTGTTCTTTTATAAATCAAATAAATCAAGGTCTAGTTCTGCTCATTCAGTTTATTCTCCAGCTGCTTTGTATTGTCTCTCGACTGCCATTGATATTTTGTGTGTATACAATAGCATCAGTTAAAAATGTAAGAGTTTGAAGCTGCTCAGACAGTTCAAACAGACTCTTCAACATCAGGGGCCTCTGGAATAGCGTATGTCTGCTTCATTGGGATTTTATCCGTGAGCTTCTTTGGGGAGTTTAAACTAGATTGGGGCACAAATGCCTAGTCTTTATATGGCTGGGTGTTAAATGCTAGCTCCTACCTCTATGTGATCTAGCAGACAGACCAAAGATAAATTTAGGTGATAAAAAATGAAGAACAGCATTGCAGGTATGATTTAGAGTAGGTTGCCAAGGGCTGAACAGATCTCAGTGGTTTGTGATGCCAGCTCCCCGCCCGTTCCGTGCTGATTAAATTGACTTTTTGTGTGTGTGGCTTGTTGTAAATGAACCACAACTTAAACTAAAGAGTCTTACAACGAGGCATATTAGGTAGAAGCAGTTTAAATACTTAAAATTTTTGTTTGTAAAGTATTTTAGTGAGAGCACGCTCAGCTGTGGTATGGTTTTATGACACATATTCATGAGTGGAACAAAAATATTTGCTAGTGTCTATCAAGACAAGACCTTAACTTTAGAGAGATTTCAAAGATGGAATACAAGAAAACAAATTTGTATGGTTACCAGCAACTCATATTCAGTGTCAAGGCCTAGGGATAGGTGTTCTGTTCTGGTGAGTCATCTCCTACATCTCTTTGTGTAATACACATTTCAGCCTTGTCCCCTCTTGAACTTAGCATGGTACAAATATATGGGAGGATGGTGACTTTTCAAGAATAGCTGCCTTGGTAGACAAGCCCTTGGCCTTTCTTTTGCTTGCTGCATCTTCTAATGCTGAACAACAATGGCAAGGTCAGAAGAACGAAAAGAAGTTTGCATGTGAAGTAGTTTGCTGTGGAAATATTTCTAATAGTTAAATTTGTCCAATGGTATTGTAACAGCTGAAGCTGAGAACGAGTAAGTGAACATGAAATACGAGCAGGGCTCACTGTGTATTTTTTTATTAAAAACAGTTCTTCCTATGTAAAGCAAAGGACAAATGCCTGATTTATTGATGAATTTTTCAAGTATTTCTCTGTATGTATTGGTTTTGCATGGCCAGGCTTTGGTAGCAGGAAGGCTACAGGGGTGGTTTCTGTGAGAAGCTGCCAGAAGCTTCCCATATGTCTGACAGAGCCAATGCCAGCCAGCTCCAGGATGGACCCACTGCTGGTCAAGGCCAGGCCAGTCAGAAATGGTGGTAACCCCCTGTGATAACATATTTAAGAAGAGAAAAAAAAAGTTATTGCGCAAAAGTAATTGCAGCCAGAGAAGAGTGGGGTGAGAATATGTGAGAGGAACAACCCTGGAGACACCAAGGTCAGAGGAGAAGGAGGGAGCGTTGGTGCTTCAGGTGCTGGAGCTGAGATTCCTGAGACCTGACAGTGAAGACCATGGTGAAGCAGCTGTGCACCAGCAGCACATGGAGGACCACAGGGATGCAGAGAATCCATCCACAGCCCATGGAGGAGATGCTGGAGCAGGTGGATTCCTGAGAATAGATAATACGTGATGCAGATTCAGCAAAGAACAGAAAATAACTTCTAATGAGTAGGTGACAGCTGTGATATGATCTTCCTTCATCTCTAGTTCAGTTTCACATGTGAGTTGCTACTTGGCTTGCCTTTTTATACTCTTATGGATAGTCTTACTGTAATTCCAAGTTTGAATTTTGATAGTTCTTGACTTGAGCAGCATCTTACCATACTGAGTGTTGCAAGTAAATTATGTGTTTAGTGAAAGCCTATCTTCTTGAACAGTTCTGTTTGTCTCTTATTTTATTGAATGACTGCTTTTTTTCCAATTCTGCTGCTTTATTCTACAGACACTTACAGTATCCCTTCTCCTTTAACTCTTACCTGACCTAAGCTATACTCATTCTTTTAACCTTATCCTTTGGATTACCATGGCTACAGCTCCCTCCACTGTCGTATTTTTGGATAGGGTGACAGTATGCATAATGTATGAGTAAACTACGATACATGAAATAGATTATTTATTTCATATTCCTTGCCATTCCTAATATCACATTTTGGCTGGTTAGCAAACCTAAAAAGATTGTTTTTTCAGGCTCTGACTGCAGCTGTTCATGGAGCGAGAGGATTCTGTTGAACTGTGTAGAGCAGTGTTCAGATTTTGTGCTCAGTCTGTTGCTCTGTATGAGGAGAGAAGAAAATGCAGTCGTTGTGTTTTAAATTTAGTAACTTCTAGTAATTTTGATGATTACTAAGATGCCTATTCCAATTATAAATAAACCACATTGTTTAAAATATTTTTGACTAGACTGAATTATGTCCCAAAATTGGAACAGGCTGAGGAGAGTTTGGGAAAGAAATTGCTATCAAGTTTTTGCATTCTTAACCGTAAATGGAAACAGAAGGGCATTGACTGACCAGAAGATTTAATTCTGTAGTTCTTCTAGCTAATGTAAAACATTAGCTACAAAAATCCTGTCAGATTTAGTCATGCTTTGGAGGTTCTTCTGGACATCTGTCGGTGGTGGAAGGTGGCAAGCTGTTCCGTGTGAAGCTGCTTGGGCAACCTGGGGTGCACGAAAAGCTGGATATGAGCAGGCGTTGGTGTCCTCTGGGACAGACAAAAGAGGTAGCTCAGTATCACTTTCACTGGGAGAGCAAGGCCAAGCTGGCAGACCCTTGAGGATAACCGTGGGCTGTTGTAAAGACAATTTTGGGAGTTTAGGAACTGGACTTAGATGATCCCTTCCAACTCAAGATATTCCATGATTCTATGATTGCAAATCGTTGAAAGCAAAGTCTGAGGAATTCAGTGTCTTCCTTGTTCAAACTGCTAGGGAAAGAGTGCAAAATTTGATGAGTAGCTAGGTGGTTAGTTGAACTAAGGAGAAGGAGAGGTTTCCAGACAAAAAACCTAAATTTGATCATTGCTTCCTAATCTGTCATGAATACGTTTACTTCCATGGACTCAACCACTTGTTTATACTGCTTGAGAATCTTGTTCCTTTTTACATAGTTTTGTTAAGATTTATGAATGTAGGAGATAGCACGTGGCAGACAAGAAGGTCATTGAGCTGAAGTTACTAATGTAGCTGAACATGAACAAAACAGTGGTTTGATGCTCCGGGGTGTGTCTTTGCCTTCCAAGGGACTCAGTGGTTTGCATTCCTCTGCGTACTGTGTGGCATCTCTCTTTGTGTACGTTACATGAGTTTTAACACCTGTGCGATGGAAATGAAGCTCTTTCCAGTGTCTGACCATTAAACACTATATATTTGGGTGTCACTTCTGATCTCTCATTCCAGGCCCAAAACACTTCTCTTGTGAGGAAAGGCTGAAAGGGCTGGGGTTGTTCAGCCTGAACAAGAGAAGGTTCCTGGGGGACCTTGTAAAGGGGTGTTTTGGATGGAGCCTGGCCAGAGGCCAGGAACTGCCCAGGCTGGCTGACTCCTCACAGCTGAACAGAGGAGAGAGAAAAAGAAATTCAAAGCATCCATGAGGTCCATGATTCAAATGATTTGAGAGAGGCTTTATCTTAAGAGACATAAGAGTAAATTTATTATACTAAAACTAACAGAAAAAGATAAGGAAAAAAACTAATGAGAAGTAATATGAGCTTTTCCCCCACCCCCACTCCCCGCTCCCTGCTTCACCTCCGACCCAAACGGTGCAGGGAGACAGAGAATTTGGGGGGGTTAAGTTCAGGTCTTCATAATTCAAGGATTGGAGTCTTCCCCTGCTGGATGGGGGGGTCCCCTCTGGAAGGCAGGTCTTCAGGAACTACTCCCTTGCTGCAATATCAGTCCAGCCCACGGGCAACAGCGGCCCTCAACCTGCTGCGGCGTGGGTCACTCCTCCACAGGCTGCAGGCCTTTTAAGCATCCCCCTGCTCTGGTATTTGCAAGTGGGTCTCTGCACACCTGTGCTCCTCCATGGGCTGTAAGGGGGGACATCCCATCTCACCATGGTCTCACCACCAGCTGCAGAGGAATCTCGGCTCCGGCTCCTGCAGTATCTCCTTCCAACCTGACCTTGGTGTTTCCATGTTGGTTTTTCAGCTCACATCTTCTCACTCACCCCCCACCTCCCTGGCTGGAATTAAAACTGTGCAACTAGGATTGTTTTGAATTCCTTCTTGAATCTGTTATCACAGAGGCATTACCTCTTTTTACTCGGCTAGCGGCACGTCCATCTTTGCAGCCAGCCAGCCAGACATTGGCCCTGCAGGACATGGTGGTGGGGCTTCTAGCAGCTTCTCACAGAAGCCACCCCTGCAGCCCCCCCGCTACCAAAAACCAGGTCTTGCAAAACCACAACAAGGGATCTTTTAAGAAAGACGAGGACAGACTTTTTCCAGGGCCTGTAGTGACAGGACAAGAGGCAGTGGTTTTAAATTGAAAGATGGCAAGTTTAGATTGAATATAACGATGACATTTTTACTATGAGTGTGGTGAGGCACTGGAACAGGCTGCCCTGAGAAGCTGTGGATTCCCCATCCCTGTAAGTGTTCAAGGCCATGTTGGATGGGCCTTTGAGCAGCACGGTCTAGTTGAAGGTGTCCTTGCCCATGGCAAGGTGGTGGACTCTTTGAAAAATCTTCACAAGGTACCAAAGTGTTTTACAGTTTGGGAAATCATAAATAATTGTGGATGTTTTATGTTGTAAAGTCATAGACAGGAATATTTCACCCATAACAAGATCTTGACTGTGTGTTGTGGTTTGACTAACTAGTATGATGTAGACATTTGATGAATTTTTCCATTACTCATTTTCTCTAAAGCCATAGAAGAAGTATGCAATACTTGCTACTTCTTTTATGGACTCTGAAGAGTCCATAATCTTGGAAGAGATTTTCAAACAGTAGGTGTGTTTGAAAAATCCTGCTTCTGTATCTCAAATTAGTATGTAGGGCTTTATTTAAGTTAGCAGGTTTTTACCAGATATTTTTCTTCTTTCTTCTTTCTGCTGTTGATTTAAGGGTTTTAGTCTTCAGCATTAAACAGAAGCAGAACCTAAGGAATCACTGTAGCTTTTTTGTTATTTACTAATACGTGAGTATCTCAGGAGCTTTTAGGCATGTTTGTAACCATGTGTGATGTATCCTCATAAGAAGTTAAGAATTCCATCTGGTGTATGAAAACCATTGATGGTTGTAACTGGTGTTCTGGTTCAAAGATTTCTGTCTCAGCACAGATGTACTTCATGGACAGCCAGGGCCAGAGATTTTCTGGCACAGCAAGCCAGCAGTTGTTTTCTGCCAGTGAGACCCCTGACTTTAGAAAGTCTCCTTGTGCAGTTTGGTGGAAACCAGCCATGCTTCTGAGCCAAGATGGATTTCTGCTCTATGAACTGTATGAACACTAAGAGAAATACGAGATCCTACAGGAGTAGAGGCCTTTCACCCTAATGCACAAAAATTACAAGAGGCAAGAGGATTGTTGGGACTTGGGGTTTTGGGTAAACTCAAGGCTCTAAGGTGGAATGAGGTCCAACTTTTAGGGTGTGTTTGATTTATGTTGTTTTTCAAGGTAAGGCATTTGTGACTAGAAACACTGTTTTGTTTATCCACTTCCTTTGGATAGATTGTCCCATGTAAATACAAGTAGGGCAGTGGCACATCCATACCCCTTCTTTGGGAGACGTCGGCCTTAAATACCCAGGGCTCCAGGAGACTTGAGTTTTAGCGCTGGGTCTGAGACCACTGAACTCTGGCAGGAATATGAGGCGAGATCTTGTTCATCAGTGATGACACATAGGTTTTCTGAGGGAGTATAATTGCAAAAGTAAGTGTGGTAGTAGAATTGTTTTTCTTATTTAATGTCCTTTTAATGCTGCTATGGAACATAGGTATCCTTGGGAGTACCATGGTCATGAAGATTAATGTCCTCCTCTTAGTGGGTCCTCAAACAAGTTGTGGTCTTTTGATGTGTAAGGTCTACACAAAGGCATGGATCCTGTTTATTGCAAATGCTTTCTATCACGTGTGCTGTATTTTCGAATCCTGTTCTTTCTACTCATCAAAACACAATGCTAGCAGGACAACAAAAGATAAAGATTTTGAACGTCAGACTGTTCTGGTTCTGGCCAGGACCGGGTTAATTTTTTGCAGTAGCTGAGAAGGTGCGTGACCAGACCCAAATGTTACTCAGTACCACCCATGTCATTGCACGGGACAGGGGAACGGGCTTCTCGCTCTTCAGGAGGGAAGGGATTACTTCCAGTTGAGAAAAGGTGCCAGGGGAGGGCAGGGGGGGGTATTGTCTTGGGCTTTCCCTGTAAATTATTAAATTGTTTTATACTGTTTGTTATTAATTTGTTACTGTTACTTTTCAGTTTTCTTATCTCATTGCTGTTTCCAGTAAATTGTTCTTATCTCAACCCATGATCTTTGCCTTTTGTGCTCTGAACTGAAGTGGGGGGGGGAGTGAGCAGCAGCATGGTTTTAGCGGGAATACTAAATTGGGGAATACTATTCCTAAGGCACAACACAGATGTGCTCCATAATTCTGCCCATGTTGCCTCTGTTAAGCAAATTTTAGAAAACCGTGTATTTATAACTGCCTTTAACCTCTTAAGGGAGTTGAGAGAAAGCGCTTAATACAGGTCAGACCATTTTATGTTTTGACTGACACTGAGTTTTTTAATTCCATAGGGCATTATTCTGTTACATTTTTGTCTGAATGGTCTGCCCTGCTCACAATGGCATCAATAGCTGATATCTATACTGGCTTCTATAGCTAAAAATCCATGGCAACATGTATTAAAAATATGTGTTCATGTTTGGTCATGAATTTGTGGCTTCTGCCTAATAATTATGTAAGAAAAATAGCAACATAACTTTTATTATTTCACATACAGCCTATTCCTATTTGGTTTAGTAGAAAGAACCTAAAACTGAAAAATCATAACGGGAAGCAAAGTCAAAGTAATAATTCAACTAAAGGAAAGAAAAAATGTAGCAATTACATTCAAATTTATTTGCGGTAGTATTTCATATTTTTTCCCCAGCTGTACACAGTAAGATACACTTAGTCAATACAGTATCTCATTACCTGCAGGATCCCTAAGTGCAACAGAGAGATTCATCTGCCTTTATATTATATGGCAGGAGCACTTTTGTACCAAACTGTAATGTGGTGGTCAGGAAACCAAGGAATATTTCCTGGAGATGACCAAAATTGCCTGCCCAGATTCATGAGGTAGGTCCATAGCCTTGGCATTTATAAAAGGTAAACTTGCAAAACCTTAAAAGTGGAACCTAATACTTCATAACTGACGTATATTCTCCCTCCCCACTGACACAAAACATACCTTTATTTATAAGTGCTATGTGGAAAAAGAAGGAGAACAAACTAGTTTGTTAGAAGTACCAGGCATTTAACCTCACTCAGTGCATTTATGATGTGCTTTCAAGAACAGGGAATTATGGTATAGGAGACCTTCTCTTTTATCATCTGGGATAAAAAACTTCTTTAGGGTAACAGGCCAGTTACGTGAATGAGAATTTGTTTCAGAAAGGCAATTTCGTTTTAGACCTGTATTATCTCCTATTAAATATTAAGCTTTACTTATTTGAAGACATAGGTCTGTCATGCTCCTAACAAAGACAACATAATTTAAGCATTAATTTCAGTAGCTGATCAACTATGTGCCACTGAAATATGGTGTACCTTTGAGACAGATCTCCAGTTGTTGATTAGTGCTATTGCAAAGAGTTAGTCTTTATCTAAATTTTTATTACGGCAATTTTTTACCATTGCTGAGATTTGAAACGAAGAGCTGTGGACACTTGCTAATTGAAAACCATTGTTTTTTATTCTGTTGATGTTCTGAATAATATTTCCTGTGAAGGGGTTGAAATATTATGGAAATGATGATTAAGAACATTTGTTTTAAAATATATTACACTGCATTCTTAGCCATGGATTTAAAAATAAATTGTCTACTGAGGAAAAAATGTTGGGCATGTTCCAATTTCACAACAAAGAGCGGGGGTGGAGTTAGATACTCTGTACTTGTGCTGAAAAGGAAAAGTGCAGAGAGACTGAGTAAAGGCATTTCATGGAGACCAAAGGGGAAGTCCAGCTGCACACTTGCATAAGGGAAAAGCTTAAAAAGTTTTCTCTTTTTTCTGAAAGTCAGTACAACTGTCAATATAATCAGAAAAGGAAGTCAGCAGATGAAGGCGCAAGAACTCCATCACCAGATTAGTTCTCATTTTCTTTTAACTTTTTTTAATGTTGGTCTTTTGAGTCTTAGTTATTTTGTGTACTGAGGTTGTGGTACAGAGAATAGAGTTTGTCTCAGGGTAGAAAGCCTAATTTGATAGGTTCCATGTCATGTGTAACACAGTAAGAAACCCTTGTGAGTGTTGCAGAAGATGCTTTAGTACTCGATGCTTCTAGCCTTTGGACATCATCTTTCAGCCTCTGGTTTTAATCCCAGAGATTCATTTGCCAGACTGAAACTCTCTGGTCTCTGTAGCATTCTCTTGAATATCAGTGATAAAAGACTTTGGTAACAAATAATGTGCACATGGGTCAGTGGTACAGGTAAGCTGTTGGACTGGTTAATGTCTCCAAAATGAAGATGTTCTCAATTTCCTTCCATATCATCATACACCTAAATCCTGTTTTCAGAAGGGATGTGACTTTCTAGAAAAGTCAATGGTAATTGAATAAAGAAGTTCCCAAATAACTTTCGAAAAATGCTCTTGGGTTTCTAGGCATTTCAATGACACATCTGAAGCAATACTAAAATAAATACCTGTAGGTAAGGCAAGAAATGTTTTTTGAAACAGTAAGAACAGGGCAATTAACGATCATGAAAAGATGACTGAAAGAAAAATACATCTACCTGATGCAGAGCACGTGGCATAGCTGGTTTTGATAGCATTGGATATTGCTCTTTTCCAGGCTGTTATTTCTGCCTTGTCTGCAATAAGTGGTTTTTTCTCAATAAAAATCTAGTGGCCATAGATAGGATGAAATGAAGATAAGTATAAAGGTCCTACTGAAATGAAAAGTTCTTCAAGCGGTGTTTTGAATTTCCTGAATACCCAAACAAACCATGCAAGAAAACACAAGGTGCCTTTGGGAAGTGGGTCAGGCTGCCTTGGTTTGTGGGTGCTGGTGCCTGCATCCTAGGACACGGACGCCTGCTTCATGTCCATGACATCTGTCTTGCCTGGCCACTGGTCAGTTGAATTGGCCAGGGCAGAGTGTTGTGGGGGAAGAAGCTTTGATTGAAGGCTGACTCGCAGTGATTTGAGCTAAAAAAAGATAGATTGAATACACCTGCTCATGAAATAGAGTCAAGTCTCTGGTCGGTCTTAGACCAGGCTAACACCCTAGCAGGGGCAGTGAGAGGTCCTCCTCCTGCTTCCTGGTTTGCAAGCTTGCGTGGGCTTCCCTGGCAGTGTTGTTGAAGTTCATGAACTTCCGTGAAATATGTTGATGAGTTGAAAATGCTGCCAGTAGAAAAATCCATCCTTGCTCTTCTAGGGAGAAAGTGAATAGGAGGCTACTGAGAGATATTTATAAGAATTAGTCTTATAAACCTGTCATAGTGTAATTTATGCTTTCCTCTCTGTGCAGGCTGCAGCTTTCCTGCTGTAAAGATTGTGAGAATGCGCAGAGTGGTCCTGGACTGAAAAAAACCAAGAGTGACTGTGAAATCTTATATATAAATGCTGAGAAAGATGACTTGAAAAATATGTAGGAATTAAAATAACAGAGACTATCACAGATAAGAAGAAAAATCTAGTCCTTAAGAGGACATAAGCTTTGCCACATGTTAGGGAAACTTCAAAAAAAAAAAGAACCCTGAAAAAAAAATTTGTTGTTTATTTTTTTAAAAAGCAGTGAAGTTTGCAGTGTTTCTGCATGGCCATAACCATGTTCCCTTCCCACGGACAGATCTGTGAGATTGTGGAGGTAGAGAAAACATTTCAAATTCTTCTTCAGTGTTTCTGCTTCTTTCTTCTTTTTCTTTCTTCTTTTTTATTTTCTTCCTTTAAATTTTTTTTGGTCTTATGCATCCATAAGGTTCAGACATTTGTTTTTATCCTATGCTTGGGGGTTTCTGTCCTTTTTCAGGTTTTTTAAGATCTAGTCTCCCTTCTTCATTTGAGTTCATGTCACTGTGCTCGGCCATGTGGTTTACACATATAAAATCTGCCATGCTGTTGTGCAGCCAAAGGAGCATTGCTTCTCACCATTTTAGCCGCTTCTCAGTGTATGTTCGTGGCTGAGGTTGAATGTTTGTTCTTCCATCTGCTGGAATCCCAGGGACGTTACAATGCAATATTGTTCCTGACACAGAGCAATGAATGTGATCTTTACTGTGGGAAAATTCCTCTGACAGCCGCGCTAGTTCAGAGGAGGTTTGTTGTTGATGCTCTCGTCGGTCACAGGATGTGGCTCAGGCAGCTGTGTCTGCACACAGAGGAGTGGCTGACGCTCCTTGCCGTATTGCTCTGTTAACCTTCTCCCATCTCCTGACATTCTCTTGTACTCACGCCTCAGTCTGCCTTGACTCTGTCTCTTCCCCGCAGTGCATTTTGGTTGCCAGGTTTCTGGCTTTTCAGCAGAGCCTGGTCCCCGACACATAGCTCTCCACTGCAGTCTCGTAAAGATTTTAGATAAAATGGTGTTGCAAATTCAAGTATGCCCCTGTAGCAGGGAAAATCTTGAGTGACCTGGGAAATGACCCCAGTTTGCTGTGTGGATTGCTCCCACACAGCAATCCAGCAGTGTTTAGTTTGGGTTCTTCACTGTCTGCTGCGAAGGGCTCGGTATTGCACTGCTGTAATGGCACTAGACAGTCTCTTGTGTAGTGCTTTCATTAGACTCTGATTTCTCAGATAAGACTTTTGCTGTCCTCTGGGTCCTGTGAAGGTGGGTTTTGATAAGAACAACTTAGGGATAGTTGGTTTAAGCTCCCTGTCAAAGCGAAATCAGGGATTTGAGAAAATTGGGATAGCCAAGTCCATTCTGGGATGGTAAAGGTGGGCTCCAAGGCATGCAGGGAGGCTCATGATATGGGCATTTTTGTGGGGTAGAGTGAGTGATGGCAACTGATGAGGATCTCTGGACCCTGGCTTGGTGCACACTTGTCTCCTCGTTCCTCAAGTGGTCCCTGTTTCCTTGTCTCAGAAGAAGACTGGACTAGAAGTGAGGAATAGGAGCACAGCGAGGAAGACTTGTGTAAGGTTTCAGTAATGTCTGTGTAAAGGTCAGGTGCGTGTCACAAGGGAGAGTTAATATTTACTACTGCAGAAACACATCTGAGTACTGTGTAGAGAGCACAGATTCAAAATTTGACAACGGAGCGCCTTCTGGCAGGGTCTGAAGCTTTTAAATAGAAACTGCTGGAACTGTTGGGAAGCTGTTCTCTAGGGGAGGGGTCTGGAGCTGGGGAATGCACTGGGAAGCTCTGTGCACTCTGCTGTCAGCTCTTCCTAGTCAGTTGTAGGAAGGGGGCTTGAGAGTTGTGGGATGAAAGCAGAAGAGAAATGGTTTCTCTTTGAGTGTAGGAGCAATTAGTGAGACTTCGAAGCCTTCCTAAGGTTCTGCTGGCATCTTGAAGACAGTAAACTCTATGCAACGAATAAACAAATGAAAAAAAAAGGACAAAATAGAATGTGTGAAAGATGCCTTTTGAGCCCTCCCTCAGCAGTGGGAATTCAGAGACTGCGCTGGAGCCACCTTTGTGGGACTGTACTTCATTTCCCTGAACCAGCTTTTTGCCTTGAGACCAGCAGCTGTCATTTGAGATGCAGCATTCGGTTTCCATTTAAGGAGCACCTTTAAATAAGAGATTTTTTTTTTTTCCAAACTTTTTTCAGAAATTACTTCAACCATCATTGAAATAAAGAAGGATGGTTTATATTTCCCATAAGAACAGTACTCTCTTTGAAAGAATAGTTTATACATGCAGTCTGTTGGTGTCTAAAGGCTGTTTTATCCAAAGGCTGGATTGTGCCTATTAGGAGGACAGTATGTTAGATCTAATGGTCTGGTATGTAAGAGTACAGAGGTGACCCCAGGCTGTATTTTTAGTGAGCTTGCTCATGACCACAGTATTTGCTGCACTAAAAAAATCGCAGGCAGTGGGAACCCTCTGATCCCACAGATGGGTAAAGGTGGCAGAGTTGGCCATGTGTCAGTGGTGACTTGAGCAGCTTGCTGTGTGTGAGCAGCCTGTCTTGCTGCATACTGCTCCCCATGTGCTGCTCAGCCAAGTCCATTCCAGTACCTGGTTCCCCACGTGCCCCTCAGGAGAGCGAGTAACAAAAGGTGGGTTTGAGGAGCACAGGCTCACACGGCCGGGTTCAGGGAGCACATGGCTGCTGAAAGCAGGGTAGCGGCACCCGGCCACAACTGCGTTCAACTGAAGGGAATCATAAACCAACTCTGTCGAGCTTCTGAATGCATGGTTTAGTGAAATTCTGATGGTGAGAAATACAGAAATACAAAATGTTTTGTTGCTCCAGAAGCAACAAAATGATGCCACAGTATTGTCAGAAGAATGGATCTGTCTGACAGTGAAAGAAAATTAAAACAGCCGAGGTTTTAATATTCACCATGAGCTATAATACTGCATCTTAAGAGGATGAGAAGTTTTGTTCATTGCCAACAGCGTATTAATTCATCTGTCAATTGGAAGAATAAAACAAAGGCATGATTAAGATCATATTTTCCCTGAGGTCAGTGATGCCTTAAATCAAGGAAACACAACAAAGGTAAATAAGCAGTTTAAACGGTTGTCTGATTCTTTCAAGAAACAATAAAAAGTACTGTAATTTTAAGATAATATATAAAACATTATTTGATTCTGAACTACTGTCTATCCCATTTACTGTGCAATACCCTAAAGTACATGGTGGAAAAGCCCTTGATTTGGGAAATCAAAGGTTCTAATGATCTTCATTTATCTGCAGAAACTTCAGAACTCCCTGAGACAATCTCTTTCATTGGTCTTGATGACATGGAAATATTTAGTCATGTCATCACTGCGTGGTTTTTTTTCCTTAGACTGTGGTTGAAAGAGTTACATCTATACTGTTAGGTCTACAAAAGGGTCCTGTTACTATTGCAATTTCTATTGTTTTTTAGAGATACTAAAAGGGGGAAAGCAAAGACACATTCTGTGGCTTACAGCTGTATTTATTAATGTATTAAAATCTATCTCTTATAACTAGTTCAGTCTAAGCATTATTTGTGTCTTAATTTGGCAGAAGTCGAGAATTGTTGGTTAAAGTTTTCACTATAAAATGTCTCTCACAGAGATGTATGTTTATGCTTCAGTAGCTCTGCGTTAGGAGAATGCACAATGTTGTGCTTTTAGATCAAGGCTTCCTGCTTCTTAAAACTCGCTCACTTTATTATATGTCTTTTTGCCTCAAATGCAGTGATGGACAGAATACTTTTCTTACATGAATGGTCTTGGACAAATTACAGAAGCCTGAAAAATGCTCAGCTCTTCAGGCTGAGTTTCAGTTTGAAGGTAATTCCAAAGACATGCTAAAAACTTGATAATCAGATTTTAGGAAGAAGGAAGACAATCAAGTTGCATAGCCATCTGCTTTAAGTACCATTATTTAAATAAATTTTGCACATTGTTGTATCTGTGTTTTCATCCAAGGGACCTCTAGTTTAGGTGGAAGGGTATTTTGATCAGGAGATTGAAAGGAATGGTGTGTTCTGGGCCAGGAGGGGCTGCAGTCTTTGAGGTGGACTTGGATACATAGATTGGATCCCTGGTGGGGCCCAGCAGTAGAACAAGAGGCAACAGACAGATGCTCAAACACAATAAATTTTGTTCAAACACGAGAAAGCACATCTTTACTCTGAGGGTGGTCAGACCCCAGAGCAGTTGCCCAGAGAGGCTGTGGAGTCTCCATCCTTGGAGATACTCAAAGCCCAGCTGGATGGGACCATGCGTAACCCACCCCAGCTGGCTCTGATTGGGCAGGGACTTGGGCATCCTTGCAGTCTGTGCTTCTGGGTGGAGATTTTGGAGAGGCTTAACACACGGGATATGGAGCAAGGCAGAAGAGAGGGGAGGTTTTTCTGGGGGCTCGAGGAGGGAATTGGCTGTGTGTCGGGAAAGGCTGTGCGAGGGGAGGGACGGCTGTTGGTACCTCAGAGCTCTGGATTAGGAAGTGTGGGGCAGGTGAGGGGCAGGTGTGGGTAGAGGGCTGGGACCTGAACTTTACTGTGGCCAGGTAGGTGGAACAAGTAGCCACCTTGCTATACCCATTTCATCCAACTTGGATTTTGGCTTGAGTAAAGTTCTGTGAGTATGACTGAATTGCTTTGTTTGGACCATCCTCAGAGGGTCACTACACCGTGGCTTTTTATGAGGGGTCTGTCCACATTGTCACATGGCTCTGTACGCTCTTGTTTGATCTAGTTTTACTTTGTGTTTACTGCTGATAATATGCTAGTCCTTGTCTGTTATAAACTAGTGAAGCACTCTGTTTTAGATATTAATAACAATACAAAACAAGGAAAAAGATTTAAAGAAAATAAATGCTTTAACTGCACCTTGCTAGCCTTACCCATTTAGAAAGCTCCTGCCATGGAGACACCTGGCTCTGTAACTTAGTGCATGTAAGTCTGCTGCACTTGGCAGCAGAGCTGAACTGTGACTGGCTATTGCAGTAAAACATTCCAGTTCCTTTCTGGCTCCCACAGTGAACGTGCAGCGTGTGTCTGCCCTCCACCTGCGCAGGACGGGCCCTTACCAAAGGACACATAAGGGACATTTTAACAAGGAGCTTTTAAAAATATTTAATGTTATGTCAGAGCAAAATAAAAGCTTTCGGCATTTTTTTGAGTGAATGTTACCTAACTAATTGCATTTAAATTTATATTAATTCAAGACAGTAAATGATAGTGAAAACCTGTGAAGGGTGAGTTTGCTGATGAAATACAAATTCAGCTGCTTTCAGTTCCATCTGTAGTACAGGGGTAAAGAAACTGAGTGAACTATTTTTTTCATGGAATATACTCTATAAAAATAATTGTTCCAATAAGAAGCAATTATTTCGTATAGAAAAACCCCAGTGTTCCAGAAGAGTCTTAATTCTCTCTGCACAGCCTTGAGGAAGATAGTTGGAATAAAGGGCATGTTAAACACATAGCACACATAGTACTTTCCACTCAGGTCTGGCGCTGCATGCCAGGGGAGACTGCATGTTCATAGTTGGACATTTGATAATACATACCCTTTTCTTATTCAAGTATTTAACCCTTTGCTTTTCCCTACCTGTAGTGTGTTGTACCAATTGCAGTCAAACACACAGTTAGCAGCAAACGTAATGAAGCCTGTAAGTCTTGTTTGTACTAGTTTTTAAAGAGATCTGAAGGTCAGGGTCAGAGAAGGTGCCATACTGGACTGCATTTGTCCAGTGCGCAGTTTCCAGTGATGTTTGGTGTGAGGGACAGGAAGAAACAATAGTCTATGCCATTTATTTCAGAACACATTTTCTTGAGAATTTTTGTTAAAAGGTATTTTCACAAGATGTGTTTCTGATGCTGTTTGACTGAAGTTTTAGTGACCCACGAGCCTCTGCTCTCGGGGTGCCCACAGGGGCAGCCGTAACCAACTGAGCTCAGGAGGCGAGTTGTCCTCGTGCCTGAGGTTGTGTTTCGGTCAATCACAAAACCACCTTCTGCAAAGGAGAAATGGTTTCAAACAGTATTTGCCTGTAGTGCAAACAGGGCCAGAGGCTCAGTGGGTAGATGACACTGACAACAAACAGCACTAAGCAGAGCTGGTGGCCATCTAAAGGCTGATGGGTTTCAGGAAGCATCAAGGACGGATGCTTGGAGGCAATCTGCCTGCCCTGCAGGCTGAGCAGAGCTGTGTGCTGCTGGTTTGCTGCAAGGTGAAGCTCTGCAGCCTGCTTTGACAACTGATTAGGTGGCATTAAGTAAACAAATCAGGTATGTCGGGCGGGTCACAAACGCTTCTACTTGAAGAAGAGAATGCCTGTCCATGCTTAAATTTGTTAGGAGGTAGCATGTCTCAGATGGCAGGGAAGACTTACTCTGGTGAAGTGATGCCTGCTGATTTTATCGATTTCTCGTATCTGCAAATGCTGTACTCAGCCTGACCTTCCTGCCTGGGCGTATGAAGCTGATAAACTCGGTATGCCACCTAGCACTGGACATGAGCCCTTTAATTTTTCATGGCACTGAAGGGAGAGAAGTGTCACAGTGCTTGGAAGTATCAGGAGATCACCGGTGTAATGGAGATCTCTGCATCTGCAGGGGGCAAAAGGGTGTCCCTCTCAGCTGAACAGCTGCTCTTTAGATGACCTGATCATTCTGAAGTCTGGGACCTACCTGTTCAGGGGGAACACCCATAGCAGATGCCACAGTTCAAAGTACGTTGTGCAGAGATCTACATTTTGTTCCTTGAATTGTGGGGCCCCTGACATTAATTAGCACAGCCTTCTCGTTTTCCAGTGCTTCCCCTGAAACTTCCAGACACACAGGAGGCACTTCTATGTAGTTGTCTTCACCTGAGCTGCTCAAACCCGGCTCTGTGTGTGCTCTCTCTGTAGTCACTGGAGATAAATGGGCACTGCTAGAGTTGGCAAGTGCTGAACTGAAAACAAAACTAATTCAGAAAATCAGTGCTGTCTAATTGTGCTGACCAGGACTTTCCTGGCATGTGCGTTGTGGAGATTGAGAGCTGCAATCTCCATGTTTCCTCTCTCCCCTTACACCTGTGAAATACAGCAGCTCTGAGGGTACCACCACTCCAGAGGAGAGGCCAGGAAGGGGGGTGCTAGCACTCTGGCAGTGTTGTCTGCTCAGAGAGAGGACCACCACTAGTACCATGGTTCTGAGAAACTTGAATACTGCTAATTGTCTGATCATTTAGTTGTCATTAAGTTGCCAAGGCCACTTACTGTCATGCCTGTCTGGAGTCATGGTTCTGCATGGTGTTCATTCATTGACCATCACCAGGCAGAAGGCATCAGGTGTGGTTACTGATGCTTCTTCGTGCTTTGGCAGCACCATGATTTGCTGTGAGAGGAACCCTGTGAACCATTAAGTTCTGTGAGCTCCTAGTAAAGGTCTGCTCTATGTTCTAAGATGAGTTTCCACATAGTTAGACTCAGGAGTCTCTGCAGTTTTCCTTTGTGCCTGGTGCCAGATGGGAATGCTGCTGGTAGAGTTCACTGTCATGAGGAGGGCAGATGCCACCACCCTTTCCAATCCTATTTTCCTCTAACTGTATAAGTAAGTTTTCTATTACCATGACTAAAAGCCTGACATTTTCTCCAGTGCTTTGTTGGGGAGTGCTTTGTTCAGGACAGCTTTTGTTCAGGAGGTGCCTGTAAAGTTTAAGAGCTGCCTTCTCCTAAAAGCCAGTGGTACTGTGCTTAAGTGCTTTGTTGGGGCTTCCTCTTCACCATACATTTGTTCCTCAGGCTAGCACTTAACCACATAAGTCTTCTTTATAATTTGGAGAATGTTGCTTTTCCAGGAGGGGTTTTATTCCTTAAATGAGAGTGCTGTGTCCAGGCTTGGTGCCTGGAGCCTGCAGTCAGAGCCTGATCGATGGATGTCTGTGCCTGCAGCAAGCTAACACCAATCACGGTGCTGGATCAGGAGGGCCTCTTGCTTTGATTGTTTTACTGACTCTTAGAAGCAATTCTTTGTCAAGAAAAGCTACGATAATCAAGCTATCCAAACACTTACTAACTTTTGCGGTTAATCTTTTTTATTCTGAGAAAGGAATTTTAGATCTCCAGTCTGGTGCTGGCACTGAATGGAAGTGGAGTGGAACCCCTGGAATGAGGTGCTGGGACACCACCAAAATGCTGCATCTTGGGAAAACCAAAGTCCTTAAATGTGCAGTGCAACTAGTGAAACAGCTACCAGTGGACTTGGTTTCCCCACTGACTTCACAGTTGTGTTATATTTATAGCTGCAGTATCAGCTCATTCACTGTTACGGACAGGAGTATCCGTATAGAAAAATAAAAATAAAACTCAGGATGGAATTTTTTTCCATGGTTGTATGTCTTGGGTTGAGCGTATGATACCATTTTTTTTAAAATCATGGTTATTTGTAATGTCAGATTGAATGTTCCTACTGTGTTTACTTGGGCTGAGAAGTAATTTAAATTTGATCTTCCTCTCTCAACAAATTTTCTGCTAATCATGAAGTTTTGACATTAGGTCACACATTATTAGTGCTGATTTTAATGAAATGTTGGCATTATTTGCTACTCATCTAAGTCTCTCTGACTCATTTTTATGCATATAAATTGGATATTTGTGTTTTTTTCTGGGGCACACATGTTCCCTCTGATGTCAGTTTGCATACGGTGTATGATGAGTTGGCCTTAGTCCTAATTTGTGATCCCTCAGAATCACATAAAAATCATGGCAGTTTGTTTATAATCTCTTTTTTTAATTTGTTATCCGTGTCTGTTCACTCGGATATCAGAAACTTCCATGTCTACCTCATGTGCAAGGCCTGTGGCATAGATCCTTGAAAATGACCTGAAATGAGGATACAAAAAAAAAAACCCCAACCAGAATATTTCAAGTATTTCCCTCAGTGCAGAAAATAAACAGCTTTTATTCTTCTAATATTTTATTCTTTCAGAAAGGTGTCCAAGTAGCTGGTGATTTAAATTAATTTAACAACATTGAAGATTTGGTTGCTTCCTTTGTTTCTAAGTTCTCTTTGGATCATATTGAAAGGTATTGTGTTCTGGTGGGACATTTTTTAGGTACAGTAGTGGCCCCATTTCATCAGACAGTTGCATGCGTTTGGGACAAAAAACTGCTCTCGGAATTTAACAAAGACATTACACATGCTCTGTTGAGCTATGGGGCTTGATTTTATTGAAAAAGTAACATACTTCATTTGGGTTTGATATGTCTTTTGCACACAGGGAGTAGATTGTCACACGGTGTTGGTAACTGTCTTAGATATTTGTGGGTAAACAGTTCTGTGTTTAAAAGGAAACCAACCAAACTGAAAACCAAACCAACAAAACCAAAATTAAAAAAAAATTTACTATCCTAATCTTTTACCAGGATTATACAGAAGGTGAGTTGTACTCTGCCACTTACAAAATAATACTGCCTTTTTTACCAGTCTCACACTGAATGTTGTAAGGGAAATAGTTGTTGAAATTTGATGATTTATTCTGTATCATCTGATGTAGGGAATGGGAATACCATTCTGTTCTGTTATTCCCTGATACTAGATGCCAGATATCCAAGTAGAATCCAGGGGCTACTACCAGGGGAGATGCAGATACTGTGTTATTTAGCATCTCAGGGCACTGTAACCTTCAGAGGTTCCTGGTTCCTGTGTGAAGGAAGAAGCCCAGGATTTGGAGTCTCCAATATCATGAGTCTAAGAAGGAGCAAACACCCAGCCCCCTGGAGAGATCTAGCTAGACACCTGCCTGTGATCCACAATCTTAGTGGTACCCTAGAATTAAGTGCTTAATCTGGGTTAATACATTTCCTTATTTCTTTTCTTGTATGCAGTGTTCTTTGCATACAGTTTTCTGTGTGTAATACTCCACCATTTCATAACTGCTGGAGCTTCATGTCCATTAGGTGTACCTCAGATGGCTGTGTGGCCTGGGAGAGGCAGAACACACAGAACTTCCTCTGTTAACTGCTGAGAATCTGCTGGGAGCTGCCTCTCGCTGCCCATGGTGAATGGCTTGCAGTAATCACATACAGAGCTGTGCTGAAGCTAAGATCTTTGTTAAAAGAGAAGTTCAAAGGCATTCCAGTAATATAATAATTGATTATTATGGTATTTTTGAAAAGCAGTCTGTCTTTTGAACTTCATCTCTTAAGTAAGGACCAATGCAGACATAAAAAGATTTTTTTGATGGCAAAAAGTACTTGTTCTTCAGTCTGTCTTGTTATTTGTATGTGTATGCATGTATATGTTTACTCAAAAAGCTTAATTCTTCTAGTCATTAATTGCCTAAAAATGGTGGAGAAGAAGAATTTTTACATTAAATAGGGTTGAATAAATACAATATTGACTGCACAGAAATATTTTAAAAATCGGCACAAGAGCAAGTAATAATAAAAAGGAAAAAAACATCCCTGCAGTCCGCAAATCAGTCTGGTATAAAATCCTTTATCTATGTTGAACACGACAAAGATCTTAACTTTTTTTCTGACAGCAGTCTCCTTCCTTTTTGTGCCAACATAACAAGGGAACAACGCTATGTTGCAAAGAGGAAATGTGGTTGGAAAATCTCAAATGAAAAATGATAAGACCAGGCTATAAGGAGAACACCGAGGACTTCCAGACAGCTCAGATGTTCAAAGATACTTTCCACTGTCTGGCCAGACCTCTTGTCTCCATGTCTTGGCTGCCTAGTGTGGTCCTGTCTCAGTCTTCCTTACTCCCAGAGCTGCTCCTCGTTGTCCATCTCAGCTCCCTATGGGAACTTGCTGGCATTTGCACAAATGAAGCACTTGAGACATTTCATTCCAGTGGAACGTGCCTTTCTTGGTTCTCCTTGGCTCTGAATGCTGTGTAGTCCAAGCTGGCAGACCCCACTGGACCTGTGCCCCACTGCCAACTTCCCTGCTGGGAGCGGCTTGTCAGGGCTGCCCTCCATCCCAGCTGGCCGTGCTCCCTCTGCCTGTGGCCGTGGCTCCAGAGTTCCTGTTTCTGGGACACTGGCTTCAATTAGTGATGGAGGTATTGGAAAACACCTCTGCACTGGGGACTCAATGGTGTGGTATCCATGCAAGGAATTCATCTTGGTTGCTTGGAGGGTTTGTTCGTACCTTAAATACATGACCCTGTGAGATGAGAAGCTGAAGTTGTCACACCACACTGGATTACACTTTTGTAATCATGATGTCAACTTCTTCACCAAAGACGTTTGTTAAAGATGATTAAGGGTCAGCAAAGTTGAGCAGGGTATAAAGAGCTGTAGCTCTGTAATAGGTGCTGCTGTTTGGCTTCATTTTTCTCTGGAGCATGAAAAAACACCTTGCAGTATTTTGTAGGTACCATGTTGATTAATGATTGGTGTGGCAGATGTTGCCAGAACTGACAAAATGTGCAGAAGCTGGAGATTGTCACAGTGTTTGTGGCTGAGGGTCTTGCTGTGTTTTTAGGAAGGAGCTAACTAATGTTACTACTAGCAAAGTAAATTCCTTTTGGAGGTTGCTGAATGATGTGGGCTCACTTCAGAGCTACTCAGAGGTTTCCAATAGCACATTAAATGCCTTAAATTTCTTCATGTCTTAAAAAAATTCAGTTTTCAGGCACTAAAAAACTTACAGAACAGGGGACTTGGAAAGTAAAGTCAAGTTTAACTAATGTAATGAAAATCCTTACCCACCTTTGAGGCCTATTGAGATTATCCTGTACCTCCTCTCTAGAGACTCAAAGGTGTGGGACCTGTTCCATTGCCCCAGGCAGGGCACAGGTGAGCCCTCCTCTGTCGAGGTGAGCTGCTCAGGGCAATAGGACAGGAGAACTTCACAGGTGGGATGAACTCATTTCCTGTTCCCAGAGTTTCTCCTGTGGAAAAGGAGGTTAAATGCAAAATGAAATGTTTCTCGAGTGACGAGAGAGAATAAAGATTTATGCACATGTACAAATCTGCCTCTGTTGGTAGCTCAGATTTCCTGCTTGCACTGTTTTTGTAGGAAGAAATTACTCTAAAGCAGAAATCTACATCTGTATAAAATACTTAACATTTCATTATCCAACTTCATTATTAAAACTCAAACAATGCTTTAGGGTTTAGACACATGTGTCCTTACAAAACAGAGTCAAAAATGTGTATTATTTTTCTGCAGTGATAAACTGAGGAGTAAAGAATATCTGCTTCAAGAATGGCGATGGTTGAGAAGCATATCCCTTTCTCTGGAAAATGTGAATGTACACAAGAGAGCTTTGCATAGCATATATTGTTGCTGCTTTAAATATTTCATGCTGATTTGAGGAGGACTGTATGGAAGGTACTTTGTACCTTAATTTAATACTTGAACAATGTCTTGTGCACATTGTAAGCAAATCACAGAAATGTGAACGCTGGCAGCAGATTTCCTTTGACATTCTCTGTACACTAATTACATTATCTTCACTGCTGTATAAGAGAGAGAAACCTTATCATTTGTTGACCCTTCTTTGTAGAATAAACCAACAGCAGTACTCAGCATAGGAAACAGAAATTCGTAATTCTGCTAGCAAACTGAAAAGCTGTGGTCTTAAAAGTAGGTCAGAAACAGATTTTAACACTTTCTCAAAGTCTTAAAGATAAAATGTTTTAGGTAAATTTGAAAGAATTTCAGAGAAAGTCTTTCAGTGACCTGTAGCAGGTCACCTTTCCCACATGGCAAAGTACAGATCTGCCAAGCCTAACATTAATGAAATAGATTATTATTAAATCCTTCCAGAGATACTGCATGGGTTGTTTGGGCTTTTCAACTGGTTATATGCGTCAATGTAATGAAAACTTGGCAGAGGGCCTGGGCTCCATGACACCTTCAAGGATGTCATTGGAAAAGCCCTGAGGTTTTGTGTCTTCCTTGGAAACAATGCTGAGGGAAGGTCAGATCTGCTTATCGAAGCAGAACTTACTCTTTGGCCATTGCACGAGTGCACTTGGGATTTTGTTGCAGAGATCTGTGTTTAAAGATGCTTGGAGGCTTACTGATACATAATAGACATATTTCTTTTGTGAACTTGCCTCAGTTGGTAGAAAGCCCAGCCAGAACACTTCGGTTTTTGGATGGACCGCAGCTTCTTACCAACCTGTTTTGATTGAAGGAGGTGTTAACTGCTCCAAAAAGTCAAAATAACTAATTCAGTTCCAGGAAACTACAGCAAAACTACAATCCTTGTCAGAGGATTTGTGCCACTGTCATTATGGGCAAAACCAGTTTGGACGTGGCTTCCTGGTGCTGAGCATCCATGCATGTGACTGCAAATATTAATGATGATTGAACAGGCAGGCTATTAATTCAGGTGCTTGAATAGAGATTTGAGGATATGTGGTTAATTTAAGACATCTGTGGGTTGATTTGAGTCACTTTGCACTGGTGTCCTGTCTGCTGACAGAGAGACTAAATGCTGCCTGTTAGAAAGTGTGTTGTGAGATGTCTCACCACAGGATATGGCCTCTTTCATTACTTTGTTCCAGAAATTAAATACAGATAAATGTTGCCATGAGCTTGGTGGCACTAAGGATTCTTCTGGTGTGTGCAGAACACAAAGGGACTGTTCAATGTGTGAGGTGGCAAGCAGGGAAAGAACTGAAAAGCATTTTGTGCCAACAGATGTTACTTGGAGAGGAGCTCAGTGTGCCTTGTAGGTGCTCCCCACCACCGTGGGAAGGACAACATCAGGCACGATACAGCCTCTTGCACTCCTTCCTGCCTCACAGCACAGGGCTATTGAGGGTCCATACAGATGTTTGTGGGCGTAGACACTAGAGAAGCTTGGGATCATATTCCCCATGGGAAAAAGGAGCAAAGGCATTGGCCTGGCAGTGAACTGCTGTGGCTCTGAACCCCATATGTCACTTTCTAGACGCCTGCAGGCAGCAGTGGTCCCAGCCAATACCACCTCAGTTCTCTAATCATTTCAGAACACGGAGATCCTCAGGTGGCAGGTTCTGCCAGCCTTCAGTAGTACGTGTTTTTCCAGCCTGCTGCTCATGGTGGCATTGTGTATTCTGCAGTCAGCACAAACCTTGTTGGCACGCAGAGCAGCAGGAGTGTTTGGGAATGGTTAACCGACAAAAGCTCAGAAATGGGAGGAGTGGTTGTTTGCCCTTAAGTGCTTCACTTAATGGACCTGCATCTATCTCCTTTCTCCTCATCCACCAACAGTACTTTTCAGTGTTAGACATCTTGGGAACTGCATGTACGTGTTCAGTGAGACTTCGCAGAAACATTCTTAGTTTTGCCCCCTCCAGACAGCCATTCTAAGGATTGTCCCCAATGTCTGGTGGCTTCCAACCATCAACTTCCTGCTTGGCTGCTCTCACCAGCATAAGGCAGGCAAATTCCTTTTGTCTGTGAGAGGACCAAAGGAGTGCACTTAGGGTTTTGTTTCTGTGTTTGAACATTTTTCAGTTACTGAATGTCAGAAAACAAATAAGCTCAATGCACTAAAAAATGCATTCGCAGAGGCTAACAAACACTAGATCTAGATGGTTTTGAAGAATAGAGAAAAAGGAAAACATTTCTTTGGTTACTAGGATGGCTTTTTATCATTGAATTCAGTGTGCTTTGGAGTTTTTATTTTTATTTAGATGTGTGACTTATTTATTGAGGTTAGAGCACTGTTGTGGTGTATTCTGACAATAAATTTAAGTAAATGAGACAGCTGGCTAACACTTTGATGTGAAAATTAGGTCTGGAGTGTAGATTTGCTCAGGAGTTTAATATTTCTTTGAAGGAAAAAGAATAAAGAGAGTTAGTGATAGAAATTTGTGGTTATTCTTTACTGAAAATGCCGTAAGTGGCATTTACTAGGATATTTGTCCCTGAAATTTATTGTTTGCACAGATACACTTTGCATCTTGTGCAGCTGAGAAAAGGAGCATGAATTCAAGGCAGATATTTTCCTGCTAGCATTACAGCCCCGGGTGGGAGCTTTAGCATCACAGAGGGAAATATATGTCTGGCTCTTTGTCCTCTGCTTTTTGTGACAAAGGAATTCCCATCTGAATCTCTCTGCTCGGTCCAAGCCCCCTCCGAGCCTCTGGGTTAGCAGCAGTCAGTCTTTGCAGTGTCCTGACGTCATCCCGTGTGTGCATAAGCTCCGCTATTGTCTTACTGCGAGCAGGGGCTGGGGATTGCAGTATCTGGTGGCTGATACCTCTTTCTGCTGCCAGTACCACGGAGAGGACACTGGCCTGCCCTTATCACTCGGATTTAAAACAGAAGCTCCTGCTTTTTGCTTCCTGAAGAAGGACCTTCACTGCGGTTGCAAGGAAAAGCTGTCTGCGGTGTTGAGCAGAGGAGAGGAGGAGAGAGGAGAATCTGGCAGCTTGGATAGCCTGGACTGCATTGTCTGGCTTCATGACCCCTGCTGTGTAGCAGTCTCATCCCTTCTCTCATACACTCCCTCTGTCTTCCACTCTTTTTTCTTCTTTCCTTTTTAAAAAAGCAGCATCTGGGGCGAGCCATGTTTGGCACTGAATCTTCATGTAAGTAAATGCATCCCATTTACAACCTTTTTCTGATAAGAACAGGGCTTGTTTCAGCCTCACTCTACCCACCACACTTGCATTCTTCTTGCTGTAGGTTGTCAGCTAAAAGCTGTGGTCCTTGTCTGTTTATGAAGGGATGAAAGATGCCGGAGAGGAAGCATCTACCTTCTAACTGTGGGTGCATGCTCAATGCAAGCAGCAAGGCAGCGTAGGGCTGTCAGCGCTGCTGAATTCAGGCCACTGGAAGATGGGGGGAAAAGGCAGTTTTCCTTGAATGTGTCAACTGATAAGATCACATCTGTCAGTGATCAGGAGTTGCAAACACTCTAATGAATGCACTTACTTGGATGATATATTTGGGGATTGAGAATGCTGCAGTATTAGATGGGTGAGAGCTGGGGGAAAGTGATTTACCCAGCAGGAAAAGACTGCTGTCTCGTGTCTATCTCATTTGCTTCATTTTTGTTTCTGGGAAAAAGGTTTGTATGCAATCCCCCCTGTGACTGCAGGATCCAAAATTAAATTAGATGGAATTCTAAATATGAGGTGAAAAATGCAAAATAATAGGATCATTTGTTTGTTTCTTCCTGATCTTTGTGCTGGAAAATCTTAACTGAGGCAATCTGCTGTATAATAGCAGTGCAGATGCATGTCATTGAAAGCAAGCCAGTTTTGCTTCAGTGGGAACAACAACTACTTACCTGGCAAATCTGGCCACGGAGGAAGGCTGGGGGTTTATGTATAAATAAGGTGACAGTGCGGCTCTGTGGTGACCAGTCTGATCCAGTGATGATCAGATGACTGAAAAATAGAAAACAGTTGGTTCATGCTGTACTTTGTGCACAAAACAATACTGTGTGTTGAAAACATGTCTCATTTGAATATGAAGCGATGGCTTTTGTAGAGCATTGTCATGTCTGGCATGGTGTAATGTCTCCACACTGTTAGACTGGGACCTGTTCTGCAGCTCATCTCTTCCTAGGAAGTGGTAAAAGCATTGGTATACCTCATAGTTACGTCCTCCTGGCTGTCAAACCCCTTGCTTCCAAAGGGTTAATTGGTCCTGTCGCCTGGCTCTGGCAGCTCCCCCCCTCCTCTGCCACAACACCCGGTCAAGGTCAGGCAGCATAAAAACAAAATTTGCCTTTAGATTTCTTTTGTTTGTGGATGCATTTTCTGTGCACAGTTGTAAACATGTCTGCAGCTCTGGGTCATCCGAGCATGAACAGAGATGCCAAATGTAGCTGCATCTATTTCTGCACTGCCAGATCAGTGAGCCCCAGCCTCTGTGTCCATGGGCTCTGCTTCTGCAAAATGCACGTGAACAGGCTTTGAGATAAAATCAGTGCCCTACCTGCTCTCTTCCAGAAAGCCATAGTGCACACTCAGAGTCAGATTGTTCAGTCTTGTTCATTTTCATGGTCCTTTCTGGGTTTACGAGGTGCATTGGCTAAAGTCACGGGGTTGTGCATCAGCAGCTGTGGCTGCTTTTGTTTCCATGGTTCCCACAATTTAGAAAGGGCGATGGGAGCTTCCATAACAGCCACTACCTGTTTCCCAGAAGCGTCTAGAAACATTATTTGCTTTTAAAAAAGGGATTAAACAGAACATGGGTAGTTGCCATTGATTCAAGCAGATGCTGTGGTCAGTCTCTGCCTGAACTCCCTGACCAGACGAAGAGGAAGGTAGTGTGGTGGCCTCGCCTTTGTTCAGACCAACTCCCTTGTGCCTCTGCTCAGGCCTGGATCTCCTGCCCAAGAGTTCCTCTTCAGGTTGGACAGGCTGTCCCAATTCCTGCTGCTGCCGGATGCTGGCAGGCAGGAGGAGAGCCGGGTCACTGGTGCTGTCCCGCTCACCTGCCTGCGCAGGTCAGCTCTTGCGTAACCAGCCCTGCCCACACCACTGCTGGAGGGACAGTGGCTTTGCTTTCAAAGAAAGAAGATAGTATCAAAATTACTTTAATCAAAATGCAGTCACAGTTAAGAGGTTTTTGGTCTTCTCTCTTCTCCTGTCTTCCTCATATTTCCAGGCTGTCAAATGATAACAGTGCTCCTAATTGTTAATGTTTCTATCTGGCTAAAATGTCAAACAATACAAAATAAAATAAAAAGATTCAGCATCACCTGGACCTTGGAAATACGACAGAAGCCATTACTGCTGCTGCTGCTGCTGTTCAAAAAGCATGAAATGAGCAGATTACAGCTCTTTTAATCCTTCTGTTTACATTTAGTATTTAGGATTTTATTTCTCTTTTCGCTGATTTAAAAGCCAAGAAAAATGGTCAGAAGCAGAGGGTTCAGAACCTTTAGTCTCAATCAATATGAAAATATTTTAAATGTCAAAACAACGCTCATTCAGCAATTCTGGTTTTTCTTTTTGCTTTTAGCAGCAATCAGAAGGGCAGTAAAATATAGTCTGAGGGCCTTTGTAGTAACAGGCATCTGTTGATCACCTCATGGATGCAGGGAAAGACAAACAGCCGGTGGCAATAGCCCATGAAGAGGAATAAGGTAGCAGGTGATGCACGAACAGCTGCTGATGCTCCCAGCACATGATGAACAAGGCGAAAGGGTGCAAAGCAAAAACCCTGAGAAGTGTCTGTGGCAGGGCACTGTGGCAGGATAGTTGCCATAGGGTCACGGTCAGTATTTTCCATTGGTCACGTGTCCTCTTTATAATCCCCGCAGGAAACATACGTGCCAGAGACACTTCATCTGCAGTGCTTTTGTGTTGATCCACTGTCAGATGCACTGCCAGGGTGGTGTTGGGGGTCTGTGTGCATGGGGGGCAGCTGTCCATCCCATGCCACCCCTCCTGCTGACCTGGCAGATCTGTCTGGTCTCCATAATCATTTCATATTCTGTAGGAGGTAAACTGGTTTGATAAAGAATTGGGTTAAGAATTAAGTCTTTTTGAAGGTGAAACGGTGTTGCAGTGCTGCACCAAAGCAGGGAAGTGGTGGGCCTCTGAATAAGTGACAAGATGGTCCCCAGGAGCAGAACACCCTCCTCTCAGGGAGAAGACGTAATCCCAAACCTAGCAGAAATAACAAGCAAGCATCCCTTATCTAACTAGGAATACTGGCAGTTGTAGGCCTGTAGGAGAGACAACAAAGGCACAAATTAAACCAAAAGGTAAGAACAACCACAGTTGATGGGGCTTACCAGTGGTGGGAGAGGTCAGGAGAATGCAGCTCCATTATGTGTGTCTGTGTCTTGGTAAGGAGTGGGCCAGGATGCAGTTCAGAGTCTGTAAAGTGATTAGAAAGGCTCAGAGAGCCATTTCATGTGTGTCTGAGAATATGCACAATGTGTGCTTCAGATACACCAGAGAAACTCAGTAGGAGGCTGCAAGGGAGGGAATCACACAGACGTCCATGGCACTTGCCCCAGTGCTGTTGCAAGAACCCAGGTGCGTGCTGTTAAAATCCCAGGTGATGTTCCCAGTACCACTGCATTTGTTCATGCCAGGCCATTTTAACCTAGCAGGAGTGCTAAACTGTGAGGGTTATAGGAGAGATTTTTTGGGAAATGCTCTTCCAGCCTGGGATGTTTGGGAGATGCTCATGGTGGTCCCTGTCTGGTAGATCAGCAGCCGCACTCTGGAAAGCAGAAGGACTGGAAGAAGGAAGAGCTGACTGAAGGGCCAGAGAGATACAAAACCAAAGGGCAAGTGGAGCTTTCCTCTGCCGCAAGGTTAATGCTGGAAGGCTGCTCTCTGTGGGGAGGCTGAGGACTGCTGTGGAGGATGAGAAACCTTGCCAACTTAAGTGTGCCAGGAAGAGCTTCTGTGCTTGTCCCAGGCTCACTGTACCATCTTCTGCTCTGTCCGCTCCAGAAGTGCTTTTGTTCCTAGGCATTTTTTTTTCAAAACTCTCTTCCAGCCAAAATGCAATAAATGGGAAAGGTTACACCAAGATAATTGATTTTATGGCATCAGAGAAGTAGTCTTATAAACCCCTACAAAACAGCAGGAGGCAACAGTGGAGAAACAGGAGATCTTAGCATCAGATACTGAGATGAAGGACAAAATGATGAGCATGGGTGCTGCTGTCCTGGGCTGATGTTCCTGCCTCCTCTGTTCCCAGCACTGGTACCCATCCCAGCTGTGTGAGAACCAACCAAAACCTGACCACTTCTCCAGGTGGTTGATTCTGAGCATGGTGGCTCCCAGGCTGGTTCATGGGGTAGTTAAATGATCAGCAGCACAAGGAAGGGTGGGACATGACTGTTGAAATTCTGGTGGGGCAGCAGCCTTGGTGAAACTAGGCTCCACTGAACCAGCAGATGACCAAAATGCTCCTTTTTTGAGCATAAATAGCTCACTGCCATCCTAAAAGGCCAAGAGCAGTAAGTAGGGGTAAGTACAGCCACAATTCCACGGTGTTGTTACACTGGTTTCTCAGACAACAGTACATCAAAGAGAGGTTACAGAAAGTACCAGAAGCTGTAACTTTAAACCAATATATTTGGCTGCTGAGGTTCTTGTTGTTCCCTGTAGAGTCAGAACTGTTGAAAAAATTGCAGAACCAGGTCATAGAGGGGCTTAGCTACACCTGCATCAAATACCAGAATACACCTGGGTTATAAAAGGGTTGAGATTACAGGAGCTGTAATAAACTTGACAGATTCATCAGTGAAACTTCAAGATACCTGGAGAGAAAATGTAGTCTCACCTCCCACTTGCAGTAGATTTTGGGGATTTACTGAGTGCTAGTATTGTTACTCTCTATATGAATGTATTTTTAAAAAATACATCTTGAGATAAGAGAGGGTTCTGCAGGTTCTGTAGACTCCTTTGGCTGTATCACTTTGTTAGGTGGCTGAGGTACGGTCTCCAAAGGCTTGACTGCATGCTCACGAGGACAAGGGCTTGAAGCTCAGTCCTGCTACTCAGGCCGCACCAATGGCAATTTGAGCTCACGGTGTTGAGCTGTTCACAAGCAGGCAGCTGTCAGGAGAGTTTTAAGTGCATCTTGCCCTTTCTTCCTCCAAAATCAAAAAGTGAACTGAGACATCTCACAGGCTGAATATGACTCATGATTTTGACAGTCTTTAGTGGTTTGTCACTTGCAGTCCTGGATCACCTTTCCTATCTCATTGGTTTTGAAGTTGCAAGGGTCTGATGTAAAGTTACTGAATACAGTAACTAGTGTTAGTGCTAGTCTCCCAGGTAGCTGTGTTTACACATGAGCTTCTGGAATGGGGAAGAAATCTAAAGGTACATGAAATGAATAGGCAACCTTTCCTTAAACCTGTCAAATTGTTTGGTCCTTGCCATAGCTAAAAATATAAAGCTATAATTAGCAGAGGGGTCTCTGATTGGTCAAAGGTGACAAAAGGTCTTTCAAAAAATCATAGAATAGTTTAGATTTGAAGGGACCAGCACCCCCCTCAAAGGAGGATCAATCTCCAAGTTGGAGCCAATGACACATACAAGCTCAGTCAATCTGCATGTTTGCAAAATGGTATGAGATCAAAACAAGCTTCAGCTTTGACCAGTTCAATTTACAGAACCAGAAATAGGATTAAATCTTTATGACCAAGGACGCCTGAAAGATTATTAGAGTCCCTTTGGGCTGTGTGACCCAGATAGGAAGTGCAGTACATGCAGTGAGACCTCTATCACATTATTTGAGCTGGGATAGAAGCAGTAGTGTTTCATGTAATTTGGAGATAGTTAATGGGTATGCCTAGCAAAAAAACTTATTCACAGAAGAATCTAAGTCATCTCTTTTCATCTGAGCTAAAACACACTGCTTGATCCCTGAAGCACCCAGAAGAGGTAAAGTGCTGTGAGAAAAGCATGTGGGATTCAGAGAGACAAAGTATTCTAGGTTTTCTAGATTAATGGGTATCTTTTCCTTTTGGTGAAAATACAGATGTCACATCACTGTTTAGAGCCTTTCATATGAAGGTCACTATGTATAATATGAGATTAAAGAATCTTAAAAATGACGATATATTCCCTATTGTAAAGGACAGGATGCTATATAAAGGAAATAACAGTTAAGGAAATGTACAACTACAGAGAAAAGACACTTGCTATCCAGAATCTGGTCTAGCTCCATGAAAAATTGGCTGACTTTGGTGTGTTTGGTCAAGACGAAACTTACACTGAGAGATCAATTTAAGATGCTTAGAAACTGGGAGTGGAAGTGAACCCATATTCTGCCTAGACCAAGAAATGTGCCATTGCTTCCCAGAATTAGGCAGAAAGTATTTTAGAACTTCCTAGGGCTCGTTATGAATTTCATTTGGAAATGGTATCTTGAGGTTTATCAGGTATTTTGATCAGTACGGGAGAAGGGAAATTATTATAAAACTACATGCAGTCATACGAAATTGAAGTATGATATGTTTGACCTCTTTTGAGAAATGGAGTGGATGGGAAGGTCTTCCTTGGTGCATGCTTTGAGGGATGCTGAATAGACCCTCAAAACATGCTGCATAGTGTTTCAGCCTAGAGCAGGAGCCTAAGGTGAAAACGATAAGAAGTCCTGGGCTTGTCAGAGAAAGTGTGTAGCTGTACTGGGGGCTTTCCACGTTTGTATAGCCCTTAGGTAGCTCTTGTGAAGGTTTGACTGAACACAAAGAAGGATGAGAGAGGGTAGGAATGAGCTCTGAAAGAAAGTGTCTCGTGCTCTAAAGGTCTGTGGCGTAAAAAGCTATGAGGAGGTTTTGAAGATGCCAATGGAAAGACTATCCATCTCCCTTAACCTCTCATGTTTAACGTGCCAGTCAGTAGCCCCGTGATTTTGCAATTTGCAGTGATGATATGACTTCATATCTGTCATCACTCCAGCAAATGCCAGCTTTCATTTTACCATTAGGAACAAGTCTTGGAAAACTGTCATGTATTTGTATTTCCTGCTGTACTTGAGTGTGGAAGTAGCCATCTTATGGTACATCAACAAGTTTTAAGAGGATATGGTCTTGATGTGGATGAGTTGTGGTTGTGCAAGTGCAGCAAAAGGAAAATGCACTCAATTACATATTTTAAAAGTTCCTGGATGAGAGTATAAAAAGGAGACCAGATATTTTTCACTTCATGTGTTTAGCTGCATTTTTTTAACAGTAAGGGACTGTATTATGAGAACGCCACTGGACAGCAAATTCTGAGGGGAAGGGCATCTATTACAACTCCAGGGATGTCAGAAAATGGCAGCAGACTCCACTTTTAAGACCTCTGCTACAAGAAAAGGCAAAACTGCTGTAAGAAGATAGCATCCCAGGCAGAACCTCAATTGCATAAATTACAGATACCTAACAAGAGTCACACTGACTCTGAACTGGCTTAGCACAATGAAGATACTGCTGGTCACAAAAGAAAAGAAAAGCATCCCAGTTACAAATACTGAGGGATGCTAGAAAGGTCTATTTAACATTTACTAAAAGAGCAGAATGTGGAGAATACTGGCACCACTAACCTTTTTTCCTGTCAGCTGCATACATTACTGTCATCAGTAAGGTATCTAGGACTGTTGCAGTGGCAGGAGTAAATTGTGCCACGGCATTTGTGTCCGGTAGGTAATAATGAGTCATTCAAACCATCTGCTGATAAAATACTCCCAGACTGATTTAGGTTATCAGAGAGAATACAGTAGATGAGAAATGTCAAATTAGCTGGCAAAGAAACTTGTCAAATTGTGTGTGAAGATCCCATGGTGTGCTTTGTCATCCACAACAGCATGAGCCCAAGCAGTCCAGCTGTTTTATAGGCAGTGGGTGGAGGCAAAGGTCTGCTAGAGCATTAAATGAGATAGGAAAAACATTCCTCTGACCCTGGCACATGCATCAGCCTGGCTATTCTCTGCACCCTCTGCTGCTTGCGTGGTCTGCAGCAATAACTCCAGATAAGCTGCGCAGAATGAAGAGGGTGATAATCAGGCTGCATGTGTGATTGGATGGAGGAAAGTTCCGAATGATGGAGGTGAACAGCCAGGTAAAAAGCAGCAAGATCAGAACTGTAAGTGTCACAGTCAAGAGAGGAAGCTCCTCCAGGAACCCACACAGGTGTGAGAGGCCTGACACATGAGCATTGCACAGGAGCATACAGTATCCTTGCTCACAGGACAGAAGAGCAGTTCTGTGCCAGTAGAGGCGGGAGCAGATTCCTCTACAACTGCTGACCTGCTAGAGACGTCTTTCTGAGGCTTTGTCTGGAGCGTTCTGATAGCAGAAGGAGATAGCAATGGGATGAAGGATTTCTCAAGTGTGTAAAATAAGACATACTACATCATCTTTAGTAGCATTTGCAGTTACCATATTATAGTGGGACTGGCGGATGTTGCCTCAGCCCATAGGGATACAACAACTACAATAACAAAGAGATTAAGTTGCCTACTCAGGGTAGAGCGCTAGTGGTCTGTCACAGCAGGGAGGGGTCCCACAGAGAATGGGCATTCAAAGGCCTTTATACAGGACCTTTTCTAAACTTACCTTTATAGGTATGGATATTTTCACAGCTGGGGTTCTCACTGTGTTAGGCTGCACCTCCATGCCATGGAAGATGGCACTGCTGTGGGCACTGTGCATCACAGTGACCGTCTGGATGCAGAGAGACATTTGTTTGGTTGCTCTGGGGCATTGCATGTATGCTAATGACTTAGAGTCTCTGTGGGGCTTGGCTGCCTGTCAGAGAGGAATGAAGCTGTAGATTTAATGAAGCTGTAGATTTCAAACCAGTGCCCCATACTTCAGCAGTTTAGTGATCTACGTGCCTGGTATTTAGTTAGGTTGTGTCTTGTTTGTGCATCTGTAGTGACATTCAGTTAATTCTTCCATAACACACAGATAAATACACAGAATTATGCAAAAAGACAAAAAGAAAAGGCTCGTGTTTGGACTTGCCATCCTTAATAGTATGCCCTTAAACAGAGAGGCTCCCCTGAGGGAACAAAGCGATCTGACTCTCTAATGTGGAACGTCGGTGCAGCCGCCGTCACTGCAGAGCGCGGTGCTGCGGGCAGCAGCTGCTGTCTGCAGGCTGGCAGCAAATATGGGCGTCTGCATTTTCAGTTATTCTCCCCTAGGTTACTGATTTGTGTGTACTCCAGATTTGGTTTGGTTTACACGAGGAAGAAAGAATTGTCTTTATGTCATTGAATAATCTAGCTATGGAAAAAGAACTTAAAAAAAAACCTGACCGTTTTTGTTTATGCATGTAGTATGTATATATATTTATTTGTCTGTCTATCTATCTATTTATTTTACTTTGACAGCTATTGTCACTTAAAACTACAACTGCCTTGTTTTTAACAGAGTAGTTTACCGAAATTAAAGCATTTTTTTCCCAGTGAAGGAAAGCCTGAAGCTGTCTCCCTATATAGCATATCATTGCTGATGAGAAGCTGTGGTCTTCCTGCTTCATGCCAAGGAGTTCAGTACCATGGCAGGCAGTAAGTCTAGTTATTCTTGTGTATGGGGATCCCAAAAGTTTACATAAATATGGAAACTGGACTACTCTCTCATCTCCAGAAGCATTTCAGACATACTGACTGAACAGGGTAGGAGGTGTGTCGCTGGTGCCATGGGGAAGCCTGAATGGCAGCCAACTTAGGTGCTGCCTTATGTACAGGTAAGGGAAGATCATACTGCCAAGTTGGCTTTCAGAAACCGGAATTTTGTCTGGGAAAATCATCTGCTGGACATTGCCCGTTGCTTTCTAGGGATTTTTTGTTTGTTTGTTGGGTGGTTAGTTGGGGTTTTTTTTAATTGGCTAAAATCTGGCTGTTAGTCCTGTCTTTATTTCTGAAGTTCAGTCTGAAAACACCTTTCAAAGGAAAAGATGCACAGTTAATGATTAAATTCTAAAGTTGAATCACAATTGTCTGGCCATCCTTTTGCTTTCTAGCATCCAAACCCACAGAATTGGTCTGATTAAATAATTTTGAAGAAGAAAATGAGAACAGCCAGTCAAATAATAGCAAAAGTTATTATCAGTTATAGTCAGAATGAAATCTAATCAAAATAAACTTCTAAACAGTAATCTAAGACATTAATCTATGAAATAATTGGTGAATGAGATAATTACGATAGGACAAGAACGTAACAGGTGCACTCTTTGTCCCTTTGTACTCAGCGCTGGTGAGGCCGCACCGTGAGTACTGTATCCAGTTCTGGGCCACTCCAGGAAGGACACTGAGGTGTTGGAGCGTGTCCAGAGAAAAGCAACAAAGCTGGTGAAAAGTTAGAGCAAAAGTCATATGAGGAATAACTGAGGGAGCTGGGGTGGTTTAGACTGGAGAAAAGGAGGCTCAGGGGAGACCATATTGCTCTCATCCTGAAAGGATGTTATGGCCAAGTGGGGGTCAACCTCTTCTCCCAGGTAACAAGTGACAGGATAAGAGGAAATGTCCTCAAGGTGAGCCCGGAATGGTTCAAAATGGACATCAGGAAGAATTTCTTAATGGAAAGGGTCAACAAGCATTGGGCTGCCCAGGAAGATGGGGCAGTCATCATTCCTGGAGGGGTTCAAGAAATGACTGGACGTGGCACTTAGTGCTGTGGTTTAGTTGACAAGGTGGAGATTGGTCAAAGGTTGAACTGGATGCTCTTGGAGGTCTTTTCCAACCTAAATGATTCTGTGATTCTGTGAAGAAATATTTTAAACGTTATAAAAATCACCTTATTTTCTAACGTTTTATTTGCTTTCATTCTTTGCAAGAAGAATAGAGAGCTGGCTATGAGCTTTGTTCTTCATAAAGTTGCTTTTACTAGGGCCTTATACATGAGTCCAAGCTAAAACACAGCCTTCACGGACTCAAGTTTTATCTGTGCAAATGATTTTGCACTAGTTATAGTAGGATGCTAATGTCCAAAAAAATTTAAAACCAACAATTGTCACACTGAGTTTGAGTGTTGGTCATTTCCAGCTGGTCATCTTTTCTTTTGGAACAGCATGTCAAGGTGGGTTTGAGCCATGAGAGACTTGTACTAAATAGGCATTGAAAACTTTGTGCTGAGTTCTGAAGAGCTTAGTCTGGTTCATGAGATCAGTCTTTCCTGAGACTGCTGTTCTCAGCAATAGTACTTCATCTCTTACAAGGTTTGTCTGGATGTGTTCTGACTTAGGTTTAAATAAAAGTGTGACTTTTTAAAAGAAGGTTAATTAAGACGGTATAAAAATCCTACAGATTCTCAATTAGGACTAGGCTGAGTTAACAGGGTGTGGATTTGAGATTAATTGAAGTAAACTTTCTTAGCTAAAACAAGAATGCACATGAACTACTGTATAAGAATATATATACTGCATCAAAACATGGGTGCAGGCAGGTCAAATTACTTATAGTAATATTTGTGTAAAAATGTCATCGTGTTTTATTGGTTTTGTTTATAATGTCTTTCATAACACTCCTTCTAGTTTTCAGAAATTCAAAATGAAATACCTTGTTTCCTGTGCTCTTGGGCTTCTTTGCAAGCAGGAATGACCTCTGATAAAGGGTTTGAAGTTCACATTTGCCAAAGATGAACTACAGTTTCTAAGCATAACAAATGAATAGTTTTGTTTTCTTTCATCTTGCTGCTGTGCAGTCAGTCCTTTGGTGATATTTCTGCAAAGCTAATGATACGTATTTGGAGGGTGCCAAGAAAAAGGGTACTAGGAAGTGTTAATTGCCCAACCCATAGATAGGGCCATGTTTCCCTTAGATGCATGTGGGAGGCCTAGAGATGCCTCTGTTGATCCAGTGGCAGAGCATCAACAGATCTGAGAGCATGAAATGAGAAGGGCCACCTTAAATTTATGAGAATGTTATCTGTAATAGTCAGCACTTAAGCCATTGTCCAGAGTGGTATAAAAGTTACTCTTTATGCCAAACAGCCTGTTGTTTATGTACTCTTCTGGATCTAAATACTAAACTTGAGCTGGTTTTAAGACTTTTGAGATTCTGAAAAACACAGGGATCGAGCCCAAAATGTATTGTGCACGCTGTTGCAAAATCAAGCACAGAATAGATGGCTGATCTGGGGAGACTGAAATAAACTGAAGACAGTGGTTGGAAACCTGAAGGAAGAGGTCAGATCATCTTCATTCTTGAATAACAAGGAAATTGAGGTGTGATGAGCTAGAAGAGAGAACGAAATCTGCAACATGGAAGATCATGGAATAGTAAGTTTTCAAACTGTGGGTGAATTGGCAAGTGTACGACCTGAAATCTCATATGCCAAATAGACATGTACTGTACATGTGTAAGAGAGGGGGGAGGATGGGAGAAGCAGTAGGAGGGGCAGATACTAACAGGTTTGAGGGTGGATTTCTTAACCCTGCCCACCCTTCTTTAAAGAGTGCTGCCATTCCCGTGAAGAAATCAAGAGACATCCTTAAAACGTAAAATGGAAATGGCTGAAGATGCTGGAAATGCTGTTTAAGTGATTCTAGTAAATGAGGCCATTTTAGAAATTAAAAACAAGACATCAGTCTCCCTTTATTCCAGTATCTAGATGAGAAGGTGGGTGACAGATGATTTGCCTTATTAAGTGATATCACACTGTTCTTGACTGCTGTAGGAACAAGAGTTCATCAGTGCCATAAAGCCATGCTCCTGCTTGGAGTGGGAAAATAGGGCAGGGTCTCTAGGACTGGGGTGGTGCTAGAAGCTGTGATGACAAAGATGATCCAGGGTTGGAGGGGTTGATACAGCTCCTACTTTATTTTCAAATCTTTCAGAGTTTGGAGTGGAAGCAGGCTCTGTTTTCTTTCCCTAGTGATGGCTGATGGCTGCTTTTGGGATTTTCTCTAGATCTGTCAATTCTGACTGTCGTCTGTTTTACTGAAAGTACCAATTAAGTGGCTGAGCATTTGCTCTTCTTCCCAGACGGCTCCCTCTTCTGTACGGGAAGCAATCTGTGCTGTAGAAAAATGGGCAGGAGCCCGGGCTGTGATCTTGTTCCCAGGTCGGTCAGCCTGCAGTTTGAAGCTGCGTTAGTAGTGCACGTGCATTAACAGCGTAGTGAGCAGGAAAGAGCAGAACCGGGGCCAGGTGGGAGCCAGGGACAGGAGAAATGGCCTGATGCTCTTTCATTTGAGCCTGGCTTACTCCTGATCCTGCTGGCCATTCAGCCTTGATGGCAGCTGTAAGCCTGAGTACCAGCTGTGCCTCCCCATGGACTGCCATGCTATTTTCAACTCCTGTGAAAATGTGGCATTTTCATTTTTTTCCTTTCTGTAGTGAACAAATGAGTACAGCAAATGTATTTATGCCCTACATGGTGATACCTCTCCACCTTTCAGCTGCATCTATGGTAAGGTCCCTTTTAGTCTGTTGCTTACTTTAGATCTAGCACCTGGTAGTTCAGAGAAAATAACTGAAAGTCTCTGCTTATTGATGAGATCTCCTGAAGCTTCCAGCTGCACCACTGGGATTTTTATTCAGAACTTGGATTTCTGAGCATAGGCCTATTCACCCATTTAGCATAACCAGTATGGCCCCACAGAGATTTTCCTATTGCATGGTTTTCCCTTTAGTCTGAAAAATCTCTTATTTCAGAATGTGTATTATGAACTTTCTGAAGAGCTACCTCAATTTTGCTTACTGTTTTCCAGAACTCCATGGCAGTGGAGAAAATGACCAAACATGCCATGCTTCATGTGCTGTATGATCACTTCCAACAGTTGGTGTTTCAGGTTCTTCATGGACATTTAGTCTTTACAGTCCTCAGCTCTAAAAAACGCAGTGCTCTCCTTTCTATTACAGCCAATATAGCATGCCAAAGAGGTTGCCTGAGCATAAAAAGGTGTACTAAATTAATTCAGTAAATTTTTAAAAATACATTCATCAGTTTGTGGTGGACAGATCCTATTTAAAGAGCATGGTTTGCTACAGAGAGGGCCTAGCTAAGTCTCTGGCATGAACGAGTCAAAGCGTCCAAAGTATAGGTAGCCAGAAGATAGAATGTATTTTCAATTAACAGGTAGACATTGAGTATTTTCAAAATTAATATAAATTTGTTCTAAATCTAAAAGCTTAAAAGTTTTTTTTATATAATCCCTGAAATGATAAAAAAGATAAATAAGACAAAAACAAACCTATCCTCTTGGAAAAGGGAAGCAAACAGACATCTAGAGAAAATAGTAATTGTTATCTATGACATGGCCTTCTGTTATTTGGCATGGAGCAGTCTATCATATTTGTGTCTTGAACCTATCTGTATTTATTCGTTGCTCATGAGTGACTCCCAGCACTGCATGTGATTTGGCTGATCAGGCTCCATTTGATGCACAGTGTATCTCAGATACCAGAGTTATTCATTTGTCTACTACAAACACATCTTACTGGTCTTCAGGTTCCATGCTATGGCCACTCTGGTTTGTGCACTTAGAGTTCATGACATTTTCTAGGAAATTCGTGCGGTGTTTTGTTAAGTACCTCATTTTGAGAGGAGACTTCTATGAAATCCTGTTAGGTAGTTAAGTTTTCTGCTAAGTGGAGTTTTCTGGTCTCTGAGTGGACTGACAACAGCCATCTTTAATGGGTGAGGAAGAGAATTTGGTTCTTCAGCTACAGCTTTACACCTGGTAGAGCTTTCACCCCCATACATCTGCACAACGCAACGTTGCTTCCAATTCCAGTCACTAATTCCATCTGCTTCAAACAAGATTTAAAAATTAGCAGCAAGTGCTTGTGGTGAGTGGAAGGTACCTGCCGTGCTTGCAGAGCAGCACTCGCTTAAAGTATTGGCAGAATTTTATGTTGTAGTTATTTGTACCCCTTTTATTGTGTTCTCTGCTTGTTATTGTGGCAGTTACTGGATAAAAAAATAGGAGCACATGTATGTGCTAATACTGTATGTTGTAAACATTTTACACATGCATACAAATTCTTTTTTAATAACTTGTATGTAATAAAGTAGCTTTTACACTACATTCTCCTTCAGGGAAAAGGCTTGTTTTCAGTTGTGGGCTTGTGGGTTTCTATTGTTTAGTTTTAGTTGTTGGGATATAAAGAGAGGAATTGAGTCAAGGCTGTGAAACATAAATTTGGAACTGAAAATAATGACTTTAAATGCAGTAATTTCCCAATCAAAGACATTTTAGTCATATTCCAGTCAAATTTTAGTGCTGATCAGTCAGTGGATGTTTTCAGTGCTGAATTCTACTTAGATTCTTAGGATAATTTAAGATTGCAGGAAAGCAGTGATTTTGTCACTAATTTGATCCTATTGTTTGAAGTAAAACAGCGAATTACAAAAAGAATCAGGTTCGAAATTGGCTGATTGTTTTAAATTACTACTTTTTAGCAGTTCTTTTTCGTTCCTTAATATATTAGTTGGACGTTAATATAATATCAGTCTAGGTTGAGGTACTATTTGTACACTTAGTTTATAGTTTTTCATCACACCTTAAATGTTATTCTGTCACCATTAGGCAGGATCCTGGAAAACACTGATGTCAGAGAGCTGAACCAGGGAAAAAAAAGTAACTTCTGAGTAAAGGTAATCATGTGCTTCCGGAAAAGCCACTAATCAGATAATCACTCAGATAATTGCATCTTCTCCTGTGGGCTGGGAGTGCTTAGTTTAACCAACTAGATTTATCTTCGAAATAATGTTGTGGGCATCAGTCGCTCAGGCTGGGGTCATTTTGTCACACTTACGTGTATGACCAGTAGGCTTGTTTTGTCCCTGCACTGTCCATCTTCAGGAGCAGGATGCCCTGGAACAGGAACCAGACTACCTGGGGTCTTGAAGTGTTATCCTTTAGTCTTCTGCCATTTGCCCATGTCACATCTTTCTTCAGACTTGAACATCGTGTTCACAAGATTCTCTTCTGTGAGTGTCGTCAGTATGTGCTTGTATTCAGAAGGAATACTACATTTTTAGTCTTTGCGAATGATTTAAGATGTACTCCCAAATGTACACACTGTATTTGTACTTTTATATAGGTGCTTTTAAATAGCAATGCTAACCCATTTTTGTTTGTTGGTGGTGATGGTTGAAGAACGCAAGACATGAATGGGTCATTCGGGGCTCAGATCGGTTGCTTAAATGAGGCAGCTAGAGCCATTTCAGATGCCTTGGAACGTATGTCACCTGGCCGACAGCTTTTGGTCCCTGGGGGTATTTTGTCTGCGGTTCTGTGCTTTGTGTCAGTGTGTCAGCTACCCTATGCATCTCAAACAGCTTCGGATGCACCTGCTTAGACAACCAAATCAAGCTCTTTTTGTCAGCAAGGGTTGTCATTTATGAATCCTAAAGAGATTGTCATGTTAAGCAGTGTGGGAATCTCAGATTCCTGAGCAACTGCAGGTTTTTGGGGGTCTTTTGTTTGTGTTTTATTCTGAACAGCAGAGAGTGAAAGTCACCGTGCTGATGCCAAACTCGGACTCTGGCAAGGCACGGCTGTTGCCGTGATTAACACCGGCTGCTCAGCAGCACGGGCTCAGGGCTCGTGGAACATGCTGTACTCAAATTATCTGGCTTAGAAATGCCCTCCACTTGCCATCTGCAAGCAGGGACAGACAGAAGACAAACATTTCTTCCCCTAAATATGGAGCTTGTTACAGCTTAGTTGCTTGGCAATCCACTTGACTGTAAAGTAAGCAGACTATTAAGCAATGCTACTGGTTTCCTTCCTTCTATGGCTCCGCAGGATATTCTGTGATCTTTGTACCATTAGAGCCTTTGCAACCATCTGCTTAACTGCGGTGGGGGACAGCGCACTGCTGCCACGGGTCTGTCTTAGGGGAGAGAAGGTCATTTTCAGGGGCTTCTCCTGTTGGGTTTTCCTATATGGCACTGCATTTCTATTTCCACCACTTCACTTTCTCCTTTTAAGCTTATTGTCAACATGTTGCTGCTGTCTATAATTACACTTGACATTGGGAGAAGGGGAGACACTGAGCAAAGCAACTGCCTGTGCCTTCCCTGTAGATTTTCATGTATTAATGATTGGTGTGTGTGAATATAATGATATGTCCAGATTCCTTCATCATTTATTTCCCTTGAACCAAAATAAATTCTCTTTTCTCAACCCTCTATTGACTAAATCATAATTCTAACTCTTTCCTTGGTGGGGAAAAATTGAACTAGCTGCTGTTGGGAAAAAACATCAGTTTCCATATCAGATTATATTTATATAGCATAAATTTAAATCTATTTCTTTTACATATTCTATTATATTTATTTAATTTATATTTATTTATATGGCTATCTTGTGATTGAAGTAGTGTCATCCACAAAGCAAAACCTCGACAGTTCACTTAAAGATTCAAGTGTGTTTTTGATACCGAATGGATAGCTGTATTTCCTGTGATTAAAGTAATAATGGTAATTATGAATAATTCGTAATAGATATTGCTACTATTCACAGTTCTGAATGATACTAATAAAATACAAATAATAGATTCCAAATTGTGAGCAAGGTTTGCCTCAGGGCCATTGAAGAAAAGCCCTTTAGAAAATCTGGGTTTATGTTTGTAGAAGTTACTTCAATTTATAGCATACTTCATCTTGATATGCCCTTTTCCTACTGTCCAGTATAGTCAGTGGCTAGTGCATAGTAGTTTAACCAATAGCTATAAGGAAAAGGAATAGATTATAAAGGACAATTTCTGTATGTAGCTAACTATAGGATAAAGAATGACAGTCTCATTTGGTGAAAATTCACAGTAGATTCTTGTATATTTGCCATTTAGTGTTAAAAAGTTGCTTTAATCTTATTCTTTTCATATCATACTATTTGACTATCCCAGCCAGTGGGCCTTGAAATGTGCTTGCAGTCACCTCAGGAAGTACTAAATGAAAGAGCTTTCAAATACAGGAATTAGTAGAACTGTGGTTAGCTAATGACTGCAATACGCTTGGTAAGCAAGACATGCAGATTTTAGTGGGGCAGTGTGTTCAATCTCTCTTGGAAGAGTCAGGGGAAGACACAATTCATCATTCTTGGTCCTCAGCCTGCTGATGAGTACGCACAGGAACCCAGACCACCTGTGGGCTGATGTGCTGGTGCAGCAGTGTGGGAGCAGGCTGCTGTGGGTGGAAAGCTGCGGAGTGTTCAGTGTACAGATCAGCAGGGGTTCTGAACAGCAAAGCACCCTTGGAGATGTTAAGCCACCTCTATGAAACCAACAGTAACACAGATGCCAAATACAAACCCCATATTATTCATACACATGTATGTTGTATAGTATGTATTGCGTACATTAAATTTAAAATGTGAAAATTTAAATGACAAAATAGTGTCATTTTTACTTGCTTCAATGTATTGCTCTCTAATACCAGAAAAATATTTACTTTCAGAAAAGAGGGAGCATACAGGCATGCTCACAGTCTGCACATATAAAATGCACAGAGGGCATCCTACATTAAACAGAATTATAGATCTCACTTTTCAAAGAAAGATGACTTTAATGAAATCTGTCAGATGCCAATCATACAACCATGCTTTGATGCCTTTAAAATGACAGATCATTATTATTCCAGAGGGGAGAAACATCTACAGAACACAGATTTTAATTATGCCTGAGAAGACTGGAAGTTTTAAACATTTCAAATAAATACAAATGTGACATGTTATCTGAGTTCTTTTATGATTTTGGTTACAGGCCTAATTAGATTCAGCTGTGGTTTAAGGCATTCAACATACAGCAGTATATTTAGCTCTAAAAACCCGAAGATAGGTATTTACAAACTGAGGGACAAACTGAGTCAGAAGGAGTTTGTCACTTAATAAACAGAGCTGAGTTTTTCCTGTGAAAGGCAAGTCTATACGGTGCGGTGGAGAGAGCTTCAAGTGAGCTAGTGGGGTAATAGCAAAGCAAGATTGTTCTTCAGCACTGCACTCCAGCTAATTAGTCTGTTGAGCTCTTTAATAGGGTTTTGCAGCTGTCTTGGATGACAGTGAGCATCTTAACGCGGCATCGTCCTCCAGCACCACACGTGGTTTCTGAAGCGGGAAGCAGTTGTTCAGGGCTCTCTGTAACACACCTTGCTGTAGCATTTAGCTGTTCACTCAGCGCCCGGGGGAATGGCATGAAGCTGTGTCGGGGAGGTTTCGGATGTTAAGAAATGGTTCTTCCCCCAGAGGGTGGTTGGGCACTGGAACAGGCTCCCCGAGGAAGTAGTCACAGCACCAAACCTGACAGTTCAAGAAGCATTTGGCCAACACTCTCAGACCTATGGCGTGACTCTTGGGATGTCCTGTGCAGGGCCAGGACTTATGCTTTTGATGGTCCTTGTGGATTCCTTCCAACTTAGGAAATTCTATGATTCTATGACTGTACAGGATACCTGGGCTCATTTCTAACCAACAACCCTTAGCTAGCAGCAAATGTCAGAGTTGAAGAGGATGAAGTTTTCATCCCCTAAGGATAAGTAGGGGTTAAGCACCCCTCTCTTCACTTAAGTGTTACTGCAGACATTCAATACGAAGAGAGCCTTGTCCCCAGTAGGCTGGACAATGTTCAGAAGGTAGATAATAAAATGAAGGGCAGAGTGACCTTATGGTTATGGGGGTTATGACCCTCATAACTAAAAATAAAAAACAAAACAAACCCCAAAGTACACCCAAAACAAGGGAGCTCTAACTGTCCCATTTTGGTTTTGTCATTCCCTCCACTGAGGCATGCCATGCGTACATTCACACATTAATTGTATAATAAAAATCTATATGAAAAGTGCATAACAATTCTATAAGAAAAAAATGAGTACCCAAAAGGGAGCAGAAGAATGATCTTCCCATGGTGACGTGAGAGAACTTCCTGTAAAAAACAAGCTCTCATATCTCAGTAAGGTTCTTTGGAAAAGTCCATAGAGTGACTGGCTTGTTCCCAGCATCTACACCGTGAGAGATATCCAGAAAAGGCAGAAATACAGAGAACAGTAGTCAATCAAGCAAATTATTATTCTTTAACAACTATTAAATTAGTAAAGATTTTTGTGTAGCAAAGTATATTAACAGCAAATGAAGTGAACTGAGCAGATGTACAACATAAAGAAACTGGTGCTGAAACAGATGGTTTTTTCTGTCAGGCCTATCTTTGCCTGGAAACAGGGCCTAGATGATGCTTTCTTCTGTTTGACATTTACGACTGTTAACCGCAGCCAACATGCAAGGGAAAAGGTATCATCCAAGAACTGTGCAACCACTTAATGATCCCCCTGCACATCCTACTGCTATTATGGTGACAGCCTTACGGAGGCAAAATTAGCAAAATGGCTTTATCTGCATGGGCGTTTTTTGAAATGGTGAACTCTACCAGGAAAATGGCAGAGGCATCAGATTGCTTGGGTGAAACCCTGGTCCTGCTAGAGTCAGTTGCAAAACTTCCCCTGGCTTCAAGGGGGCAGGTGGGTTTCCCCTGTGATTCCTGTCTGAGATCAAACACAGACTCAGTGTTTACTTGTGCTTCGCTCTATATAAGCTTTCCCTTCAAAAATGTGCATTTGAATGCCCACTGTTTAACAGTGCACTTTGAGATCTACACTGGAAAGGACTCTGAAGTGTTAAGCAAAATTTATTAGAAGAGATAATCTCCTCAGGCCAGTTGTTACAGTTGGAAAAAACCAAGTATGTTTCCAACCTGCAGGCCTTTCTGAGACAGAAGTCATGTCACTTAATCTGGCTCCTGTTTCCTCTGAGTCTTTGGACATCCAGTTTTGGTATCTTTCATGTTGTGACTGCAAAGCTTTTATGATTGTGATGGCCTGAAGACGGAAATGAGGTTGAGGAAGAGATTACAGTCACTTCACTAATCCTTTACCAAATGTCATTCTGTCCATTCAGATACTGAGATCTGTTCAGATTTTTCTGAATTTGTCCTTTTTATTCGGACAAAATAACATACCAAATATTGAAATATGATGGCAAATTGCAAAGGGTTGTAAACGTGCTTAGAATGAGGAAAATTAGTATTTAGGCAAAGACTGGGAGTTTTTGGTTGGCAAGAGCTGCTGAGTTCTATTAATTTCTTTGCATACCTGCTTTTAGTCCTGTCTCATGATAGACAAGCACTGATCCATGTACTGCAGATGCAGGTAAGGTACCTTGCATGCTGTTTTTTCATCAATATCTTATGTTGTATGGTGATGTGACTGAAAAAACCCAAACACAACAACTCAGCAACTGGAATGCTCTGGCCATTCCCTGGAGTCCCAGTTTTCCTTGCAATGTGCACATGTGACTTCCTTAATGAAGCCCTTTTTATTAGATATCCAGAAGTTATTGTCTCTTAGCTTCATATTAGAAAGCACCATTATTATGCTGGAATTTACCAGCTGCACTTAATCCCCCTTTAGAAGGTGGTCCCAAACCAGACTAGAAATCTAAAAATGGAACATGAGGATTGGCATAAAGAAAAGGAGAACCAGGCTTTTGGGGTGCAGCTCTGTCCCATATCAGTGGATTGTGTCAGTTTGAAAATTGGCATAGTATTAGGCTGTTTTTGCAGGATTACAAAGAGTTTTATTTTCTGTTTGTTAGGTGCTCTGAGCATTGAGACGATGGATGCAAGTGCAAAAGATGGTGTTCATTAAAATTTTATAAAATCCTCTTCAAAATTATGACTATCCTCATTTATTACAGGCTTTCACAATGTTGTAACTTATAAATTAAAAACAATATCTGTGTCAAAATAGATAATACAAGGCCAGTTTGTTGGAAGATTTTTTCATTTATTGTTTTGTGAAAGGCCAAAGTGTAGCAAGTACTTTACTGAAAACTTTCCTTCAGAAGAGGTTACAGACAAACAGATTGGGAAAAAAAATATCAGTAAGATAGGTTATCTTTTCCATTTAGTATGAGGAGTTATCAACACAACCTTTTTCTGTTCACTGTGAAGAAAAACATGGCTGTAAAGGCCTTATTTTAGGCTAACAGTGTTCTTGTACCTTGAAACAGGACAATAAATTATCCCATTTTTTTGTAGTTCAGAAAAAGAGATGTGAACATAGTGCCCAAGGCCATGAACCTAAAAACCATTGGGTGACTACACTCAATTACTTGTACATATTACTGGGTACAGAGCTGTCCTGAAGCTTTTGCTGCTAGAGCAAACAGCTTTGGAGCAGTACTTGAATTAAATCAAACAACCAAAATCTTATGAAACCCCTCAGCTTAAATAATAATGCTTGGTGTTGTGCACAAAGGCTTAGCTGCTGAGCTGCTGGTACGCTTAATTAGAGATGGAAAGCTAAATCCCTTGCCTGGAAATCTGCTCCTTGGAGTCCATCTTAAGTATAGGTTATTCAGGAAACTGCCTGGAGAGTCTGTGGCTCAGCATCACATGAAAGTGAAGAGGGGAGGAAGAGGAAGGAAAGCTGAAGGAAGAAGAAAAAAATGCAAGAAGTGAATTTTGGCTTTTCCAGTACATATTTTAACAAGTACTCTTTTGTCATTAGAAGGTGGGTTATAATAAACCCTACTGTGTCACTCCGTGGATTGTGAGTCAGAAATGAAGTTACATAAGGTGCAGCACGTGTGATGGATGACACGAGCTCTCACCGTGCAGCTGTGTTTGCCCTGAGTGGTGAATGCTGACACCTGCAGCTGCAGCCCTGGCCCAGGCAGCCCCCTACAAAAGGTGCTGTGCCCAGGCAAGATCCTGCACGGTGTGTGATAACGGAGCACAGTCAGACCTTGAGCCCTTCGGCCCTGAGCTGGTTTTAACCTCTCTCTCAGTTCTTTCCAAAGGGAGGAGGAGTGCTGTGGCTCTCTGATTCCCTGGTAGAGCAGCTGAGTAGCTGAGTCTGCTGGGATGGGGTAGGAAATGGCAGTACCCAGAGGAATTTAACAAGTTTAAAAAATCTAGGAAGAGTAGGCAAAAATAAGGCATGTGGATTTTCAAATGTATAGAGAGAAGTGAGGTCAAACAGAAAGCAAACTGATTCCAGCATCCAAGGGATTTAGGGGCCAGAGCCAGGGGTTTAGTAAACCACTGCTGTGAGACAGAGCCAGACACACCCCACCCACCTCCCCCAGGCAGCATCACTCCTGCTAAAGGACGTTATCCAAGAAGGGCCTGCATTGTCCCTCACCTGGACTTGGCAGGTAGTGTGTGGAACTTCTCCAGTTACTGATTTCAGCTTCTTGGGGCTCCCTTTCAAAGCAGGGTTTGGTCTCACAGAGGTAGCACTGCCTCAAAGCAAAAGGAACAGCTGCTACTGCCTCCGCAGGTTCTCCCCAGGAACTAGCACCCCTCCAGGAATCCCACTGCCTTCACCCCACCACGCGATACAGAAATGGATTGTGAACTTTATTCTTGCAGTAGAGCCTTGGCAGTGATGGTTTCCTTTCCTTTAACAGGGTTATTTTCCTTCAAGATTAAAGGAACCTTTTATTCTTCCTTTAAATAGAATAAACAGCTGTATTTCCTGATCATATCCCCTTGCCCTTAAATTCTGTTTGTTCATCAGCCACTTCCTTGTAATTTCTTCTCTGCCTTTTTAGCTGAACTACTACAGGGAAATCTCATTTCAGGGAAAGCTTTGCAAAATAATTTAAGATAATAATGAAAGAAAAAGAAATTATCCTGTGTCACTGGAACTTTGACTGGAGCTTTTGCCCATCAGCATTCATTATACATTTGGCCCATCATTGTTTACCATATGATTAGATTATACAAGTGGCAACTGCTGCTGAACTCGTCAGAAATGGGCGCTGTTATCTATTGCTGTCAGAAAAGACAAACAGAAGTTTTGTGCTCTGGCTCCTTCTCCTTTTAAGACCATTTCCAATGCATGCAGATGGGATAGGATAGGATAGGGTAGGATAGGATAGGATAGGATAGGATAGGATAGGATAGGATAGGATAGGATAGGATAGGATAAATTTACTCTGTTATTTTTGAATAACATTGCAAATTGAAACTAAATCGAGCCAAACAACAGAATGAATAATTTACAAGTCAAAGAGGAAGGAACTGCAGTGGAGGCAAGGAAGTGGATGCACTTCAGAGAAGTGAAGGCAAGAAGAGGCTTTAAAACTACTGCAGCAAGGAAGAAAGTAAAAGTGGCCTTGTGAACTGGACGTTGGAGTGCTGGGGAAATTAATTTACAAACTGCAGGTGTGCCTTGAAGAGAAGGAGGAACAAATAATTCAGTCCTTTCAACCCATGTGACCACTTCAGCTAATCTGATGTATGGACAGCATTTCAGTTCCACTGATGCTGACCTTGAGCAAAAGATCTTAACGTGCCCATCTGCTAACAGAGGCTTTGCTATCCCTGTCAGCTCTGTGCAGGGCTCCTGGTGATAAACATTTCAAAGAAAGGGAGTATAACTGGTGAAGAATTTTCTGTCTGCACAGAGCAAAACAGAAAAAGCAGTAGTGGTCTACACAGAAAGAAAATGATACATTTCATAACTGTCAATAGAGAATCTAGACATGTTTCATTTTATTTGTCAATTTTGCTTTCTTTTTTTCTGCTTATTCAATCTTATCAGTGAGGATTTGGCAGAAATTCCTTGGTTCCATATGAGATAAGTGTGAAACTGCAGGATAAAATTTCTGTTTTCCCTTTGCAGCTCAGCTCAAGGCAAGCTGTGCTGCTTGGTACCAGTGTGCTCTGCATGCAGGGAGGTTCTCCAGCCCTGGAGAACATCCTTGTCCACTTCAGTGACGAGGCCTCTCCGTAACCACTCCCCAGGGGCTTGTTTTCAAACACCCAGGCAGCAGGCTGTAACTCAGAAGGATTTGCTTTAATTATTTATTTGAATACCTGCGCTACGTGTTAACTTGTAATTTTGCCTCAGTGATGCTCAGCTTGCCTAATTTGCCAGCATTTCCCAAAACTTCAGTGTGGGAAAAATATCAGTGGCCTTTTGTGGCACTTCAGTTCTCCTGATACACACGGATGTAGTCAGCATTTTCTTGCAGCCAAGCAGCACTGACAGCAGTGCGACTGACAGATGAAGCAAAGAGAGCTTCAGTTTTTGAAACAATGTCCTCTGGCCTTCTTCTTTTGCTTTACCTCATAGGAACAATCAATCATAGGATTAAAAATACTTCCTTGTTTTTGAAAACCAGTAAGAGCAACATAAAATTGCTGCAAAAACCACTGCAAGTTGTCTGCCCAGCTGTGGTTTGAGACTAACTAATCTCTGAAGGATTTACCTATTTGGTGGTATTAATTTAACCTGGGAAAACTGAGAATATTAAATTAAATTGGGAAAACTCCTACAGGAAAAGGAAACAGCTTTAGGGAAAAGATAATGATTCTGTACTATTTAGCTAATTATCCAAAAAATTGAGTGTACTTCATAAGCAACAAACCTGGAGCAGTTTCCTCAGGAGTTTCACTTCTCAGCAAAAGGCAGCCACCGTTTCAGAGAAGTCTAAAAGCCTCTTATAACATTTTCATTTCAAGAGGTGGATTTTTCACACAAAGCCATGTTCAAAACTCCCAGGTAAAAAAAGACTGGATTTATTTATCTAATCTAAAAATTAAATGTTCTTAAGGCAAAGAACTAGTTAATGGAAAAACAAAACAGGGGTTTTGAAAAACAGTTAAGTATTTTTTTTAGTGTTATGCTTCACTGAGAAAATTGTGAATGCTTTTGAGAAAGGGTTAATTTGTCTTTATTGAAGCATTCATGTAGCAGTAGACAAATTTTGCCCCATTGCATGTTAGACAAACACATTTTTCAATACATCTACAAAATGGTAACATCTCTTGATACCATTTCAAGCTCACAGACCTACTGGTATTTTCTGCCTTTGGCTTCGGATACCAGTATCAACGCTGAGCTTGGCTTTGTTGGCAAGCTGTGTCGTGCTGTTTCCTTCAGGCAGCAAAGCCTTAACAAACTCAGATGGTTTTCCTTAGTTCCCCTAAATGATGATGTTTCCTATTGTCAAAGTTTGGGATCTTCTTGCTCAGTGGCAGCTCTTTACCATGTGAAGGATTAATTGCATAATATGAAAAAGAGCTCTTCACTGGACCCATTCTTTAATAGTGCCAATGTTGTTGGAGCGCAGAAAAACCTCCTTTTGGGAGCTCTTTTTATAAAGTAACAAAGGAAAGAGGGAGATGGTCACCAAATACAGGACGACGCAAACCCAACACAGGTTGTATGTAGTCTTCACTTCTTCTGCTAAAAATGAGTTTTTAGTCTGCAAAGCTGTATTAGTTTTTTGTTCTTATCACCTTTACATACCCTCTCATGCTCTGTTTCATCTCCCAGCCCCTTTACACATAGTGAGAAGCAAGCAAGTCTGCTTCACAGACCACCATGGTGTAGACTACTGTGCTGTCCTGGGACAGACTGGACCTAGATCAGGTCTGCAGGAAAGCACTAAATGTAATACCTCCCTTTGGATACAAGCAGCTGTTTTGGAGAGTGACACGACCAGAAACAGTCCTTGGAGAAGGCCAGAGCTATTCACTTCGCTGGGGTTTAGGAAGGTGCTACATACAACTGAAGAGCCCAGTAGGGGGGCCAGAAATTAGTGGCTGCTTCTGCACACAAAAGGTTACCTAGGTCTCTTCCCAAAGCACAGTCAGGGATCTCAAGCCCCAAAGCACTGCATTGAAAGACTCGAAGGCAAGCCAGCCGTGAAGCTGGGTGCAGAAGGCAAGATCTATTGCAAGTTCCGTGTTGCTCCAGTATTATATATCCCTAAGTGTATCTCTCTAATGGGCACTTGTAGCCAGAAAGTCAGCTGCCCTTCTCTCGGTGGTATTTCGTGCTTTGAATAATGAGCAATAAGGGTTTTGTTGGTCATTTAAATGCTACAGTTCCAAGTGCTTAAACACACTTAGCAGGTTCCGAATCTCTCTGTTTCTGAGCCAAGTGGCATTTTGAAAAGCATTAAGTTAAGTAGTCTCCTACAATAATTTTGCATTCCCTCTTTGAGCTTTCTGTACCAGAGCCCATTTTGAATGTGTCAGTGTATTGATTTTGGTATTCTGCCACTCTCAAAGTTTTCTTCTGGATTTTTCTGTTGAAGCAGTTGCTAATTCAGATGTGTGTTCAGAGGGGAATTGGCTCCACATGCCACACACTTGAAGGTCACTTTACTCTCACTCTTCCCCAAGGGCCCCACAGAAAGCTAGTTCCTGACCACAGGTGTAGGGGCACCTGGGAGTGGATGTGAGGTCCCCCAGGTGTTGAATCTTTCTGCTGGCTTTCCCCTTCCCAAAAAAAAATTTCCAGAAGCACTTGCTACTTCATTATGAGAAAACATGGCAAGTTTTAGCTTCAAAGACAGTTTTTCCAGAGTGATCTGAGTAGGTCAAGTTAAAGGACAGCAGAAAAAAATTCCAATGCAGTGATTACCATAATTAACCACCAGCATCTAAGGATTAGCATAGCCATGGTCACTAGTCCTAGAAACATGTGAACAGAAGATGCAAGAAAACCACAGCATTTTGGTTGGCTGTTTTTGCAGCACAACCTTTTCTGGTCTCCGGGTGCAGTGATGAAGTAGCACTCAGTCCTGTTTGGAAATTACTAGAAGCAAGGACCGACCACCACATGTGCTCAAGTCTTTTATCATCCCTAGAGAATGGAAAGCTGATCTCCTGAGGTTTGTCTCACCTTGGTGACACTGCCTACCTGACCAGACTTCAAAAACCACTTTCTAGTTGACGTTCAATTTGAGCCATCTTGGCTTGATATTTGAGGAACTCATTCAAGTCAGTATCAAGGGAGGAACTTGCAAAGAGTATATTCAGCCATTACCTGCCTGTTTTGAGACTCAGAGCTGCATGATGCAGTGGAAGGGAAGGGCAGAGTTACTGACCAGCCATGCTTCTGGCACACCCTCTCTTTAGCTCAGCATCTTTCTTACAAGCCAGTATGCAAAAATACATGCAAAATCCAAAACACAGCCTGTTAATCATAAAGAGAAATACTTTTGGGGTTTAAGTTTCTTTCTGTATTGTCATTTCTATAATCCAGCTACAGTTTGATACAATGTGACATGCAGAGTATTTCCCTAGAGCTATTTACTAGAATGTGGGGGGGTGCTCTTCAGCTCTTTCAGCTCCTGGAGAATTCAGACAGGTAAATGAGCATTTACTTTCACACATTCCCAGCTGGACCTAAATGTGGGAGCTTCCAAACATAGCTTTGAGTCTTCTAGTTGGAGACAATACAGTATATGAGTGGGGCAACAACAGGGATGAGAACACAGCTTACACTAAGTCCTGTGCAGGTGTTACTTCTCATGTGAGCTTCACATCTACCAAGGGTGCTATGTTTGGCTAATTTACTCCTGCATTCTTCTCTTGTCCTTCCATGCTGTTTGGCTTTAGAGGAAAAGAAACCTGACAGTAGCTGGTAACACAGACAGATAACACAGAGTGCTGGGGTTAATGTATTTGTGTGGTATTTCTGAACAGCCCAACTACTGCAGCTGGTGGAGTGACAGTTCATCAGGTGCCGCCTGCAAGTCCTGCTCCACTCCTCCTGTGGTCCCTCCTACCTGCATGACGAGAACCAACTCTCAAAAGATTTTTAACAGAAGAAAGGAAAATTAAAGAAGAGACTTTTGAGCAGAATGCTCTTTCAGTTATTTTCAGCCAAGTCAGCCATGGCTCATGTTTGGAATTAAAACCATCAAATATTCAATAAGAAAAATAGTGGCTGTCTTGCACTGCCTTTTCCCATGGGATTTCATCAAAGGCTAAACCAAATAACCTCATTATTGTTAATGCTAATGAGGTAGACTAAGTGGCATTTAATTTGTCTTCTCATGAAACAAAGCCTTTAAAACTATGGACAGTCTGGTTTTGTCTAGAGGGCACACAGGATCTTTAGAGGAAATTGTACTGGAGAGAGACTCACTGCCTATGGGGGGCAGGAGGACCACCCCAGCCACAAGATGGTCATGTTTTAAAAGTCTAACTTCATGCTACGTGACCATAAGGCTGTGTGAGAGGGGTGCTCCCTCAGCCTCTGCTGCATCATGTGCTGTGCGTTTGGTTGGAAATTCTTTCTCTGGAGCTCATTTTACTAAAAATCTTTATTATGCAAAATTTCCCCCCCGAAGTTTGTCTCCTCATCAGTCAGGTCCTGAATGCAGATTGCAGTTCTGTCTGCAGAATTACTGCAGAGCCTTTTCCATTTTAATAAGTGTTGGGTATCCCAAGAGACTGGTAGACAATGGAAATTATACAGCACTTGTCAAACCTGCTGCTGTGCTTTCTTTGAAATACCCCAAAATGGAGGCAAAGAAGTAAAAGTTTTCTACTTGCCTTGTCTTCTTTTTCTTTTGGTACAATTACTGTGTGAGTCACTCAGTGTTAAGAATATTTTGAAGGGAAAAGTTGATTATTAGGTACATAGCAATAATGAATCACACTTGATAGAAAAATCATTTTCCCCTTCTTTTTGTGCCACATTACCCAGACCATCAATTACTGGAAAAAAATTATAAATCCCTGCCTCACATAGAAATTTCTCATAGGTAGAAATTTCTCATGGGAGAAAAATGGCATGAACACCCTATTGAATTTGTAAGTAGATGAGTTTTCAGTGACAGGATAATGATACCAACTATTGTAGATCTCCAAGGAATTTTCATGATGTTGCTGGCTCTAACTATGAAAGTGTTTTCGAGTCACCTCTATTCCAAGAAGCACCTTGCAATTTCTTGTATGCAAAGAGATCAGCATCTTAGAGACTCTCAAAATAGATGTACTATATAGAGTCAGGCTACCAAGATTAGGACAGAAATGTCTGGAGTAGAATATTTCTCCAGAATTAAAAAAACCCCAAATCTTAAAAAAAGTTTAAGTCAGTATGCAAATTTCAGCCATATTTACTGATTTATTTTTTCATTGCTGAGACAATTTTTGATGCACAAATGATGGTGCTTCTCATCTTTATATGCCTAGGAATGCAACACGCGAGCAAGGATGGAAAGTGTAGCACTGCTCATGTCTTTTGGTTTAGTGCTTATATCAAATCCTGCCTGGAACAAAAGGAGGCACAAAAGGAGGCTGCAGGGCAGCTGAGGCTGCTTTGTTCATGTGTCTCTTTTGTCTTAGCATGGGAATAGCTCCTCTAAGAGAGGTTCCTGGATAATGGGAACCCATGGGATATTTTCTCTTTTGTGGAATGCTGGTGAAAACTCTTTGCATGATTTGCCTCCCTAGAGTAGATTAGCCTTTGTTATCTGTGGCATTGGAATTAATCACTGTGGCAAACTTTTAGTTTAGGGTATTCTTTAGACAGCTAATGAACCAATATCAAAAAGATTTAATGGTGCAGTTACCTCCCTGAGTGTTGCATGAAAGAAGAGGGCAAAACATACCCGTTCCATTGAGAGAGCGGTACTCATCTAGTAGTTGGAACAAAAGCCTTTAATTTTCTTAAAGGGCTCCAGATAATGAGGTTTAGTAATTGGCTTTTGTTTTAATACAGCTTTGTAAGGCTAAACCACATAATGCCTCCGAATAATCAACAGTTAAGGTAACAGGTAGGTTTAACTGCACAAAGAGTGCCTGTCCAAACTGGATGAAGATCTGTCAGTTCATTAGTTGATGTTAAGAGTAATTTTAAAATAGGGATTTCTTTGATAGGAAAATAGGATTTCCTTTGGTGTTCAGACTGGAAAATAAGGTATTTTGTTGCAGTGTTCAGGTAGTTTTTGCAATTAAATGCATTACTATTGATTTTCAGTAGAGCCGAATTGCTGTACACCTTAAATTGAAGACCTAAAAGTCTTAAAAACATCTACCTGATAAACTGTACAACAGCTGTACTTTTGCTCTACTCCTGCTTTCCCTTGCAAGTGTGTATCGAAGAGGAGGTGGAAAATAGGTACGCATGGGGATACTCTGCAGTTACTTGAGAGATCATCGGACAATCCATCACATCAGGACTTCCTTTGCTTTTGTGTGGGGAATTTGGTGATACACATGTTGGTGTGTGATTAGAAAAGGAAAGCACAAGCTAACTGTGAAGGTGCTCTCTCCAGTATCTCAACTGATTCTGCCTACAAAGATACCCATCACATATCTGACAGAGAACTTCCTCATGCAGTGCAACACTGAAGTGAAAATTAAGACAGGGACTTATATGAAACTCTAAAATCTGCAGGGTAGCCATGTATAATGACAGTGTTTCAAATCAACTTGCAAGCAACCTGATTTTAGAAGAATTGAGGTTGAAAGTGTTGCAGGAGAATTTGACTGACAACCAAGCAACAATATGATTTTACACATCCACATCTCTAAAAATCTAAGTATTAATATCTCTACTCAGCACTCCATTGCTCATCCTTGATGCCCCGTTCTTATTTGTCCCAGTCCTTCCTTTCCACTTGTACATTATTAATACCACAAGTCTGCTTTTAGCATTAGGGCACTGTGATGTTCATAAAGAAATGAACAGTCGTTCAACCCCTGATAGCTAAGGGCTGCTAGGGCCCAGGAAGTGGTTTCTCCCTTGTTTTCTTTAAATGGAAATGCTGTGGGGTTTTTGTTGGTTTGGTGGGGAAGGGGTTTGGGGAGGGGAGAGAGGGGTGGATTTTTTTACACAGTGTTTTTGCTGCGAACTGTTAGCAAATCTTGGTGTTCATGCAGCATGCTCTACAATTAAGAGGAGCTGTGTAATTAACTCATATTCACCACTGCATTGTGAAAGCAAGATCAAATGTCCCCGTCCCTTGGCAGGGACAACTACGTGACAGAAAATTTGAATTATAATAGTAGCTTGCATTGGGGAAAGTTGATCTTCTTTTCTCCATGCTTCTGCTCTCCCCAAATCCAGAAAGTAAGGAGTTCATGATCTCAGAAAAATGGAATAGCATAATACTGTGCTGGAGTCCAGCTACACTAAGTTGGTTTCAGTACTTAAATTCCCAAGACAGAATGTTTTTCTTGGGGTGGATATAGTTATAGTGCATCCTCTGCCCATGTGGCCAGCCTGTCTATTCCTGAGGCGCAGTGTAGCAGTTGACCTTAGCAGGACATTCTGGGAAAATATAGCTGGGAATGGGAATCCTTAATAGCATCTTTAGTTAAGGGCTTTAGTAGCTTGTGAGAGAGGGGTTTGTGGTGTATTTGATAGCAAGGAAAAACTTGTGGACAGCATCTCTTCCTAAACGACCAAAGCTGTTAGTGTTGGCAGTCTTATTTCTGCCAGTGCAAAGGTATTCCTGACATGCAGACCAACTTTTGCTGAAGTAAAAATAGCCTTTGTTTACATTCATGTTGCCTGTGTCATTTCTTGTGTCTTTTTTGCTTTTGCCATCCCTGTCTCTATCATCTTTCTATGCATGATAATTTTTATTGCCATTCCATTTTAAAGTTTTCTTTTAACTTGTCTATTTTACTAGTCTATCTCTAATCTGGTTTTCTTTTCTTTTTCCTTTCCCAAGTCAATAGGGTCTGAAGTGCTTTTTTTGTCTCACAGATCTGGTTTCCTTGATGCACCTGTATGCCCTTCTGCTCTCAGCTCTGTGATGATTTGTGTCTCTTATCAGTTACTTTCACTGTGTACTATTCTCAGTGGGGATGAGCAAACTATGTAATAGCTGAATGGTTAATGCACTCTGAAGGACACAGTATATTTGTCTAAGTCCCAAAAGCTTCAGACCCAGCACAGACTAATTCCTGCCAGGACTGAGACAATAGTTTTGATCAATCCAATAACTTTTGGACATCATAACATGAATATAGACTTGATGTTGAAAAGCATGCCAGCGCAGATCATTGTCTCCCCTTGGCCTTCAGATATTTAACATGTTAGCTAGAATGATTGCATTGAATTCGTTTGCAGTCCTCAGGCAGAGTTTTTGGGATGAGATGGACTGAATTTAGTAAGATTTGTTTCAGTTTTATGTGCTGGATATAATTTGCTTAGTAGGCCACTGGGCTGGAACATGGAGAGAATGTTATAGCTGCTATCTTCAGAATTCTTTATTTTTCAGTTATAAGTAAATGAACTTGAAAGTTCTTGACACGTAACTGGTCCTGTATTTACTACCTTCTGCTCTTTCTTCTCTTTGGGCTATGCTTTGTGGCCAAAAACATCTCCCCTCATACCCAGTTTTTCTCCAGAAGACTGTCCCTACTCACTCTCCCTTTTTATTGTGTTAATTCTGTTGAAAGGGAAAATCTGCATTTAAGATGTGGAAACATGGAAGAGAGAGTGTGGTGGTCTTCTGTCCAGAAAGTTTTATTTCACTAATTTGAAATATCTGTAAGGGCAGAACTTTGATTATGCATAACTGTGTAGTTATTCAGAGTTGAAGCAATAGGAGGCTTCTGGCACATCACCATCTTCTCTCACCTGTGCTCTGATCCAGCAGTCACTGAGAACAACAGACTCCTGGCCATCAGCGCAGGCTCCAGGCCTCGTGCCTTTAGGACAGGACTGGCTGAGTGGGCATCTGGATTTCCTTGTGCACAGCATAAGACACCAACTGTTTCTGCCTGGAACGGCCACACATTTGTTTGCAAGTGATAAATTTTTTCAGATTTTGAAAAGTGATCCAGACGAAGGGCCTTACAGAAGGAAGCTACATAGCCTCTGCCAACAAGTAAATGGAAAATCTCTCTGCAGCATTCTGAAACTTTTGAATGCTTATTTCTTCTTTGGTAATTTCTTTAACAAGTCTGAAGAAGTTAAAAAAAATCTGGGCAGATTTCCAGGGAAATCCCTGGTAGTGGGTAAAAGTTGTTTTGTTTTTCTGAGACAGTACTCTGTACTAGCTTTATATCTGATGGTGTTTGTATTTATATTTGGGGTTTGTATTTATATTTATCTGGAGACTACCATAGTATATAATACATAATTCAGCCTGACCCTAGTGTGTTTTCCCAAAAGTATATTGTAGTTAACATTTTCACGCGGGAGGGGTTGAAAGTTCAGAAAGTTTATGTACAAATAATTCAGTTAAAGTCAAGAGTATGCAGTGCTTCATACTCAGAGAGGGAAAGTTTATACATTTATTAAATGAAGTTTATTGAACTTAATTTTGCCCTCTTTGCTGATAGTTTGGTAGAAGAGTTCTTTATTGCTGCAACAACTTTGAATTGGGGAGCTTCATTAATCCAAGCAGAGGCCCCTGTGAAATAAGCCAGTTGCTGCCCTATCTTCTGTACCATGTTTGAACAGCAGCTTGAATGGATGGTTGCAGAGAAGAGAAATTGAATTGCTGTGTCAAAGGTCTCCAACGATAGGTTTCTTAGCTTGTTGCTTATCTAAAGGATTTGGTGCTCTTGGCACTGGTGTTAAAAGAGTTTGCATCTGGCTGCATACCAAGCAAATATTATGGAGGGCAGAGGCAGAAAGTGCAGCAAAATTTCTTAGTGGCACAGATATTACAGTCTTATGATGACTTAAGGACTGGTAATGCACTAGAAAGGCTCTGTGACAATAAGCTTTTATATGTTACATTTATTCTGGCAATTTATTCTTACAAAAGTAACTATTGTACCCAGAAACCTTGTCTCACTTTGGAGTGCAGAGATACTGACACAAGAAGAGCTGTGCCTTCATGTGCATTTCAGTTTATTTGGATTGTTCATGTTTGAACTTTAATTCTAGGTGTGCAAGGCATCTTCTTATTTATTTATATAAATTAATTTATATATTATTTATGTATAATATACATTTTTATTAAACAAAGCTTTGATATATATAATTTCACCTGTATTTTTAGATAACATTCTGTTTGGAATATTATTTCTCCCCTTAGAAATACCATAAATTATATAGTCCCATCTTTGCTTAATCTGTTTGTGTATATGATTTATGTTGCATTACTATTAAATTTTTATTTGCACCTTACTGTACACTTACATCACCTCACATTCAGAAGTAGGTAATGGGGCTGTCACTTTAGTAGATCTGCATGTGGGAATAGTTGGTAGGTTGCAGTGCTCCCATCCCTAGTGACCTTCTAATGTAATTAACTGATACAGCAGTTAATATGATATTTTTAGCAGTTTAACCCTGGTATTTCCCTCCTACTGTGGTTCCTCACATGCCTGAAATCTGAGTGCCTCAAGACCTTGAAGAAATTTATAAAATTACATGTTTTATCACCTTGAGTGATACATTCTACATGATTTGAGGATTTTGTTATTTGAAAAATATGTGGTATTTCCTCTCTTGTTTATTCCCAGGTTCAGAATGAATCACAAGTATTGGAAATTAATAATATATTTAACAGGAATGAAATGGTATCAGGTTCCTGGAACATTTCAATCACCTCTTTTGATCAGTTTCAACTGGGAGCATTAGATATGACTTGTGTGCTTTTTTAACTTGTCTGCCGTAAATTGAATAGGATGTAAATTCATCTCTGTGAGCATGCACGCTTAACAATGAAATAACAGTCCTTCCCTAGATAGTATACAGAAGGATGGAATGATTTACCAGTGTAACTTAGGCACTTCTGAAAATGTAAATATGCCTTATTCTGGATGTCTCAGGTATTATTAAAATGACAGCAATAAAGAAAAGGGAAGAAAGAGGTGGTGAGTATTTGTAAGGCCAGGAGCCTCTCATATATAGACATGTTTGGCTTGTTTCAACAGAATTTATAGGTCATCCTGATTTTCTTTAAAAAAATACAAAACAAGCTGTACTAACACACCTAAAATAGATCATTCACTGTCAAAACCCTGTGCAAATAATTGGGATTTGACAGTAATTTCAAACAAATTGGCACTTGTAGGAACATCAGGCAAGTTTCTTTGGATACTCATTACTTGCCCTTTTTAAGTCCTATCAAGTTAACAGACAATAGATGATATTCCAAACTGAATAGCTGCACCATCTTCCCTTTGTGAACAGAAATAATTAGGCATACTCTGGCATTCAGAAGAAAGGACATATAGGACTACCTTTTGCTGGTGATTCTACTTGGCTTCTTTATTCTGCAATCATCTGCTATTGTCTTCAGCTCTCATTTCTCAAAAATCTCTCTCTGCTCCTCAATCCTGCTACATCATCAAATGGAAATAAAGAAGAAAAATACTGCTATCCAAACATAGGCAGATGGACATATAGCATTGTCTAATGGCTCTAGTTTGCTGCAGACACTCGGGAGCCCTGAATCCACTGCAGGATGAAGACATTGGATATGATAGGGATTTCTTCAGTGTCAGAATGCTGGATAATTATATATATCACAATGCAAAAGTGGATTGACTTTTACTTTTGGCATTAATTATTATGAGAATAGGCCTTAATGTAGTTTCCACTGAAACAATGATGAATTCTCAGAATAGACATGGTGGGACAACACATGCTTACTTTTACTGTTTTTGAGATACGCTTCTGATTTGAAAGTGTTTGCTTTTGTTAATAATATTTATGTAGAAAAAGGGACTGGGAGAGAAGCTAATAATTAGCTAAAGGTGATAGTTTTCATAATGAAAGAGAAGATTCTTATATTTAATGCGTGGGGAAAAGAATGGCAAAAGGATTAGAGAGATACAGTCCAGACAGCTCTGGTCATTGAGTGCACCTGTATCAAATCTACTGAGTTATTCCAGTTAGCTGGGAGTCTGGCCCATACAATCTAAAAGATCTAGCATCATACCTGTTCACCTTGCCAGTTCCTGTGACTAAGCTGTAAAAGTGAAGAATTGCAGCAGCCGAGAGTAAAGAGGATAAAGGAGCACCAGTGTATATGCAGGCAAAGAAAAAAGCAACTGGTGGAAATGATAGATAAATAAAATCTAATCTCCATTCACATCTGAGGGTTTGTCTATAAACCAGTATACATTGCATATAAAAGAGTGGTGACAGCAGAAAGCTAACAGCATTTCCTACGAGCCTCATTCATTCTACATCACTGATGAGCTCCATAGAGCTAATTTGTTGAGAGGCCTCTTCCAAGTGGGGATGCATTTCCCAAAACAAATCTTATGGATGGCAGTCAGTAATAACATTTAAAACAAATAGACTATATGCTTATTCAATGGATATGCTCATGTGGAATCTTCACAGTAGACTTAGATGGCTCACAGCTTTGGAAATTGAATTACCTCCAGGGTAATGGGAAATTTTAATAGGAAAAATTCCAGCATCCCATGAGCTGTGAAGCTGTGGTGGGAGAGTGGAAGAGAAAGCTCCTCTGTAAAGTCTCTTGCTCCCTAGCTTCTCGTGTTATCATTGGCACTGCAGCAGCACTTTTTACAAGGTGGAGCATGGGCATCTATATCCCATCATAGCATATTCTCTTTCAGGAATATCCTGACCTAAGCAAAGGCAGTAGTTTCACTGACAGTCTGAAATTTCCCCAGTGAAATAGTTTGAGTATGTCTCTGGCTTACATTTGCATTCCAGAATGAGGAATGTTTCTTCTAAAAGACTTGTGGTAGTTGGTAGAAGCCAAAGCTATTTCAGTCTCTCTGTTCTCCTTCCTACTTAGCAGGTGCTGGGGCTGGAGAAAGCAGGGACTGTACTGTTTTAAAGTCAGCTTTTATTAGGCTTAAAAGGAAAGAGAAGGAAGGAAGGAAAAGAAGGAAGGAAGGAAAGGAAGGAAGGAAAGGAAAGAAGGAAGGAAAGGACAGTAAAGAAAAAAGGATTGAGACAGTGTAGCTGTGTTGCGCACAGCAATATTGAGGATGTTATGCTGATTTACACTAGCTTAGAATCTGGCATCCAGCTTATTCTGAAAGAAAATGTACAGTGGACTTAAAAACCACCAAATTAGTTCTTTACTGTATCAGCTTGGTGCTTAATGCCACTCCAGGAAAGGACAGTTCCATTTTAACACTGTATGGCTTCTTCAAGAAAAAAGCCCCACAGAAAAGAAGCAGCCAAAACACAAATAAAGCAGCTGAATTGCAGGGCTTCAGTCTCTTTTAGTGATGCATTTCTGGAAACCAATTTTGTTTTACTGGTCATGGAAAGTGAATCATATGTTTGATGATTTGTATCCTGCTATTGTTTTTCTTCTCTTCATTTATTGGCTTCACATTTTTAAATTTCTGTTAGGTGTCCTTTCTAAAGGGAAGAGAATGAACTGAGGGCCTCACACCTACATATCCAAGTCTTTTATCAATGTTTTTTAATAACTAGTAGACTGCTACAAGCCTTTTAAATTTACCTGCTAACTATTGTCAGTTCTCTACCCAGTTGTGGATACGTGTACATATACAAATATATATGTGTGCATATATATGTGTGTTTAATAGGGAATGTGTTCACTTGTGGAAGATGGAAGTGATGAGAAGTTGAGTTTTCTTTAAACATCTAGAATTTAGTAGAAGAACTCCAGTTCTCTCTAGTAGCTTCTGTAGAGTGATCCAAAACCTAAAATATTTTATTCTCTTAAGGCCAGCCATAGGGATTTTGTATGGGGGATGAGTGTGACTACCTGATGATTTTCTCAAGATGGGATATGACTAGAAAAGCCATTTGGATTTCCAGAAGCCCATACAGATGGAATTGCCATTTTTTGCAGCTTATCTGACTTTGCTTCTGCCCTAGATTTCAGATAATCTGGACAACTATAATGATTTTCACCCCTTATTAACAGAAAGCCAGTTAGGTCTTTCTCTAATCATTTATTCACTGTTGTCATACTGAGTGGTTCACCAACTTTAGAGCAGTAGAATGAGTTAGGAAAATGCTATTATCTCCTACTCTGTAAATGAGGAACCAAGGTAATGAGAAGTAAAAAGCTTAAAAAAACTTCATCAAGATCTACAGGATGTTGAGACAATTTCGAATGCAGGACATCAAGATAGACCCCTAAGATTTCTAACTGCAATGGAGTAGCAAAGGCATATAATAAAATGTCTTCCATGTATCATGGGGAATCCTAAATTCTATGTCAATGGAGCACTAACTGAAATAGGAAGGTCCCAGACTTGTGTGCAGCTGTTCTCCAATGCCTTGTGATTGACTTCGTTGTGAAAACAGAATTCTGCATGTGGCAGTCCAATGCTCTGCTTTATCACATGTTAGGCAGATGGAACAAGGTGTTATTTTAATTGTCTTTTTTATCAAAGTTAAGGTGATAACTTATCTGAAATTGGAAAGCAGTTGGGAGGAGGGAGAGACACGTGGAGAACATGTCCTGCTCTTGTATTCATGGTTTCCTCTCTTTTCTTTTTCAGTGAGTATGTTTTTGAACACATTAACCCCCAAGTTCTATGTTGCCCTGACAGGCACATCCTCATTAATCTCGGGACTTATTTTGGTAAGTACTAGATGTATTAATATCACTTTACAATTTGATTTCAATCTCCAGAATCTTATTTCAGGCTTTATGCAGATTAATAGGTATCTTCTTTTCTTCCTTAAACTTACACTTCTGCAGCACATAAAATTTGTCCTTGTTTGTCCCTTTCTGTGGGAACAGAAAAAACAAAACAAAGCAAAAAAAGATGTTTCAGTGCTGTATCTTTGAAGAAAAAAAGTCTTGAAGAACAACGTGACCCACTAACAACCCTATAGTAATTCATAACAAGTGTTTGCACATTAAGTGCTTCCCTTGACAAGTACTGCAGAAGTGAAAAAGGCCAGTAAAATGAAGAGGAGGAGGAGGAGAGGTACCAAGTACCTGGAGTTAGCATGGTCCTTCCAGAAAGTTACAGCAGAACTTCTTATTAGAGAAACACTAGTTCTGGTGCCAAGATTCCAAGGGATAATTATTTCAGATTTTCACTTCTAGAATCTTTCCCAGTACATACTGCCTATTTGCTTAAATGTCTGTAGAGTATTTTTAAACCATTTAAAAAACCCTCCTCCCCTATGTAATCCCTGAGGACTTCTTTGTGCAAATTGATGCAGTGGAGTGAATCATAATACCATCACAATGCAGGATTTCAAAGCAGAGCATTTGCTCTGAATTTTATTAAACGTCTTCAGAGAAACAAATGGAGATTAAAAAATCTAAGAATTAACAGGATGTATGTATATATTATTATATGCAGTTTGTTCTTGTTTCCTCCCTGCTGAGAGTTGCCTTAGTGCTTACACAAATGAATAGTATAGCATAACATAGCATAGAACAGAACAGAACAGAACAGAATAATCATCTAGTTCTGCTGCCTGATGACTTCAGGGCTGACTAATAGTTAAAACATGCTATTAAAACATGTTATTGAGGGCATTCTGCGAATGCCTCTTAAGCACTGACAGACATCCACCACCTCTCTAGGAAGTCCGTTCCAGTGTTTGACCACCCTCTCAGTAAAGAAATTCTTCCTAATATTCAGTTTGATCCTCCCCTGTCACAGCTTTGAACCATTCCCATATACCTGATACCCGGGAGAAGAGATCAGCCCCTCCCTCTCTACTTCACCTCCTCAGGGAGTAGTTGTCTTTGTTTTAGTCTTGCTTGTTCAATCAGTCTTAGGTCTTTTGTCTAAAAACAAGTTGTACACTTTTAAGATCTGCTGGATCCAAGCTGCAGACCATCCTTCACCATACAAACGAGGCCTGTAACTGGGGGACCAACGAGACCAAGTGTAAGCTATTGTAGTGATAAGTGGAAAGAGGAGACAGGGAGAAACATGGCTAGGGGCTGGTTTACATCATCTCAGATCTACTAATCTCAGAGAAACCTGAAAGCAGCTACGATCCTAACTAAACACTATCAGTTTGGTTTGGGAAATCCACACCTCTCACTTCCACATTGCCTGTAGCTGATGTAGACAAACAAATGGCATCCCTGACTACTTAATGCCTATGAGACTCTCATCACTTAGATTTCAGATATAAAGCAGCAGGTGCACTGCTGCTGTGCCTTGCTCTGAGTTTCCTCACAGCAGAAGGCAATTACCTAATGTCTGCACCTTGGGCATTCATCAACCTTGTACGGGCTGAGCCCCAGAGCACAGGACAGAGCTCCAGAGAGATCAACAGAACTTTCAGAACATGAGCAGGAGCCAGACCTGTAAGACTTGGATCCAGCTGAGCACAACTCACTCAAATGCACAGGGGGAAAATAATGTTATGTATAGTATTGTCACTCAGAAAGAAGAAGTTGCAGGGCCCCACCACCGAGATGAGAAGGAATGAGAGAAATAACATGGGTTTCACAGGCACAGTTCTATTATTTGTTGCTAGAGAATGAAGACAGCAGAAGGAGATGGCAAGACAAAGACAGTATCTTTTGTGCCCTATTGAATTACCTTACAGAATCAAACAAGAATAAAAACTTTGAAGAGAGACTAATTTATGTGGAACTAAATTTTGTGTATAGCTTGATTGCAAATGTAGGTACATTTTAGACTGTAGTCATGAAGGCAATTTCTGAGGAATGAGCTCAGTAGGTGACTTGTGAGGAAGAAATTTCTAAAAGTATTGTATTTTGATGGAAAGTACAAGAAGGAAGTGGCAAGGAGTAGTCAAGTCTATGATAAGAAGGGAAAAAAGGGCACCAACAGAAACCTTTCACGAAGAAATCAGATTGAGTCTTAATCGAAAGAAATCACTTAGTGTTGCATGAGAAAGTCCACAGTGAACGAGTTGAAGGAATGAGGTGATGGAGGTGTAGGCACAGATTGAAATAACACTGAAAGCCTTTTTTTTTGCATCTTCCCTACTGCTATCAGTTGTTTGTTCAGTTGTTGTTTGTTTGCTTTTCATATACCACCATCCTGAATGTGGAAAAGATATATAGGCCAGACAGGTAACAGCCAGGAACTGTAGACTGTAGGGACCAGTGTCTGTTCTGAGAGGAACATGTTGTCTGTAAGTCTGATAATCAAAAAGAAACTAAGCAGACATGGTCATGGAAAGAAGAAACTGCAAGTTGAACAGACCACACATCAGAAAAGACAGCTGATTAACTTCTAGTGAGGTAGTGCTAGCCCATCACTAGCCCAGTTGTGCTTCTGATGAATTATTTCTTAATCTTGCTGTTTACCAGTGGCCCTGTAACATGGTGAATTGCCTTCATTGCCACACACGTCAGACTACACAGCATTGTCAGTTCTAAAGGATTCTTAGTCCTGTTAATGGTATAAAGTGAAATTCTTTTATAAAATAAACATTCTCTTGTCAAATCTACATCAACAGGGGTATTTTTTAGACTAGATGTACTATTATTGCTTGGAATTTTCCACCATATGGGCTGGCAGATTTCATTCCATTATCAGTTGGCTGCAGTGCCTAATCAGAAGGAGAAATCACAGCACTGCAGGTTATGAAATGATGGAAAATTCCATCATTTCGTAAGTGTGATAACTGATGGGAAAATGATTGCTTTTCCTAACTCATTATTGGGTCATGAAACAATGACTGCAAAGTTCAGCTTTGGGCAATTGCATACTACATTACTCCTTTGCAAAACACTATACTCGTGTCTTATTTTCTCTCTTACTTTGTTTTAATTCTTTAGGTAAAATTCTGGCCTTGCAGTAGGCAGTGTGACGTAATTGAAACAAGGACTTCAGACTTTTTTTCTTATGGCTCAGAACTGTACAGGAAATACTTTTCTACCTCAAGCATTTTCCTTAACAATTACTTGACTACAGCACATAGTTGAAAATTAACAATTTCACATATATGCACTTCATCTCTGCACTGTTGCAGACATCAAAAACAGGACCATGCACAGTTGCATTAGAAATTAGAAAACTGTGGTTCCACCACAGTTACTTTTAATTCAGTAAAATACAGTGTTCTGTCTCACGGAATACAATGAGCTGCATTGTATTCTGTGTCTGGGAGGCTGAGGTTTTCCACAGGAAAGGTAATAAAACTATCATGAAACACAAATGGCATCCAGTAAATGCTGTGAACTGGAACTATGTAAATGCCGCTGAGATTTCTAAATAAAGCCACATATTTAACATACAGTTATCACCAGAGTGAAAGTTGGTCAGCAAGCTTGGGTGGCACTTACACTGCAAACTTATAGAGCCTCAGTTCTAACAAAGCACAGGTAGAAGTTAACCTTAGACTTATATCTCCACCAAGAATGCCTTGTTACTCTACTTCAGAGCTTGGAACAGTAATAATGGTCTTCTGCTACACAATGAGAAACATTCTGCAATGAACAAATACCAGGTCTTTCAGATAGAAGAATTGGAAAGTGAGCCTACAGAGGCAGAGCGTGAGTTCTGAGTCTCTATACTGCCTAGCACTGAGCAGCTGTGCTGTCTGCTACTACCCCAGTATGTGTATGTATGTGAGAGTCCCAGCCTTTTGTAGCCAGTGGTACTAGTACAGGAAGTCTGAGAGGACCTAACACAGAAGGACTTGACTTATTTTCTGTAGATATTAACTGATCTTCTGCTTGCTTCATTACCTTTGTGTAGTCTGCTTCAGAGGGGCAGAAAGATGACTGAGTTCTGGGAGTTGCCACAGACTCCATGAAAGTCTGGCGACTGTGCAGGGACAGTCTTTGAGGACTGGAAAGCAATACATGCTAACTGTTCGAAGTTTCTGCTCTGCTCAGAGAAGGCTCACAGGTCAGGAAGGGCAGAACCATTGTAGGGAGTTCCTAAGAAATTGGAAACCCTTGCCAAGAAGCAGATGAGAGAGGAAGGATCTGTTGGAAGGCAAGCTATAACCCCGGTCCACAAGACAAGAAAAAGGTATTGTAACTAGCTGAGGTCTACACAGTATTGAGAGAAGTATTATACTTAGTCCAGGCAATATATTATTTTCTTTCCCATTCCTGTATTTCTGTAGATGAAGTAAATAGCTATTTATTTTGAATAAGCTGCCCATTAGCACTGCATTAGCATGTATGTTCTCCTGCAGACTCTGAGATAAGACAAGTGGGGGTTCAGTAACCAGGAGCAGAGTCTAAGAGGATGCTGAATGGGTGTGTTTAATCCAGAAGGAATGGGGATCCACATCCTTCAAGACTGTCATTAAGGACACTGAGCATGGTCAGAGGCATATTGTTTCCTAGATCCAAGGTGGGCAGGACTGGAGTATCTGCTGGAAGTCATTGGCTACCCCTAACAGCTAAATAAAACAGACTAAGGGCTTTCTTTGTCAGAAAGCAAGTAGCATTGTATAGTCACACTCAAACAGATAAACACTCTTGTCTCCCAAAATAGGACGATCTTTTCCATGCTGTATGCTGGAAACAGTCCCTGGGCTGTAATATATCCTAGAACATGTGCAGTCATTGCCTGGGAGAGTTGGCACAGGCCAGGCAGTGTCCTAGCAAACAAACAACATGGATGACTTGACAAACCTGTGCTGTGGTCCCTTTTATTTATAAAATAGGCTTTACCATGGAATCAAGTTCTGTTATGCCTGTGCTGCTCCTCCGGAGAGTAAGTTTCATTTAAATCCATTAGATCAGTTGTTACCACCACTTCTATTAGAAGAGTACTCCAAATCTACTTGTCTGAGATCTGAAAGTCTCATTACAAGGCTGAAAGAGAAATCTGAGCTGTGGAAGTTGCTGGCAAACAAAATCCTTTACTGATTCTGTTAAAGACTCAACACACATACACTAGGAGGGGATGACAGGGAGTGTTTGCTTTAAGAGAGGATGCCTGTCTCAGATACGATAAACAGAAAAACACAGTTCAAATCACTGATGGGTATCACCCCTTGGTTCAGTGAGAACCACCATCAAAACCATCCCTTGTGAACTGATGCATTTATGATGGAATAGCTGTTCTGAAAAAACAGGTGGGAAGATCAGATCAGATAACTAAGTGATACAGAATAGATTTGTTGCTACAGAGATAAAATTATCTGGGATTGTCTGTATGTGAGAGCAGAGATAAGAAAGAGGATGACTATAACATTTTCATTGCACAGGGGAAGAGAAGTGCATTAAGAAGACAACATTTCCAAAATCAAATATTTTTACAGTAAGCAATACCTATACCAGATGAAAAAATAAAAATTCTAATTTCCATTTCTAAACATACAAAGCTGGAAATGTTCAGAACAGGGTTTTAACTTGGCCTTTGTGAACATAATGGTCTCAAAAAATTCCTTGAGGATTTGGAGGCATTTGACCCTGTTCCAGTTTGAAAGCACAGGCACCAACTAGAAAGAGCCCCAAGAAGTTTGCCCCTGCTGTGAAGGGGAGATCTCTGAAGATGAGCTTCCCTCACACTATATATGACAGAAATGAGGTGGCTTTTTCTTTCAGAAGTGGTGCAGAAATTATCTTTCTGATTAATTTCCTCTCTAACTCAGATCTCTTTCAATGGGTAATTAATCCTTATAGTCAGCTGTTATTCTGTCAGTTGATCTCTCAACTGCTGAACTGTCAAAAAATTGTTGACTTCACATGGCTTTCAAACTGGATGATGCAGTTAAAAGTCAAATTTGATTTACAGAAATCAGGTTTCAAACCAGATGACACTGTCTGAGAAAGGTGCAAAAATTCTGCAAAGATAATTCATTATTTTGATTTAAGTTCCAGATTACAGATTACCTCCTCAATACATTTTGAACAAATCACTCCAAGCAAAGGCTTATTATGATGATGGTGATGATTTATGGCTTTAATTTCTAAGAGACTGTATGCATTGAGATCTGGCTGATGTTTCCTGGCATTGGATTCACTCAGCATAGCAAATATTTTTCAAAACTGTCTTAAACAGTTTATGAGCTGTAATGCCATTTTTTCAAGTAACTAATGTATTTGTAAAACTAGGGAGGTAGATTTACAGCTGTGTCACATTTTAGCAAGTTTCTGTCACTTGGCTGAACTGTAGCAGTGGCCCATTTTTACACATATATGTATATATGCACACACACACATTCTTTGTGATTGTCCCCTCAGTTTCATTGAAATTCAGTGTGACTGCTTTCCAGCTGGTGTACATTTGTACAGGACAAGTGGACTCAAGTGTGCTTTTGTGCTGCTCACTCCCTCTCTGGGTTTTACTGACCTCATCTAAAAGCTGATCATGATTGAANAACTGTAGCAGTGGCCCATTTTTACACATATATGTATATATGCACACACACACATTCTTTGTGATTGTCCCCTCAGTTTCATTGAAATTCAGTGTGACTGCTTTCCAGCTGGTGTACATTTGTACAGGACAAGTGGACTCAAGTGTGCTTTTGTGCTGCTCACTCCCTCTCTGGGTTTTACTGACCTCATCTAAAAGCTGATCATGATTGAAATAATAAGTGGGAATGTATTAGCACATTTTGGAAAACCTTGGGGTTTTTATTCTCTTAGAGAAAGTACGAAGCTTGTTAGATACAGTCTGAGTTTTGCACGGCCAGTCTGGCAGCTGTACTTGAGTCTGATTTATGTTACAATGAAAGTTTTACTGAGAATCCCTTGCCTCAGTGCAAGACTGTAATCTTTCATTCCTAACACCCATTCCCTCTGAGCCCTTGGGCAGGTAGAACTGTGACTTTTGTGCCTTGATTTGTTGAAGTTTCAAAGACAGAACAGAAACAGATTTTCACAGCAGATCTATGACTGTACCTTATGGCACAGCCTTTCTCTTATGGTCAGCCACATGCTTATGATGCTCTCTTAGATCGTAAGATTTAAATTCTAACCCCTTTAGAAAGTGTGATGTGCCTGAGAGCAGGAGAACCGCAAAAATCAAAGCTGACTCAGCTGTGCCAGTTCCTTGTCCATCATCTCCAGCATTCAAAGGCAGTGGTGCATGCCTATCAGCAGTGTGGAACAAGTGTTCAGTGACACTGCATCAGTATTCTGTCCTTGGCACTTGGCATTCCCACCTGGATACTGCTGCAGGCACATGCCAATGGAAGAACAGTGACAAATGCATCTCGGAGTTTGTGTAAGGAGGAGCTGTCCAGGTTGTGTGGGTTTTGGGTGATTTGGGTGGGACAGAGTTCACAAAGATCTGAATAAGTTAATGTTCTCGTTTCTCTGTGACCATCTGTTTTATCTTCCTGAGTGCTTGTGGCCCTTATGTGTTCATATAGTCCTTCTGTCTTCTCTTCATCAGACTGTTCCATTCTTTCTTGTTGATGTCTCTCAGAAACACCATTAGATTGTTCTGAGGACGGAGGGATCTCCAGAGCTGCCACACAATCTTGTGTGAACTCGTCTCAAGTAGCCACCAGCTTCCTTCTCATTCTGTTACTGTGCAGCTAGGGTCCCCTTCCTCTGTATGAATCCTCTAGATGCTTTTACAATACATCTGAATTTAGGGGAAGCCCCAGTGCAGAAGGCATTGGGAGCATCTTTTGGAGAGGAACATTTTCTTCCTAGGCCAGAAAATGTATCTTCTTATTTTTCCCTTCCTTTAAAGGGGACAGGGGAAAAGGGGATTGTCTTGTCTACAATCCCATGGAGACAGAAGTCATTTCAACTACATAAAGAGGTCAAGAGAACTTTAAAAATATTGTTAGAGGGTGAGTGTGAAGCCCAGCCTGAACTTCTCTGAAGCAGGTGAACCCCTAAGAGGCCTTCCAGAGCCTGCTGTCTCCTGACTGACCTACGAGAACCTGCCCAGCACTACACTGATGGTGTCAAAGATGTGAACACAACTCTTTCCCTTGTTGCTGATTGTGCCCAGTAGGAAGGGATTTTGTCAAAGCTGTTGGTACCAGTGTAACACATGGAGATACTGAGGTAAATGGAAAGGGCAGAGATTGTTCATTCACAGTTTCTAGTGCAATCAATATTACCAACTACTGGCAAATTTCTCAGAACTCCTTAGATTGGCTTTTGTTTCACTTCATATGTAGATGCTTAGATGACAATTCAAGTGCAACTTACCTATTCATTATAAGCATGTGTTTCTTTACAATTTTTACAGTCTAAACCTTCTCCATATTTATATGAAATGGCTTTCATTTCCAGATGTATGTGGTTTCCTGAAATACGTGTATTCTTACTGAGTAATATAATATTTTTTGGTGCAAATACCACTGATAGATATTTATATGTGTAATTGAAATTATAAGGTGTTCTCTTAGGCTGTGAAATGATTTTCCAAATCGAGCTCTGTAAGTATTTTTTTTCTGATTTGCTAGCTGAACCAAAAGCCTGGAAATAAAACTAATTCAGAGTAAGCCCAAGTCAGCCAAACAAAACAAAACACAGTTTAGCTGGGGGGAAAAAAATCCTAAAAGGAACAGAATTCAGCTTCCTGGAGTTTGTTTGGCATTTTTAACTTTTTTTTTTTTTTTTAATTAAACTCGGTGAATGTCTTTGGAAGCATTTACTGGGGAAACAAGCAAACCTGCTTTTCCTCAAGTTTCCTGGGCTGCAGAGGGAGCTGGGAAAGACGAGGCGGGTGCACCCGTGACTGCAGCATCCCATCGGCGTGGCTGATGTCGGGCAGGGTGGAGGGCTGGGTTTTTTCCAGAAGTCAATTTAAAGGAAGAGGCCTAACAGTTGAAACAATTTGACGTAAGGTTCTTTGGGTTTAAAAAATATAGTAATAATAATTGCGTGGACAAGGTTTGAGATTTTTCACCTAAACTTGGGTCCCATTTACCCTCTCAGTACGGCGCGGGCAGGTGCCTCCCCCGGGATGCGCGGGGAGGCGGGCGCGGACCCGCCGGGCGGCCGCAGCTGCCTCCTCGCTTTTGGGGCTGCGGCGCAGCGCTGAGAGGCGGGAGCGGGCCGGGGAGCGGGATAAGGAGCAGGCTGAGCAGCGGGCCGAGGAGCGGGCTGGAATCGCGCGGAGGAGCGGGCTGAGGGCCGGCGGGTCTGACGGCGTCTCTGCGTTGCAGATCTTCGAGTGGTGGTACTTCCGCAAGTACGGCACCTCCTTCATCGAGCAGGTCTCGGTGAGCCACCTGCGCCCCCTGCTGGGCGGGGTGGACAACAGCGCGCCCAGCGCCGCCAGCGCCGCCGGCGGGGACGCGGACTCGAACCGGCAGAGCGTCTCAGGTGAGCCACAGCACCTACGGCTGCCTCGGAGCCCCTTCTGTGGTCAAATAGAAGGCAGCACTGCTTCATTAGTTGCTAAATTAATGCTTTCCAAATTCATGCAATGTGTTTTGCTCAGGCAGCATGGCTGAGGCACTTATTTTCCCGCTGTTCGGAAAGCCCTGCTAAATTGCACGTGCCCTTTCTGCGATATGCTTTGTCCAGTGGAGGACTGGAGCATCTCTCGGGGGGGAAAGGCTGAGGGAGTTGGGCCTGTTCAACCCCGAGAAGAGGCAACGGAGAGGGGACCTCATCAATGTTTATAAGTATCTGAAGGGAGGGTGTCAAGAGGATGGAGCCAGGCTCTGCTCTCCGGGGCCCAGCAATAGGACAAGAGGCAACGGGCAGAAACTGATGCATGGGAAGTTCCACCTGAATATGAGGAAGAACTTCTTTACTATGCGAGTGACTGTGCGCTGGAACAGTTTGCCTGGAGAGGGTGTGGAGTCTCTCTCCCTGGAGATACTCTAGAACTCTCTGGACACAATCCTGTGCCATGTGCTCTGGGACGACACTGCTTGAGCAGGGAGGTTGGACCAGGTGACCCATTGTGGTCCCTTCCAACTTGACCGATTCTCTGATTCTGTGATTCTAGAGGCAGGTAGTATTTTTATTGAAATTGTTTTGAGTAAAAACTAAGTTGTTAAAAACAATAATCAGCCAGAAGGGTTAGAAATAGCCATCTGGTTTTGCATTACTTTATTTTTTAGATAATGTAAGTAATATGTAAACAACATTTGGATTTCTCTTTAGTAAGTGGAAGCATAGTGACTATCAATAGCTTAAGGGCTTGTTCTGTTCCTGACTCTGCTACCGATTTGGTTTGTGACTTTGCACGAGTTTTTATAAAAGGCCTCGGGTTTAGGAGTCATGATGTCAGTCATTTGGGGCTTGACTTTTATGATCTTCCAGGCATTCACAGCCCCTACAAGTTTCAGTGCAAGAAGTGAAGGTGCCTGACCCTAAGCAATTCAAGCCTGAGGCACTTTGAGTCAGGTGCCTGGTTGCCTGGAGAATGGTTCCCTGAGAGACAGGCCAGCCTGCCTAAAATGAATCAGCCCCGAAAGCGCGCTGATCTTTGTGGAATGAAGGAGTCCCAGGGGAACTTGTCTCCCTTCTTGGATGATTCAGCTACCTGGGAGAATGAATTGAAAAACTAGCCCATGAGGGATGAAAATGCTTCTGGCTTGAGTTGGAGATACTGTTAAAGTCAAGACAGGAGCATCTTGGTTTGTGTTCCTCATTTGGAAAATGAAGATTATGTTTCAGCACTAGCTTGGCATGCAGGCCATAATCTTAATACTGGAAATTAATTAGAGATGTGCCCCTAGAATCAAATACAATTTTATTAAATTTCTTTCCTTTACAGGCTTTTAGTATATATCAGAATTAACAAGTGAAGAAAAATGAATGAAAAGAAAAAATTCACTTATGGAGAAAACATTGTTCAGAGGCTGAGCTGCCTATGTCTGTACCTGGCAAATTTTATTTCTGCTCTTCAGTGTGCATGGAAAACAAGCAAACAAAAATTAGTTTTGAACTCACATGTTGAATAAAACAGGTGGCCTCAAAAAAACCTCTTCTCTAGTGAGTAATTTTACTTAGGGAAGTCTCCATATAGCTCAGCAAATTCAGCTATTGTCATTCCCATCTGAAGGGAGGCTGTGAATAGCAACACTGCATGGTCCAGTGGATTTGGGTGAACTTTCAGAAAGCATGGGATGCCTTGGAAACACCTGTGTGCACTCATCAGTGTGCTCAGTCACACTTCAGCAGCTCTAAAATAACTCCCATAATTTTAAAGCAGAAGGCACAGTATTTTGACTAATGAGGTTCACCCAAGCGTTTTGGGTTTTCTGATGCAAAGAAGTAGTTAAGGAGTGTGTTTGCTTTCAGTGCATTGACACTGAGTTGGGACTCTTGCTCTCTCTGGAGAGTGTGGCTGTATGAATAGCCTGTTATTCATGCCTTCAGAAAGGTATCAGTGCTCCAAAAAGTGACCACTGAAAAAGTGTCCAAAAAGTTAAAATAAGCACATATTATTGGTTTGTAATGTTACTGCAAAGTCAACCTTTCCGGTTTACCGTGCATTAACAGTGGGGTATTGCTTTCACTATCCAACAAGGTGGAGATGGTTTTTTCTCTTGACTTACCATGTTCTCCTGTGTAGATGTTTGACTATGGTAGAATGTTGCAGTAGATACCCTTGTCTTTAGAAAGGTAAGAAGAATGATGTTGTACTGAGACCATGGTGTTAGCAGATACCAAGACAAAAGAAACGAGAGCACACCATATTTAACTAGCCAGAGAGATTCCAAACCATCCCCGGGACATGGAGGTGGTAATAAAAACCCTGTTTCACCTCCCCTTTTTGCTGCCCAATTCAACCTTTCCCTGCTACTGTGCCAAAATACTGCATACTTAGGATAAAGCATAACCACTTGAATTTAAATAAGATGAACAAAAAGAATGGTATCACTGCAATCAAATAGTTGTTACCTAGTCTCATCGGTTGCAGAGTAAGTCAAGACACTGAATTATACATCTGAAACTGAGAAGTCTGATGTTGATTTAATATTTGCAATGGTTTGAAAGTCGTGTTATGTAAAAACTGTCGGATTGAAGCTTGTCAAACAGCCGTACCCTCTGGCTGCACAACAGAGCAGCTGAATGTCGGTCAAGCACTTCTGCTGAGTAAGCCAGGGGAGCTTTCTAATATTAGCTGCCTGCTGAAGTGGGTAGCTGAAAGATACAGATGTATAACCACTGCACTGACTCTTCCCTAAAGTCTCCCTGTTCCTGTGCCTGTTTCATGTACTTGCTGGGTAGGCAGCCAACTGAGGGCCCATCTCTTTTTCCGCTTGACTAGTTTTTGTGTTACTGAGGGTGTCCTTATGTTGCTGTGAAAAATCTTTGTAAAATGCTTTCTGTCCATGCCTCTGTAGCCTCATACTCAGAAGTGGGAGCTGTGTCCATGAGAAAAGAGGACTTGACTTGCTGTTCAGTATTTGTCTCTTCCTTTAACAGAAGAGGCATAAAGGGAACAGGCAGGTACTTAGCATAAAGATACCCTTCTGACTCAATATTCTACCAGAAAACTGGTGTTGTCATCTCTTTAGAAATGATGTAACAAAATTTCATGGGGAGAGGTGGGCTGGCTGACTGTTTTTTTAGTGGAAAGCAGCTCATGACATGCTGGAGGGCCAGTGCTACTGATGAGTTTTTGCAGAGCACCATGTGAGGGGTCATCCAGTAGCAGACCTGTGATGGAATGACTTGCTGCCTCTCAGTGAGACTTCGTGCAAACAGTGGGTTTTATTCTGGTCTCACCTTCACTGACGTGAATTGCCCTTGTTGAAATGAAGATAATAAACCTGGTATTAAATTAAAGGAAAAGCCAGAATTGAGATTTCACCATTTCTAAGGCTATACAAATTGATTATATTTTTTTAGTCTAACTTACATTGCTGTGGATTTTTGTCTCTCTTACTTCTTGTAGTGTGAAAATTTTTCTCCCTAAGGGAAATTTATAAAATGCTTATAACATTCCCAAATCTTTGCAATTCAAGCAGATGTTTCCATGCATTTTTACTTGACAAACTAAGGAGGAATTACATTTGGCAACTGGAGCTGAGATTCTCAGTGATTTACAGCATTAACTGGACAGTGATGTTTTTCTGTAGAAATAACAAGTCTGTAGGGACTGAGTTAATTACTGTTTTTCAGTGCAATAACCCAGTGTGAGCTGTCTTCAGTTTGGCATCATGGTAAATGTGACTCCTGGCACTAATCAGTTTTATCTTTTCATCTGGTATTTGGGTCTTTGTTAGTGGCTATTTGTCTGGAATGATTGCATTTGTTCACACTAATTTATAATTAAATTATTATTTAAGAAAGGAAGAACTGTCTGGTTGCCTTCATCTCTATGCTTTAATTTTTTTTTTCCATTTGCACCTATAAAAAGTCATTTGATAAGGCTGATTGTATGGTAACTGATGTTTTTTATAAACCTCAAGTACCATTGCAATTTGGGAGAGATTCATTATTGTGTGTTTCTGCTTCTCACAGAATGCAAAGTCTGGCGAAATCCTTTAAATCTGTTCAGAGGAGCTGAATATAATCGGTAAGTGCTACAATGTTACAGTTTTCAGGCACAGTACTGGGTTAAGGAGCTTAACTGTACTTTTCCATTAATCTAACTTAGAGATGAAAAAACGAAATCAGCTATAGATACATGCACTCATGTCAGGTTTTTCTGTAATTCATAAAATGTTTCTGAATGAAAAGGACTTTAAATTCATGCTGATCCACTTGTTACTTGTCCAGTTTTGGCAACCTTTTTTATAAGGTGGAAAAGCCAAAGTATGTTGTAACTGGTAGTGTTAATGCAGAAATTCTGTTCAAATCCATTATAGCAAACAACCAAATGAATTCAATACAGGTTTCATGTAGTCCTAATGTTTGAATATATGTGTTAGCAATTTCCAGTGTGTATTTTCAACATCCTTATTAGCTTAGGTTCAACTGCTGTTGCTCCATCACCATACAGTGAAATGCAGTGGATATTGGTTAGGAGATTGGCAGGTGAGCTGAGTTGACTATGCCCATCTCTAAGGTCTGGGATTCTTTTCTGGATTCGTTTTGCCAAGTGTGACCTCATTAACCAAAATGTCTCTTTGTTGGTGTGTTTGCAGGTATACATGGGTGACAGGGAGAGAGCCTTTGACTTACTACGATATGAATCTTTCGGCACAGGACCATCAGACATTCTTTACTTGTGACACAGATCATTTACGGCCTGCAGACGCTAGTAAGAGACCTTGTGAACAAATGTTCTGCTAATATGTTAATGACTGATTTAAATTCATGCAAGCAAAAATGCAGTGAGACAGCAGTTCTTTCGGGTAGAAGAGGAGAGACAAAAGTTTGATCATGCCTAGAAAGCCATTGCTGTTGAATTTATAGAATTCTAGACCTGAGCAAGTGTCTCTATATGTACACTATATAATTTATGTTGCTTTGTTATTCTGCTATGTTACTTGAGTCACTCAAGGTACCATTTGCAAGTGTAAAGGCTTGTTCTTTTCCTCCTCTTTCTTGCAGTGTCTTCAAACATGTATAGCTTAATTTGCGTCCAGCTACAGTATAGTAGGTTAAGTTACCTTATCCAGGTTCCATTTAGTCTTTGCTGACAGAAGAGAGAGAGCTGACGTAAAACTTGAGTCCTGTGTTTCATTCCCTGATGTAGTTAGAAGCTCTGTAAAAAATGGGAACAGCTCATTTACAGCTGAATTTGTATAAGCAGGTTTAGTTGTGTTAAACTTTTACTGGGAAGTCCACATGCAGACTTTGATTCTACTAGAAATGTACAACAATTATTTTGACCATTAGAACTTGCCTCTGAAGAGATAAATCTCCTTTGTCTCTTAGGAAAGGAGAGATACTGTCATCTGGGTGCTCCATTCTGAAGGTGTAATCACAAAGGAGAACATATAGTGCTTTTTTGACACATGATAAACATGAATCCTATTTTCTGAACTCAATGGTATAATTGTGAGGTGGTATTATTGGCCTGGATGTTTCTTCCATTTAACATTCACTTAAAGCAACAGCACAGTAAGGAACTAGAATAAGAATCCCTGTATTGTTTTGTTCTCTGTGGAAGCCACTACACCAAGAGGAAGTAGCTGCTTGTCACCTCTATACTTGGCAACACAGATAACATGATCTCCTAGCCAGACTTTCTCCTGGAAAAAGTTTAATTCAATGAAAGGGAAAAAAACCCACTGCGATTTTGGGACAAAAGCTCCTGTTTGTTATGTATCTTTTTCAGTGATCACTGAGGTCTATGAAATGCTCTGTAGTGAGTCAGGATGAGATCAATACATTCTGTTGTTATAGTGCAGTAGATTCTCCTTGTTAATCCTGTAATGACTGATATTTCCCTCTTCTCCTTTGTTTGTTGAATAGTAATGCAAAAAGCCTGGAGAGAGAGAAACCCTCAAGCCCGAATTTCTGCAGCACATGAAGCTTTGGAATTGAATGAGTGAGTGACATCAGCATTAACATCTATTTCGTGTCTTTTAAAAATCAATTTAATGAACGTTTAAGGCAGGGGTTTTGCTACAGTAATTTTAAACCATGATTACAGGCCTGTCAAAGGAAGCAGAAGGCAAAAAGCACAGCTGCATGTTTTGCTAGCTACCCAGAAGATCCTTAGGGTAGTGATGACAATGGGAGTCTTCTCATTGATGTCATTGGGCCTTGGAACAGCACAGAAAAGTGTTAATTAAGTTGCCTCCTGATGAGCATATGAAATATCATTTATGCAATGAAGAGTTCCCTTTTGCATTTCTCAATCATCAAGAACAGAAGCAAGAAAGAAGGGACTCATAAACACCTTCTGAAATACTCATTTCATAGTACGAGAGAATATGATGTAATCTCCTGTGATTTTTGGTCTTTGAGTCTGTTAGTTATTTTTTCAGTGAGGAGTGTAGTATTTTGAGATCCCACGATAAACTCAGTGTTGTGATGCTTTACTGGTGTGGCAAACTGTATAAATGTTGCTAACATGCATAGAGTCCCTTAGGTTGCTGAAAAGAGATTACTGTGTTCTAGAATTCCATAAACTGGTGCTTTACAGATTGTCCTTCATGTGTTTCATGAGGAGAAGAGAAAGAATTGTTTCTTCTTGTATAGTGATTTAACTGAGAGAGTGTGCAGCATAAAAGGGAGAAGTGAGCTGTAAGGGATCTCTGGAGGTCGTTATCCAGCCCTCCCTCCAAACAGGGCTGCCTACAGTGCATTGCACAGGACCATGTCCAACAGGCTTTTGAGTATGTCAAAGGAGGGAGGCTTCACAACTTGCTTGGGCAATTTGTGCTAGTGCTCAGTCACCTCTAGAGTAATAAAAGTGTTTCTGAGGTTCAGGGGGAACCTCCTGTATCTTATTTTGTGCCCATTGCCTCTGGTCCTGTCACTGGGAACCACTGAAAAAAGCCTGGCTCTGTCCTCTTTGCCCCCTCACTTCAGGTGTTTACAAATTTTGACAAACTTCCTGCAAAGCCTTCTCTTCTCCAGACTGAACAGTCCCAGCTCTCTGGGCCTTTTCTCATATGTGAGATGCCCTAGTCCCTCTTCATCTTCAGGGCCCTTCACTGGACTCTCCGCAGTATGTCCATATCCCTCTGGTACTGGGGAGCCCAGAACTGGACACAGCACACCCACGTGTGGCCTCATCAGAGCTGAGTAGAGGGGAAGGATCACCTCCCTCAACCTGCTGGAAACACTCCTAGTGCAGCTCTGCTGCAAGGGCACATTGCTGGTTTGGTTTTTGCTTCATTTGGGTTGGGTTTTCATTGTTGTTGTTTTTTAATCTCTGCTATTACATTGATAATCTGTTCTTCTCGTATGGCAAGTGTTAAAGTTCTGTGGATTCTTTTCCTGCTGTTACAGAAAGGGAGACAGTTTGTGTTAAAACTATAGTGCATAAAACTAGTCTTGGTTTCCAGAAGAAGTTTTAGACATGTAGGCTTAGTGAGACAGTGCTTTACTTCCTGGGACAGTTACCAGTAGGTGTACTCAAGGGCTGAGTGAGTACCTAAAAATGAGAGTCATGGTCTGGCTGACAGAATATTTATTCCTCAGAACAGTGCATGAGAAAGGTACATGGACAAAATTCCCTTGTCTCTGTCTTTAGTACATCCTTGCCAGTCTGCATGTCTTCATACAGCTTTTACTTCATGCATGTTTCTCATGGTTTTTCCTCTGATATTTTTGCAGGTGTGCTACTGCCTATATTCTCTTAGCTGAAGAGGAAGCCACAACAATTGTAGAAGCAGAGAAGCTGTTCAAGCAAGCTCTGAAAGCTGGAGAGGGCTGTTACAGGCGCAGTCAGCAGCTACAGCATCATGGTGCCCAGTATGAAGCCCAGCACAGTAAGTTTCTTAGGAGACAATAGCCATTTCTAAAGGGAGAGAAGTTCCAAAGGGAGAGAAGTTCCAAGGAGTTCCTTGCATTTTGGGGTTTTTTTCTTTTGTTTTCCCCTCTGAGAACTGTGCATTAAGTATTTAGCATTGGCTACAATGGGCCATCCTAGAGCCAGACTATTCTGTTTCAGTGTTTTTGCTTGGTTCTGTTCTTGGTTCTTAGTTATCAATGCTCAGGTTACAGATGTGCCTTTTCTTTGTCATGGCAGAAAGTATTGTAGCATGGACTTAATAGAAAAGAAAAGGTGTCACAGCCAGAGAGATCTGATACTCAGAAAATGCTGGATGCCATTTAAGGAAGTTGCCATTAGCCATTTTGCAAACATGGACTCACGTTGTGAAAAGGCAGTAAAGAATGATGGAAACAGGAGTGAAGTGATGCTTTACCAGCTTTTTTTCATCAGTTCTGGGGGTAAATGTGTACACTGTGTTGTTCTGTGTAAAAGTTAATGAGACCCATTAACCAGTTTGACATTTGAAAAGTTAGTTGCATTTATTAAGAAAGGTCACAGAAACATAAAAATTAACAACTGGAATAATAAACTGCTCTAAATGGAAGTCTAGATTTTTATTACTTCTAAAAATATTTTAAATAAGCAGATTTATCTCCTGTCATATTCATTAGTGAAGCCTCATGTATTTTCTTAGACTTAAGGATTATCTGACAGTAAATGACCTAAAAGATAATAAAGCAAACAGTCTAGGTTATTTCTAGACTACAGTGGCTACCTTAGACAAAAATAACACCAATTAATTACATAAATACAAGTACTAACATACTTTGGGCATCTTCAGGTTTCTCAGGACCTGAATTCACAACCCCTGGCTATCTTACATAATTTGAAGATGATTGATAAAAATGGTACATAGTATCATTGTCTGTGATCCGTGGTTTCAAAAGTGTATGCAAGTCTATACCTGAAAACCTGAGGTTTCATAAAGCTTGGGGGTAGTATTTTAAATATTTGTTGGCTGTAAAATTATACTCAGAATGATTTGTTCATTTTTGATGAAAGTAAAAACATAGAACACCTGAGCCCTTGCAGCAGTTTTTGGGCTCTAGCAGGCTTGTGGTTGTCTTTGAAACCTCAATTTGTGCACTCAATCCATCCTGAGTGCAGAAAATGGCAACAGTTCTATGAAAAGTACACAGTAAGTAGTTATTAAGCACTGTCATGATGCTTTTGTCCAAGGTAACCTGGTTAAGTTCGTGCAGGCAGATACAAGTATGGTATTTCTGTGACCTGTGTGTGCTAGATGGCTGCTGTCACGATCAAATTTGACACCCTGAACCTTCAGTTTTGCAGCAGAGGAAGTAACCAGTTGAGTCACAAAACTAAGTGCCTTGTCACAGAGCAGGGAGGCTGAAAAGTGACTGCCAGCCCTAATTGTGTCTGCAAGAGAGGCTTCAGGAGGGGCTCGATCATCCCACTTTTCTGTACCACCTGGTCTCCCCTGAAAATGTCAGTATGCACCCACAGAAATTAGAGAAGCTCCAGCATCAGATGTTGCCTTGGACACAGGGGCTTCACATAGAATTCTTTTGTTTATATGCTGGACTCTACTGCATGGTTTACAAAGGTGGAGAGGAGGGACCATGGACAGATGTGTTGCAGTTCCATGGTTCTAAGAAGTCTGCCATTCCATTTCTGGTCTGCAAAGTTGATTTTGGGATGAAAAATGGGCATTTCATCTTTTAAAGATGAAATACACTGTAATTTCTTAAACAGCAACATATTGCTCCGTGTGTCTGTTTATTCATGTGTTCCATCTCCTTCATATAATACTTTATGTTAGACTATAAATTTTAAGAGTAAATAATAGCTGTGAGTACCCAAATTGCCCTCTTTCAAAAGGTGCTAGTTTACAGAAAGCACAGACAATCTTCTCTTTAAGGTTGCTCATGTTAGACAGCCCAAGCCATTAGTCACCTCAGAGAATTTTGGCCTGAAGGATTATCTTGATTTCATAGTAAGTAAATGCCTTTTGACCATTCCTTCTGAAAAGGCTGAAAAGAAGCTTAACCTGAAATGTATACCTCATAGTACACTACATAATCACGTTAAAACAGATGTAACTAATAAATTCTGTATTAAATATGTAAGAATCAATAAAGGAATTAGGTAATATAGAATACTGCTAAAGAAATTCTTCCCTCCCTTATTGTTTTCCTCTGAAGTCAGACCCTTCAACCTGTTGCTTAATCTATCTGAACATTTTAATCACAGCTTTAAAACAGTTTGTAGGTACTTGGAATGTTTTCAGCACACATGTTGTTCTTATTCTGAAAGGCTTGAAAATGTTAGGAGTAGGCTAAAATCTTTACAGACCACATGCTATACACAAAGATAATTTGTAGCAGGTGTCTTACATTTTCATGATTCAGTAATTTTATAGCTGATTATCTGTCAGCTCATTTCCTATTGGTCAGAACCATTAGAAGAAATGAAAGGAGTAAGAATTCTCCAAGGGAATAATTATCACAGCTGTTTCATTTCTGTCATCTTTGCTGTTAAGGAATCTTCTAGCACACAGGACTGTCATATCTGAAACATGTTAATTTGCTTTCTCTGATTAGTGGTGTGAGGAATTTGAAGATGATACTCAGGTAACGAGTAAAGGCTGTAAACAGAAAGTTCAGAGTATACTTCTTTTCTTCTAATCATTAAGAAAAAGACTGTTAGAGCATGATTGGCTTTAATACTTCTCCTTGTTGACAAGCATGTACATAATAACTGTACCTTCAGATCTGCTTATATTTCACCAGTATAAGACCAACCCAAGAGTACTTATTTATACCACTGGATTAATGCCACTGATTTCAGTGCTGTTATGCCCATCTAAATCTTCAGAATTTGATAACCTTTTATTAAAATTCTTGTAAAAGTATTGAATAAGAAAAAAATGGCAAGAAAATTGTGTTTTCTTTTGTGCTGGAATACTAAATGAACCTTTGTTTTATCTATTTTATCTTAATGCTGTTTCTTTTTCCTCTTATACAGGAAGGGACACCAATGTGTTAGTATATATTAAAAGGAGGCTGGCAATGTGTGCAAGGAAGCTGGGAAGGACCAGGGAAGCAGTGAAAATGATGAGAGATGTGAGTTTGGATTTCTTTCACATGTGATATTTACATAATAGTAGCGTAGAAGTTACAGACATTTTCTTAGAAGTTAGCAGCCATTCCCGCTGCATTCAGCACTGCTGATAGTTATTTTGTACGTGTAATGTACATAAAGATTAACTTAAGTGACCATTTATTTATAAGGTTATGAAAGCGACATCAAATAGCAGATGGACGGTCACCCATGCAGACTGAATTTTCCATCCTGGTACATGTGCAACGAAGTTCAGTCTTTAATTATTTGATCATGAAGTTAGTAACATTTTTCTCTGAAGCATGTGGTGAATGTTGCTAACTTCATAAGCAGGTTTTAAGTATTCTGGTTTTTCCTTTCAGAGCTAGTTTGGCTCTGTGCATTGTTTGTGTCACACTGTTCAGCTTCGAGGACAGTGCTCTTTGTTCATGCAAAACCTATCACTGAACTGTCAAACCCAGGTAATTAATCTGTAACGAACTGAATCCCCTCTAAGATGGGGGTCTGACTGTATTCTGGCTTTGTAGGTAGGGGAGCTAGCAATGGTAGTCATAAGTCAGTAAGCTACAAAGCTACAAATTTGAAACACTGAACAGTAGCTGTTTCGGAGATGGCAGGAGGGGCAGCTGTTCACATTAGGCAATGTATGCTCAAGTTTAGACATAGCTGTGAATGCCCAGCATTTCTTCGAGTGAGATTCCCCTGGATTCTGATTAGGAATGCAATTCTTTGGGGAGATAACTTACATCACTTGATGTAGCAAGTCTGTGACAAAAGGAGGAATGCTGCCCTACAGCTCTGGGCAGATGATGGTAAAACTGCTTACCAGTTTCCTGTGTTTCTTACACATCATATTCCAGCCCCTACAAAAGTCAGGAAGAGATGAATCCAGCAAGATACAGGGTTCTGCAAGTTAAGATGAAGGAGTTAAATTTTAAATGCACAAAATGAAATCCCAGGCGAGAATGAATCACCTGTAAAGTGTGCTTTAGGCAGCTCAGATGAACGGTCCAGAAACCTGCCTAGTGAAATTAAAATTCTTACTGCAAATCAATGGGAATGTAAAAACGAAAGTGGCTTTCTCTGGAGCTAAGGCACTTTCATCAATGGCAGTAGGGTGAGTATGTTTGCCAGCTTGGAATCCAGCCAGCATCTTCTCCTGGAACTGGAGCACTCACAGGTATTTTTTGAAAACATTGAGCAGAGTTCCCCATAATAACGCAGGTCCTCATCCTAAATATCTACCAGATGGCAAGTGGTGAGTTCCTTTGTTTCCTGACTCTTGCTGGGGTTCTTAAGGCACACAGCTCTCAATCTCCAGAGTCACTGGAATCCCAAACAGAGGTGTTGAAAAAGAACTTGTCAGAAAAACAACCATTGTGCAGCTAGGAGTGTGAGAAAGAGGGATGAGGAAGAAAGACCTGGATTAGCAGTCTTCTGGTCAGCTGGGAGAATGTTCATTTCAAAAACACTGTTTTCAGTCCAGCCAGCTCCACTGCTTCTTCATGAATCTTGTTATACAAGCACTCTGGGGCAAATACTGAAATGTTTTTGGGACAAACACTGGAATGCTAAGTTCTGGAATTAATGTACAAGAAAGATAAAATTTTGAATCTCACATTCAAGTATCACACATCATAATTACGGCAACTTTTGGAGCTTACTATGGGCTGCTGAATGTGTTTTGTGATTTGTAGATAGGGCTGTGGGGAACAGATACTCTGTGAAGCCTTCTTCTGCTGATGTCAATATGTATGGATAGTTGTGCATGCAGAACACTCAGTTTGGGGACTTGGGTGGTCTGTCTAATCCTAGATTTATTATGCAAAGTGAGAAACAGAGCTTTGATTCGTGAATGACTTATTTTGTCACTAGAGAGAAAATAGTCAAATTTATAAGTAAAACAGAAAATTGTTGAAATTAAGTACAACGTGGATCTCAAGAGGCAACAGTAACAGAGAGACTCAAAGTCATTGTTTGTTAAACACTTGAAGGACAGAAAACACTCTTCAACAGGAATATCTTGTTAAAATGAAAGGACTGGATGCAAGGCATGGGAAGTAGAAAGACAGAATTTCACCTTATAGAGCTTTTAATCAGATCAATGCACTCTGTGTTTTTCCACATAGAGACTCTGAGCCAAATCCTCAGAACTGAATTTAGATGCCTCTAGAGCTCTTCATTTTAAACAAACAGAGCTGAGAATTAGCAAGTCTGTAGATGAAATATAAAGGCAGCAGTAACTCTAGATCACAGCTCCAGTACATTGGGAGCAAGATTAGGGTCAACTCAGCTTTGCAGATGCTTTTCTTAGACTGACTTGGAGCTACTTATTTCTGATGAATGCATATCCTCCATTTCTTCATAGAAGACATAAATAATAAACTTATGAAGAGGTTTGTGGAACATGAATCTGTCATTGAAGGTTTCTATGTGATTGATGAGGGAGGAGATGAATTTATTAGTCCTAAAAAGAATATGAAGAATATGTTGGCTAGGGACTGCTGAATCTAGCATCAGGGAACAGAGGGTGGAGTCCCTGTTTATGCTTGAAAGATTGAAAACAGGTTTCTTAAGACATGGAACATGATGGAAATGAAGTGTTAAGAGGTTCATGACACCATCTGGGAAATATGATTGGGATGTTGTGAGCCTTTGCCACTTTGAAAAAATAAAATATTTGAGAGTGTTTAATACATTGCATATATGAGGCCATCTTGAGGATATTACTGATGGATTAGATTGTCTTACTTGAATTTTATGTAAGAAAAGGCTGATATCCTGCTTAAAACACCTTGATGGAAGGAAAATGAGTTGTTGGTGATTTAAATAAGATATTGATTTTATGGTTATATACAATGCTGATAGGAAAATCATGTTCTTTAATATTATATTGAAGGTACTTCAGTTTTTTTAAAAAACCTTAGGTTTTTTAAAAACTAATTTTAAAAATTGTTTAAAAATTAAGGGTGCTCTAATTTTAAAAAATGGGGTAGGAATTTCTGTTGTTTCTGTGGCTGATTTCGAGACAGTATTTTTTTGCTGGCTTTGCTGCTTGGATGTAATTCATTCCGTTGAGTTGAATTAATGAGAATTACAAACCTGTTGTTTCCGTGGAAACTTGGAATGGAATCATACTTAGGTGTTGCTTTTGCTTGTATTTCTGATGATAATTATTTACTATATTTTGCTATAGAAACCAGCACTATTTGTATATATTGAGTTAACTTGTGATCTCATTTTGATTAGAGTATTGTTGGAACAGCTCCAGTGTAGTCAACAGTTATTCCAGTTTTATTATTGTTTATACAGAGCATGATATGGTCTGTGAGGGAACTAGATTGCTTTTACTGTCCCTGAGGAGTAAGTCTGCAGTGCTCGTTGTCTTATTTGTTGCGCTGACTATGTTAGGAGGATGTAAAGTAGTTTGTTCTAAACAATATTGGAAAATTTAGTATATGCAGAGGCAAAAGGCTGTAATGGTGGCTGTGGGTAATCTTTAGTACCCCTTCACATTGAATCTTCATTGTGGATCGTGTTGCAAGCCAGGTGACTACATGGTGATGAGCAAGGGTAGCCTTTTGTGCCACCTGCTTTCCGTCTGCACTTTTCAGATTCCCCCACCATTACAGTGGAAGAAAACAGGATCGTGCTAGGTTTGTGGTTTGTGTTTTTCACTGATTGAAAACAGAGAGGATGTGGAGGGTATACAAAGGCACTTCACTCACTCCTATATTGGTGACTGGATCAGTGACTGCACCACCAACTTCAGGAGCAGGACAACACAGTCATTGTTCTTCACTGGGTCACTGAAGTATCCGGGTGAAAATGGACCATACAAGAAAGTGAATTGTCTAATTAGTTGTAGCTGATTGGTTTTGTTTTGGAGAATATTTGGTCTGTGCAACAAGCTTTAATTGAAGGGTGATGTATCTTATGAAAGAGAAGGGTGGCAGGCAGAAGGTATGCTAGCGGACAAAGCAAGTGGAAGCTCTTAATTGCTTCCTGCTTCAGAGAGAAGATGAAAGACACTCATTCTACAGTGTATTTATCTCCTACCCCATGGGCCTGCACTCCCCTGAAGATTGCTTTGTATTCTTAGTAAATATATTTTTCTGAAATGTACTGGAATTGCAACCTGCTCTATGCTTAGCAACTTTGTTCAGAAATGAGTGAGGTTTAGGGAGAGAAGAGAGTCTCCAGGTCTTCCTGAGGTCTGGAAAAGTATAGAAAGAAAAACGCTTTTTAAAGGTCAGAAAAGTACATTTTATTTCTAGAATCAGTCATATCTGCTAAGAAATGACTCTCCAGATAACGATGTCTGTAGAAGTCTGTTGCTACATACCTAGCTCTGAAAACCTTGCTGAGGATATTTCAGTTGAATGTGTTTATGTATTCATCTTGCTGGTCACCTGCAGTCTCTAAATGCATATTTTATGCCACAGAAGACACCTAAGCGGCTTGTATTGTCAGAGTGCTGCATGCTTATCAGTGGGCTGCATGAAACGTTCTTTAAACACTCGGGCTGCCCTGAGCATCTATAACGGTTGAAGGGTTTGTGTCGCTTGAAGGGTTTGAAAGGGTGCTCAACCACACTAAATCCATTTTAATGATATGAGTAGGTTGGATTTTTATCTTTTATGACCAGTGCTATTAGTGATTTTTGCTGGTGTGATGGTTCTGCAAATCCAGCATACTTTCTTGGCAACCTCTTTTGCTGGGCTTTGGATAAGGACTTCTGTTTAATATTCTGTTGAATTCTGTATTCTTGTGTGCCTTGCTGATTTCTTCTTGAGTAATGCAAATACATAGCCAGGACAGTGTTCTGCACCTTGAATTACCAAGCTGTGTGAAACAAAGAGAGTACTTCTTGCTAATAAAGATGTTATGACCCCTAGCACCTTAACAACACAACTCAGACCCCTCACTTTTAGTCATGACTGTAATTCTGTGCAGAACCCTCAAAAAGTTAGAAATGTGGTGAGTGCTACCTAAACCGATAATAATATTTCTCATATAAATTATGAGTTTCCAGCACTGTGATTCTATTAAGATAGAATATAGTCACATAGTTTTAGTAGGAGTCCTGGTAGCTTGAACTCTTTTTTGTCCACCATCTTGCATCACTCCACATTCAGGGGCTTTGTATTGTACTTTAATTATGGTCTTCTATCTCTCTGGAATCTCCTAGCTCATCTTTGAGCTACTAGATAACTTCCTAACTTTAATTTCACTTAAAAACCCACTTCTAAAAATATGTCAGTTTCTGCAAAAAGTACTTTGGGATGTTCTTTCAAGGATTAATTCTGTTTCTGTCACTGCTTTGGCAACCTCTTAGTAGCCATTTTCAGTTTCAGGGAGACTTAGCTGTATTTAATACGAATTTTCATTAACAGGTTGATTCTAGTGGAAGGTGTCCCTGCCCTTGGCAGGGGGTTTTGAGCTAGATTATCTTTAAGGTCCTTTCTAACCCAAACCATTCTGTGATTCTATGCTGCAAATAACAGACTTTGTTTTAAACAGGACTATGTGCAATGACTTTATTTTCATGCTTTATAAAGTTACTAATACTTGATGTAACAACCATAATTTAACACTGTTACTAAGTTTATATAATGTGATTGTTTAGTAGTAAGTATAAAATTTGGGACAACTTGTGGTCTTCTGGGTTCATGGCACATCTGCCTTTAGAATTACCTTTATTCCTGAAATACATGCATTTTAATAGCATAGTCCAAATAACAGCATTTTCATAATTACATTCATTAAAGAACTCAAGTCATCCTCTAAAGACATTAATCCTCCTGTTAAGAGAGAACATGAAGACTGCATGTTCTAACATATTTCCTTAGTAAGATATTTTTCACTTCAACTACTCACTGTTAATCCTACATTGAAGTCATATTATCTTTGAATATTATGCAGCACTAGGTCTAAATTCAAATTTCAAATGGAATGTTGGCAAATTATAAACCCATGCCTTCCCACAGTTAGTGTAAAATGGATATGGGTCTCTTTTCTGACACTCTGAAATTGTCAAATTTCCTGAATTCCACATATGGATGAAAATGTGAGGATCCTACTGCTAATCATTTCCAAGCTTCAAAACAAGAGAATCTGACAGTTTCGGCTTCTTAGTTCCTATCCTCTCTGAGCTGTGAAAGAGTAACTGTGGAGCTGCTTCAAAACAAAACAGTGATTATTTACCAAAAGGAATGCAGCACTTAGAGAAATTAATGAATTGACAGAATATTACTTTTGCTATAGTTAAGCAAAACTTTAATTCAGGTAGGTCCAATCATTTTCCAACTCCAAGAGCTATGAGAGTGTCTGTTTACGTGAATCCCACTCACAGTGAGACAGTGCTGGAATGAATGAAACTTTTAGGACCAGGAGTTACACTAATTTTTAAGCATCTGACGTTGTTAACAGAGTGTTTTTGTGTGCTAACTGCAGTCTACTGACAGTGTTTCTTCCCTTCTGCCCTTGCCAGGTGAGCTGGCCAGAAGAACTTAAGACTTAGTGTATCTAATCAGACATCAGAAGGTCAACATGGAGTGACATGTTGCAATTGCTTCAGGCCCAGGATGAGCTTCAGTCAGAGCTTAGACATCTGAAAGCCAATAAAGCCCACGGAAATGGAGACTTCTGTTTTAATGCTCAGAAATGGCTTGGAGTTTGTACCTTGTTCAGTTAACAGTTTTTGCAGATTACGGGTCATGTACCAGAAGCAGTTTATGCAAAGCACTTGTGAAAGTGACAGTGCTGTCCATACTGTGTGCTTGGTCCTTCAATTTTGGTGGACAGTTGCACCTGAAAGATAGCAGCCTCAGTCATTCCTCTTAGGAGACAGGTTTTTCCATTTCAGATACCCACTGCAGGAACACAGAGCCTAGGAGTTAAGGTTGTAACAGTTTCGCTGTTTGCATTGAATTTCCCTTGTTTACTTGTTTCTTCATTTTAAGATGAATTCATTTTTTCCTTTTTATGAATGCATTCAGTTAATACATTGTTCTGAAAATGTTTGTGTTTGTTTGTGGGGAAGATAGGAGTACAAGCAGCAGTGAATGATTGCATGCCCTGCCCATAAAATATGTGACCATGCACACAACCATAATGCAAATAGAGAATAAATGTATCAACACCAGGTTATATATAACACCATTCATTTATCCACCTTTGTATTCCCTTGAGTCCTGGGGTCTAGTTGTAGGCATAAGCTGTAGGTTAAAACAGTTTTCTACACAAATAATGTTTCTTGGCTAATTGATTCATAATGTTAATGTCATCACAGGGAGAAAAATGGATGCAGACGTTAAAGCTACATCCCTTGAAAATTTTTTTAAAAATCAGACCTAAATGAAAATGCTGATAATTGAAATATTCTTGGGGAAGGGAATCTTCTTCATGAAACTGTCGTTTGGGAGATAAAACTTGCTCCTCTTCCAGTAAATAAGATGTAGAGCTCCTGGTACCGTAAAGCGTTTTTTGGTGATCATCATTTTTTCATATCCATCACAAAATCATTGAACGTACATCCTGCAATGTGAATTGAGGTGAGTCTGGGAATAGGGTGCTTCCAGAACTAGTGTTCAGATTTCTGATGGTTTCAGGCTGATTTCCAGAATTTTTCTGCAAACTTATACTCCTAAAATATTACTTATCTAAAAAATTAAAACTTAATTTCTGTATATTTGCAGTATACTAATGAGTCTTTCAAAGAAAAGCAGCTCCACTTTCTACACCTGTATCTATTTCCCCCCAAATGCATAGAGCAATTAGAGCAGAATATGCACTAACCCAGCTCCAGGTCTGAATTTGATTGCTAGAAAGTATTTTGACCAATACAAGTTCAAAGTAAAATCCTTGTGAAGATAGATTTGGTATAATATGTTCAATAGCCATTTGAACATCCTCATGATGTAGTGAGGGGATAAGTTTATAGCTGTGTGGTATCTGTTTTCACACAGTGTGAAAATGAGCTTAGCTCAGTGGAACACTTCTCTTCAGTACCAGCCAAGCAACCAAGTAACTGGAATTTTACAATGTCATTTTTAGTCCTAAACAGTATATATGTAAAATTCTGTAGTGGCTCTGGTTGTGGCTCAAGAAATCCTGAGTGCTGAATTTGATGGTGCTCTCTTGAGGTCTGAAGGTGAGGAGAAAGATAATAACAGAGCCTGCATCTTTTCTTCAAGTGCAGTGCTTGCCACTCAAATGAAAGCATTTGTCATTACAGTAAAGAGGTAAAGAGAATTAAAATCCATAAGCCAAATGATTTGGCAAATACTGGTCTGTAACTTCACAGAAAATAAATCTTTGGATGCAAAGGGGATGTCTGTGCCTCTTAAACTGGAGGCCAGGTTAGAGCTCGATGCAGTACGGGTCTGGGGAGCTCAAGGGTGTGGGGTTTTTTTCTTGTGTTCAGGGATAATGTGCCCATCTGTACACCTCTGGAGTATGAGCCAGCTCCCTCTCCATCTGCCAGGAAGGGGAGGGAAGCAAGCGCAGTCTGCTCTCCATTGCTCCTCAGCATGACCCAGTATATGGCCTGCCTGACCAGTCACCAGGCCTGTGTGGCAGTTTTTTAATTCCCCAGTGTTTGCCTTCACTATGAGGTCTGAAAGATGACTTGTCATAATATTCTTCCATCCAAGTGGCTTTACTTTCTGGCAGGTTTCTCACAAAACAAATTTTTACTCTGACTGGAAATTATTTGCAGTGAGAACTAGATACTCTACATCCAGATATGACAGAGAAATGAGTTCATGTCTTTTTTTTAATAGCAACCATGCTGTCATTTATGCACAGTCAGTGTTCAAATAGCTAATAGCTGAGTGGCTGCTTAGAGGTGTTTTATTTTTGAGGCTACAATATTAACTGAGTTCAGTATTACTGGGTTGGATTTCTTAACATTCGATCTTTCCCAGATGAAACCTTTATTAACACTTGTCAGTTTGGAGGCCTGGCAGTCCAAACAGTGGCCTTTATTCCACTGCTGTCTGAGACAAGGTTTACCACTCTGACAGGACCTAATGAAAATAGAAAAAAAAAAAAATCAGTGAGTGATGTCAGTGAGAGGCGCAGCACCAGAGTAAGCTTTTACTGGCCAGAGTATAGCTACAACTAGCTGCAGCTCTACCCTTTTCTTCACTGGTGGAGGGAATGTTACTCTGCCAGCCGTTATTCATTCTCAGTGAGCAGGGATAATCTTTCTTAATCCCTTAGAGGGGTTTCTTTGCAAGATGTTCATTCTGAACTTTAAATCACATTTATGTAGAGCCAGATTCTGTCATGCTCTTTCCTGCCAAATAGTAGCTTCCTCTCTTAAAAATCCAATAGTGAGTAAAGACAAGTATGAAGAGAAGTAGACTCTATGATGGCTCTTTAACTGATGAATTCAACTATGTGAATTTTCACCTGCACTTATGAGCAATGACTTAAACTTCTTATTTTATTCTCAGATCCTGCCACTTAACCTACATGAACATCAAGGTCTGTGGTCCATTTTTTTTTTTAATGGAGGAGAAAAACCTGCAAAGAATGCAGTTTTGTGTTCTTTTTCACAGGTTCAGATCCTACCAATGAAACTGGGAGCTTTATGGCCATCCCATGCCATTAAAATGAAGAGTTCAGTGACCTCTTTTAGCTGTTCTCTCAGTGATCCTGATTCTCACCAGAAATTTATATAATAAGTTAAACACCGCCATCCTTGCCTTTCATCTTCTAATGATCCTCAAACTGCAGCAAAGTCAATGCTGTTCCAGACAGACAAATGTAGAGTCTTAATTCTTAAGGTCATAATAGTTCTTACGTTATCTTATGCAGACCATTTGTGGCATAATTCTCTGTGCTTTGCTTCTCTGCTTACCTGTTAAGGTCTCTTTCTTAACAGAGTGAAGGAGCTCTAGTGCATTACCTGTTTCTCATGTTCTGAAGTTCTTGGTGAATCCCCATCCCTCTTGTTTCAATTCTGATTTGCTTTTGCTTATGTTACCTGTTTGTGAGATTAAGATTTGCTGGTTCTCATCAGTTTCACTATTTACATCTTGAAGGGTAGGTTTATTAAGTGACAGAGTTTTCAGAGCCAGCTTATTATTTTCAAATAGAGCAAAGCTGACCTTGAATCATGCTCTTTACTTGTCTTGCTGTAGTATTTCTGTTCTCATGAACCCTATCTGAGATTGCAGGTTTTAGTGTTTCCCTACAAGTTCCTAAGAACAATGATAATATCAGCTATCCTAGTTCTACACTGTCTGGGACCTTTTTGTGCTAAATGTACGTCATGCAGGCAGTTAAACAACCATAAAGGGGACACAAGGAAGCAAGAATCTTTTAACACTCCAGTTCTTTAGAGAATCACTCTGACAATAAAAAAATATTGTTTAATCAATTCTGCAGTAAAAAACATAGATGCTTCTTATAAGTGTGACTTAAAAAAAGAGGTATGATAGAGTATCAGCTTCAGTCATTCAAATCTATGCAGATACTGAAACTGAGGCTGTCAAAAAACAAATTCCTGGTATCTCTCAAAGGCTTAGTTCATAAAGTAAAGGCACTTAGATGTGAAATGATTAGATTATTTTAACTATTTAACTATACATTTCCTTCAGTTCGTCATACAAGATGGATTCCTTAGTTACAGTGTTAGATTTGTATGAGCTTTGCCTTTCCTATTGTTGCTGCCTTTTCTTTCTTTTCCTTTTTTTGTTTTTTATATTGGCCACAATTGCAATTGTGTCGTAAAGTATTCAAATTACAATCCTGGTATTACATACTTGCTAATATGGTTGCAAGTATGTAAACTTCTCTCTTTTGATGTAATTGTGGTAGCATTGTGGTAACATTTTGAACATGTTAATAATCTAACCCTTTCATGTGTTATTGATTGTAGTTGATGAAGGAGTTTCCTCTGCTCAGCATGTTCAACATCCACGAAAACCTGCTAGAGGCTTTGCTGGAACTGCAAGCATATGCAGATGTCCAGGCAGTCTTAGCAAAGTATGATGGTAAGTTCAAATATATATTTGTATTTTCTCTATATGGTGCACACAGAAGAAATATATACACTCGTAAAATTTAGGAAACACTGTAATTAAGTTGATTGGCAGGAGCTTCATACATGCCCTTACAGAGTCCTTAATCCAAAGATTAAACAGCACATTTTTTCTGCCAACCCATGCTTAATTCATAGCACAGGGTGATGGCACTCTAGCAGCTCTTCTGTGCTTTCTTTGCTTTCTGTTCATGTTTAAAGAATGACTCTTTAGGTTCTGTAGACTTTTTATTGCATGCTATCCAAACCTTGTCTGAAGAAGAGATTATCAGTTCCCCAGTGGACTTCCCTGTGAATGTTGACTTAGTAGCATACAAGTGTTTTACAAGCATTAATTGGTTTAAATTCTTAGCAGTCTAGTGAGTAGCAGATTTCATGTCTTATAGGGAAAACTTGGAAAGCTCAGAAGACTAGGTGAACTTTTTGTATTAAATTTTTTTTGCTTTTCGGTAAACATTGGTTTATGCAGCATTACTGCTCTTTTTATGTTCAAATTACAGCTGCTGCAGCTCTAGCACTTTGAACTTGAATTCAGGACACAAGGGCCTCAGAGACAGAGTGAGAAGCACCAACTGGCATACTTTGTTTAGTTCAGATTGAATGGGTTTTCCTTGTATTGTGTAAAAAACTTGTGACAGAAACAGGAATACAATCCAGTTCTCTTGAGCAGCATTCATCAACCTGTGCAGTGCCACTCTTCCTCCTCTTGCTGCAGTCCCTGGCTTACTCAGTAGCCACATTTCAAGTTCTGCATCAAGTGAATCAGGGAATCTACAGCTGTCAGTTTCCTTTTGAATAAGGACTACACAGTCCTTATTCAATCTTTAGAAAAGTCTCATTCTGTGCACTGAGTTATGGCAAGGGAGTTTATGAAAGGATTAGTATGTATTTATGTAACTAAAAATGAGATCATAACGTGCATGGATCAAATAACTGACTTAAGTGAAACCTATGCAATCTTAATCTTGATGTTCTTAACTCTTTCTCTAGGTTTATCTTGTATCCTTTAAAATGTTATTAATTGCTAGCTCTTACTATGTCTGGTGTTCTTTGAACAGAGATTTTAAGGCTTGTAACATCCAAAGTTTTTGAAAAGATAGACGGACATTATTTGAGGTACTGTTATATAAATGCCTACCAATATGGACACTGGAGCCTATATCCACGGTGCTTTGGACACTCTTGCTTGTTGATTCTTCGAAGGAATTGGCTGGTCTTCTGTCCCATTTATCTACTGAATTACCTTCTCTTCTGCATGCTCAGTTTCAGCTTTGTGTTGCTCCCAGTTCCTACCAGACTCCTTGTTCAGCCAGTACCGCTCATTCCCAGTTCCATTCTTCTGCCTCTCCTAACTACCCATCCAAATCTTTGCTTTAGCACAGGGGTCAAGATACATCTCCATCCACTTTACAACTTCTGTCTTAATATCTTTTCCATCTACCCTTTTCTCTGTGTCTTCTGCCTCTTCATTTGTCATCCTCTGTTGCATTGCCTGGGTGCCAAAAGCAGAACAGGAAGAGCTCATGCAGACAGAGGCTGCTCGCTGTCAGCCCTTGTCATCACACAGAACAGTGACAGGGGGATGATGCATAAGTTTGTGGGAGTACTGAGACGTGTACTTGATGAGCAAAGTATCTTTGGAGGGTATAGCAAGAAAAAAAAGCAGAAACTTCCACTGAGTATGTGCAAACTGCTTTCTTCTAACGTCTTATAACTTGGGAAGTTAAGATAAATTTTAATGAGACTCATAATAGACCATTGGCTTGATACTAACATGATCATCCTGCCAGATTTCAGACTCCTGCAGTAGACTGTGGGAGAGATGAGGCTATTTAAAAAAAGATAAATAAGCAAATGATTGCAAGCAACATTAGTGGTAATCACTGCTACCAGTCTGGTCTGGAATGTTTTCAACTCTTTCTGGAGTCAAATCATTCTAAGCAGAGATGAAAATGTCACCCAGGCCCTTGAGTACTGCCGTTCAGTAGCAGTAATGACTCTGGAAGAGATCTTGGTTGTGCTTTGTCTGATTGAAGAAATCAGCAGTTAAAGTGGTAACATCAGAGTCTTTCTTGTAACTCCTTGTATTTCAGTAACTCCTGTGACACCAGGAGAAATCCCTCTGGTCTTTATTTTGCCATGTTAAGAAGCAAGTAAGTAGAAATGCCCATTTTTATTTCTCAGGCACCACAGTATGTTGGCACCTTCTAGTCTTCAATGTAGTTATGAAGTAATAGTCCTGGGAAATAGTCCTGGGAAATAGCAGAACTGTGACAGAAGAGGGTATTAAGCCATGCCTTCTGGAATCTCAAGACTAAATTCCAATGTGAGCTCTACTTTGGCATACTAGAATACTGATTCCTCGTTTTAAAGAATGGTAACACTTCATGTCGTGAAAGTTGATAAAACTTGGAGGTGTGTTTCATTTTCTCAAAAGCTGACTCTGATAGAGTTAGAACAAATGAGACTTTTGAAAATAAAGCTCATGCTTTGGCTATTTTCACACATGCACTTTCAACTCCTGCTTTGAGAATGGTGTGTGTATGCACTAGGTGTGCACAAGGACTCAGCAAACACAGGCTTAACCATTCAACCTCTACAGTTCATGAGTCTCAGAAGGCCTGTCTCAGGGAGTCTCAGCTCGTTTTAGAACTCATCAGCTTCATGTGTTGTAAGATTTATTGGAATATAAAACACTGAACTCATTTATACTTTCCTATCTGTTGGTTTCTGTTGGTCCCACTCCACTGCCTTTTTTTGTCTAAGACCAAACTTGATTTATTGTATTTTGATAACATATTAACAAATTATTTCCTTGAACAGTCTGCTTCCACCCTGGGCTAAAAGGTTGGATCACATTATGTGAAACCTCAGCCTCTGCAAGCAGATGCACTGCTTTACCAAAACCCATGTGTTAAATTGTGTTTATATTATGTACCTGGCAACAGAGCTGATGTCCATACTCATTATTCATGGAAAAAGGGTCTCATTAGTGGAACAGCATGCACTGTTACTGAGCTACATCATTATGATTTGAGTTCAGTGTCTGTCAATAGACTGAGGATGACCTAAATACTGTTGAATTCTGAAAATATTTTTGGCTCTGTTTTAACACATAATCCATGTTATTTACAGCAGAAATGGTTATGGCTAGTGGAGTTTGTCTGCTTGTTGTGATGCTTAGAGCAATTGATTTGTTAATTTCCCTGGGCAGCCAGTTGCCTTGATAGATATTAAGTGGTAATGTGGCACTATGTGAAAACTCAGACTTTTCTGGCAATTTAAAGTCAGGTTTAGAAAGAATGGATTCCTATGTATTTAATCTTAGTGATGCAATGGTTCCTCTCTAAATGTGTCCTTGCTTCTATTTTTTAAAAGTGCAATGCTTTCCAGTGAGACTATGAGTCCTTTGCAGAGAAGGGAAAAGACCACGTTACCATGTAGACAAAGTCCCAAATGCAGAGTTCACTTGAGAAGATATCTTAGAGCAGAGGATACATAGAAATAAAATGGGATTTAAATACAAAAGGTCTCATTCTGCTCTATGCTATGACACTTTTTTATTTGCTAATAGCTTACTTAGCAGAATCCCTCTTTAAATTAGTCATACCAAAATGCAGGTCTTTCAAGAAACACATTAGAAACAGAGCCTTCTTTTTCTTGAAATACTTTTAACTTAGTGAAGTCCAAACAGTTAACATAGGGAAATAAGTTTTTTAAAATGTAACCCATTCGGGGCTACTCTCTTTCCTCTGTCACCTTCTGTCCAATTTCTTCTTGTCCTTACAGACTTAAGAAATGAATACATTCTATTTATATTGTAGACAGTCATTTTGTAGAGAGCTGCAGATTGATGAACCAGTTGCATGCAGCCTTCAGTTATGTTAACTATGGTCTCCAAGGGTTTTGAATAGATAGTTATAGATACAGATATACAGATATGTATTTGAGATCAGGTCTCCATCAGTTTCATTAATTGCCATGTTTATGTTTGATATTTTGGAGATGTTCTACCTGGTGGAGCTAACTGGGTAGGTGTTCTAAGTGCAATAAAGGGTTTTCTTCTAAGTTAAAGATGTAGCAAGTGGCAATATGGAAACAACCATTACCTCATACAGACTATTTTCTAATCATTTTGTTTCTTTGAAAGAGATATCTTAAGAAAAAGTTCCTCTTAGTTACAGTCATACCAAAATCTAGCCTACTTTCTCCAAGAGATGCAAATCATGTAAGACCTCCAGTTTGTGTAACAGTAATATCAAGAGAATAGTCTTTGTTCCTATCACATCTTTTTCAGCTTCTGCTTGTAAGAACTCATTTCTTTCCTCCATGTCAGAATCACTTGTCACTTTACCTAGGTCTCTGCATCAGTCTGTGTCTGTGCACCCCATCTGGGCTCTTCTTTTTGCCATACAATTTTGTGGGTTTTTTTGTTTCTTCTCTTTGTGCAAAAGCACTGAAAGTCTAAAGTAATTATATTCATCTTGCCTTCTTTAACTTTCCTTAGCAGAAATTGTTCCTTCCTCTCTATAGGCATTTAGGATTGAACTTGGTCAAGGTAAAGGAGCTGACACCTGCTTGGTCACTGATATGCATCTCAGCAAGAGTTGCGTATTAAATGTTTGCAATCAGCAGTTGTAAATCTTTCCATAGCTGAACACGTTAAGTTTTAGTTGTGGTAATGGCAAAATAAAGACTTCTTGTTTGTGCTGAAAAGGTTTTCCCATTATATTAGGGCACCAAAATCCAGCCCTTAACACACATAGTGACTGTGTGTTTGTGTTTGGTTGGGGTGTTTCCCACCACTGAGGAAGAATGTCAAAAGTACAGAGAATCGGAACTGATATATATTGTAAGCACCATGTTCATAGTTGTGCTCCCTCCAGCATGTTTTCTACCACATTTTGTGGGAAATTGCAGTGGCTGTTTGCTATGGGATATTAGATCCTTTTGATAGTGTTATTTTCCTGATACTCAGTTCATACTTTAATGATTTCTATCCCATTACTCTTGGTTTTAGCCATTTGTATCAGCTTAATTCACTTTGTTTCTTAATGTCTGTGTCTTTATAGATGACTGTGTCTCTCTTCTGTCATCACTGATTCAGCCTGCACATACTTCTTTGCTAGAGTACTTTCAATCCTTTCCATAAGCAATTCTTGCTACCACCTGTGCAAGAGTTGACAATCTAACCTGCAGGTTCAGAGAACTTGGGGGTTCTGTGATGACAGAGCAAGTGTTGGCCTAGCATTTAAACTTTAGAGTCTACAGACAGGCTGAGAGAGAGAAGATCAGAGCTGGGGTTTGCCCCCAAGCCACAGCACATTATATATCCTGTATTCCATCAGTCTTTGTTTTACCTCTTCACATAACTTCTTCCAGTTTATTGATGCACTTTCAGTAACATACTTGAAAATATGTGAATCGTTCCAGCAGCTTAAAGTAGTCTCTCTCCAGTGCTATGTGAAGAAGAACCAGCAGTTTGACTACAAGGATGTCACTGTGGAAATTATGGCCCCAGATCCACAGCTAATTTCAGCAAATATTTATGTCCTATTAATGTTGATAAGGCTATTCACCTATTTAAAGTTAAGCCCGTAGAAATCTGTATTGTTGACTTGTGAATAACATGCACTTTGAGGTCAAAATAGGGAGTAATTTCTGATTAGTGACTTATATTTTTGTATTTATTAATAACTAAAGCAATTGCAACATGTCTGTCTCTTCATGTTCAGAGATTTCTGATGATTTGGATAGAGGTTGTTGCATCAAACCATATCCAGGTTCATAATTTATTGGTTTAGTTGCTATTTGTAAGAACAATAGATCCCATTACCTGTTTAGATGATATATGACATACTCTGGATATCCATAGCATCTTTCCATCAGTTCACTCTCACAAGGAGCTGCTTAAGAAGCCAATGAATAGTAAGAATTCACTTTCCCAACCCTCCCCATACCTGACTGGGGCATATTGAAAGAAAATGCTCGTAAATTAAGTCTAGGCTTTTGTATTCTGTTTAAAGATAAAAGCAGTAAGAAAGAAGGAGGGCCTTTTAAGATTGACACATCAGTTCTTACCAGGCAAAAACACTCTGATGGAATAGCAGTCACATCTTTCAGCACATTGCGGGAGCTCCACAAGGAATCACAGGAGGGTGGGAAGCAGTGTATGTGAAGATAGTTTGCCAGATGGCTCACAGAGCTGGGCACAGTCATTTGTTAAAACTTCACTTTGGTTCCTGACAGAGTGCATATCTCTTAGGGCTAGTTTGAACATGATTCCCTTCCTAAATTCAAGTTGTTACCAGACGTAATTGGTTTATGCCTTTCTCTAAAATACAAGCGTGCAGTTTTGGAGATGAAGCCTAAATTATATGAGGATTTTAAAATACTGTAGTCATCAGACCAGCATATGGCAGGACCAGATACTTACGGTCTAATATGGAGCAAACAAAAAGAAAAACCATTTTGAAGGCAAGCAGGCATGGACCTACTGCGGGCTATCTCAGTTGAACCAGTTGACATCCAGAGATCACTTCCAACCCCAACCACTCTGTGATTCTGTGATAAATGTGAACATTTGTATTTATTTCTTCCATTGCTAGGGGCCTGTAAGTTTATCCTCAAACAAGTGCTGCTTGCTCATTAGGAGCACAGTACTGGAAGAGGCCTCCTGGGTGAATCAGGGCCCCTACTGTTGCATTCCCTGCGTGAAACTGCCCCTTCTGTGAGCTGAGCAAGTTCCATCCTAGAATTAGCTGCTTTGTTTGCCCCACTATTCTACCTGGAAATCTGCCTAAAAGAGTCACTTCACGGAAACCTTTTAATCTGCAGCCTAAATTCTGAACTCTTTGTTCTTGTTTCAGTGTTACTCTTTATCTAAGCAAGCCTTCTCCTCTCCTGGTGTTCCATATGGATCTGCACAGGAAACAGTTGTATCTTCTCTCAGTCTTTATTTAGTTTGGTTTGGTACAAAAGCAGTCCAGTCATTCTGTGTGCTTTTGTTATTCTTGGCCATGGGTGATCAGATTTGAAGGCAACTTTCCTTGAGAAATCCCATTTCTTGAGGAGACAGGACTCAGGTGGTATATCTGAGCCTTACCTCAGCACACTGTACTTTCTTACAGCTGCCAGCCGTTCATTGTGAATCATCTTGCAATCTACAAGCACGGATGTTTCCCGCTCAGGAACACTTACTGCCTACTAGAAGATAGTGTTTTACCATACTGTCTTTTGTTTTAATATCTTTAAAAGGCATTTCTGTTTACTGGAAATAACTTTTGACTCCTGACGTTAAGAAAAACTTGGTATAAAGAGGGTTATTGAATGTGTTCAGAAATATCTTTTTCTCCTGTCATGGAAGATGTGCTCATGCCTGTGTCTGTAGCTCTCTTCTATTAGGGGAGTAATTAACATATCTATCATCCAAACTGCTTTGCATCCTGTTTATTACTTTAGTCACTACAGTTACTGCTCTGGTGAAATTATATTTGCAATATATTATAGGGAAGCCTCCAATAGGATCTATACATCTCATACTTAAAGTGCAAGGCATAAAAAGATAATAGAATTTAATCGGTAGCCTTATCAAAGCACCTCAGTCATTCTGGCAATGTTTTCTGTCTAACAGAACAACATTGTGCCTGGTTGCTAAGTTATTAATAAGTGAAGGATGGTGACTGTTGAGATATTACTTGCTTGTCCTCTTTAACTCCCTTTCAGAGCCCTCTCTTGCAAGGCACATGAGTTCAGTAAATCACAAGTGTGTCTTAATCCTAAAGTTACCAAGTTATCATGGTAATTTTGTATTTCTAATCATGGTAATTATGGTAATTAATGCATGGTACATTACCATGCATGGTAATTTTGTATTTCTAATCAAGTTTAATGAAAACCCACGAGATACACAGTTTCTTAGAACAATAGTCAAATTAGCTGCTCCTCACTTTTACAGCAGACCGACTTTAGTGCCTTGTGTTTGCTGTGCTGTATTTGCTGTTTGCTATAGGAAGCAGAAAGGTTTGCAGAATCCATTATTGGGTTTGGTTCGTTGTTTTGTTTTGGGATTTTTTTTGCATTTAGCTGTAATCTTTAACTTTTTAATGCTGGAATATTTCAGTCACTATATAATGTGTGTCTGCTGGGTAAGTTACAGAATCACAGAACAAGCTGAGTTGGAAGAGACCCACAAGGATCATCAAATCCAACTCTTAGCCCTGCACAGGACATCCCCAAGAGTCACACCATGAGATTACTAATGTGGATGTCTATTCTTCTCTGTAAAAGTGGGAATAAATGTAACACTCAAGTTTCTTAAGCAGCATTTCTCTCTACCTTTTGAATGCATTGTGCCAATTTGCTAGTAGAAAACAGGTATAAACTAAGGTAACTAATAGGTGAAGTCAGGTTTATGGCTCCTGTGTGCCTCTGTAACAGGATAAGATGGCCAGAGACTCTCTGGTGAATGTTTTGGTCCAATATTTCCATAAGAGGCAAGACATCTTACTGTTGATATTTAACTTCAGTAAATCTACTGATTGTTTGCTTGCCAGTCAAATCCATTATTACTTCAATAGCCATCTCAACTTGTACAGCTGCCACATGCTCATGTTAGACAACTGCTTCTGAGTGAAAACACGAAGAGTGAATGAGATAGCCCTCAGCTGTTAATTAGATGTTTTGTGAACTACGGAAAAATTCAGGTATTCCAAGTTACCTATACGTTTATGTATGGAGTAAGGTATTCTTTCATTGTGTCTCTATCATGTCATGCCTTGAATTAGTTCTCTAATGAACCCAGCTGCTGTTTAAATAGAAGTTCCAGTGGCCATTAACACACATTTTAAAGCCTGTATATCAGGTGGAAATTTAAAAATGGCAACCTAAGTCCCAAGATCAGAAAGTGTTCTGAGTTCACTTAATAATTCCATATATGTCATGCTTACTCTGAAGTATCAGTTAAACACTTTTATTTCTGCAGACTTTTAAGTTTTCAAGTCTTTACTTTCTTTCTTTTCAACAGATATAAGCTTACCAAAATCAGCAACAATATGTTACACAGCTGCATTGCTCAAAGCCAGAGCTGTCTCTGACAAGTAAGTACTTCTGAACCACTGTCCAGCAAAATTCCTGATTTAACTCAAGATTTCTCTTAGCTGAGCCCACACCCTAACAATCTGCTGGTTTAGCAGGAAAATTAAGTCCTGCAGTAAATTGGTAAAATTGCTTTATATGTAAAAAATTAGTAGTGATCAAACATTGCACTTCAGATATTAAGGAAGAAGAAAAGAAGAAAAATAGTGTAAATTCAGTTCTTGTTTGAGTTTTGTCTATACTGTCTGGGTGAGCTATGGCTTCCTAGATAGTATAATGTGGATGCAACTGAAAAGGGTTGTGTGGCTGAACCTCTTCAACTTTGTATAAACCTGACCACAAAAAGGTAATAACTAAATGTGGATGCACTGGTAGCAATGTCATTTTACAAGTGCTGTCAGAAATCTGCTCATCTAATTAAATAGCGGCAGGTGGATTTAGCATTATTATGTCAGGGATTCTGAGAGGTAGATGACGTTCTTATTTTTAGAGACACAAATATCTGTTCATTCCTGTTATGTTTTTCTCTTGGGTCTCAACCTTCCAAGGTGCTGAGCACATCTATTTGATGCCTGTGGACTTGAGAGCACTGGCCCACTCTGAAAGGGTGCTCAGCTCCTTGTGAGATGGAGCTCAAAAATCCCGGTTCTGCTCTCAGATGCCTTCACACAAACCCCAGGCAGAGTTGTGTCTGTGCACCTGAGGGTCGAATGCCCCTTAAAGTTGAAAAGCAAGTGGAGTGGAAAGCCATTTTCTTGACTGACATCCTGACAGTTTTTGCTTTTAAAGTGTATGTACACATCAAGATCTAAGTAATTTTCTTTCATTCTTTTTATCCTGTAGATCGCCAGTACCTACTGCAACATCTTTCCTCCCTACACAGCGACTCCAGCTTGGGAGGGCAGGGCTAAGGTTGTCACAGCTTTCCCTGTGGTGTCTGCCTGCCAAGTACAGCTCTGGAGTTAGCCGTGGGGTGTGAGGTGAGAAAGAGATTGCATGGTCTGGTTTTTTATTGACTGGGGCAGATGATTTGCCCACAGTTTGGGCATGCTACCCTCAATGGTGCTGCAGCCAGTAGACCACCTGCTACTGCTGCTGCATCGTGCTTCCGTCCCAACCTGACCCAGGGGCATTGGGTTGGGAACTTCCCTAAAACTTCCCCAAACCTGTTTTTAATAGAAATCTTCCAACAATAATTTGGCATTGTTCTTTTTTTTTTATGGTCTTTTTTTCTTTTTCTTTTCTTTTTTTTCTGCAACTTCAGCCTTGAATATGCCCCTAGCAAGGTACCTAGAGCAAATGTAGATTAGTGACAGAGAAGGGACTGTTTGAACTGATTTTCTGCCATGATTAGATGCGAACATGCTTTCCGCTTCTGCTGGGATTTTCATTGGCCTTGATGTAATAGATCACTCAGAGTTTCCACTTGCTATGGAAGTTTGGAGAGCATAGGAAAATTACTCAGTTTGGTTACATGGGCCCATGTTCTAGATTCCTCTTTTGGCTTTTTCTTACTAGCATTTCTGACCTAATGTGTTTTTTTCTTTGCTTTTGTAGATTTTCTCCAGAGGCTGCCTCGAGGCGAGGGCTGAGTACGGCAGAGATGAATGCAGTAGAAGCTATTCACAGAGCAGTAGAATTTAACCCACATGTGCCAAAAGTGAGTATTGAGAAAACACTGTTGCAGCTCTAACAGTGCTGAGGACATTACTGCTGATTTTTGTGTCAGATTAACGAGTGATGTTGTGGAAAAGAGAGCAGATAGTGGGAAGGGAAAGAAGCTGATAGTATGCATAGCTTTTTCGTTTGCTATTTCACATTCAGAACTGTGCAACTTGAAATTTTACCTGAAGTGGATTGTGGTAGTAGACACCACCAAATGCTGTGCTGCAGACAGACCATGAATAAAAATAGATTATTATTTGCAAAATAGTCTTTAAAGATCTTCTAGTTCAAAGTAGCATATTTTATTAGTTTTGACGATTATATGTAAAAGTATTTTTTGGCATGCTGTACTAAAGAACCTAAGTTGTATTAGTAATTCGTTATGCAGCACCCTGTCATTAAGTTCTGAGAACGCAAAGCTCAGAGGTGAAAAATTGCTGAGAACTGCAAAGTAAAAAAACAGATTTATGTTCTAATTTCCTAATCTGCTCTGTGGGTACGTAGCTCAGCAGTAAGAACCTTGTCCAGAGGTTGCTAAAGGCTTATGTATTTTATTATCTCATCACCTGATACTCAGTATCACAACCTCTAAGTTTGTTGAAAAGGCCAACTGAGGGCAGATGCGTTTTGGTTGTTGGACCTTTTTGGCCTCTCAACCTCACCCCACAAACCTTTGGACTAGTATTGTCCTGTGACAATAAGCAGCAAAAGACATGTGTTAATGTGGGGAGCCTATTCATTAGGTACAGTTGAACACCAAATCTAGTCAATATAATCTCAAACCCTCTCCCATGTGTGCCCATGGATTGCAGAAAGTTAATTCTCATGCATTGCAGGAATTAAATGTTTTCTCTGTGAGCTTTATCTGTTATGCCAACCACTAAATAGCATAATGTAACTGTCTGAAAGTTAGACTGCTTAATAAAATCATCTAGACTTCCACTACAGGCAGTGGAAAGAATGAACTATCTTAGACATCTTTAGACAGACTTTCCCTCCTCAATGTTTCTACATGGACTATGAGAGGAGCAACTATTTCGCGGTAAAACCCTGATTTTTAGACAACAAAGTTTAGATGACATGAGTCCTTTTGTATTATTAGCTGATCTTCTACTTTTCTGCCATACTATAAAATGAAAATATTAAATGAAGGTTGATTCCAGGCCTTTTCTGTTTACTTTCTTCCATCCCAATGGTTCCTGCAACAATACAGCCTGTGGTATTTCCCTTCTGCCTACTTGCGTGTTTAAGTCTCTCATTCAGTCCTGTTCTGGGTGAACCTTTCTAAATGTTTTACTGGAGCCCAGTTAGAGATCTTGCCAAGCAAAGATGCCAGTTTAGCTTGTCGTGAACAATCTTTGGGAGCCCTTTCCATTTTCCTCACTTATCTCCATGCTTTTGATAAATGTTTCCGTCTAAATCTACTTTAACAGTTTGCATGCTAATGTTCCCATATTAGCACACTGTTTCCATCCTCTTTAAATGAATGCCTTTGCATTTATGTCTCTCGTCAGTTAATTCTGAGTGGGGATCTCTGCTTTAGGTCAGTTTTGCTAGTCTGGCTGTTTCTGGGACTGGGTCATTCCACTGTTCAGGGACAGAGATAGTTGGCTGCAGTGGCCTCCACGTCTGCACGTGCTCCTAACATCCATCCTGCTGTTGTCTCCAGGCTCTGCACTGCCAGGAAACTGAGGCTTAGTCTTCATTTACTACCTTTTTACTTTTTCTATTTCTGTTTATATTTAAGACCCTGATGTTCTTTGTTTTGACTTCCTTCTCAAAATCCACTTTACTGTAAATTGTGTCATTTGCTCTATAACCTCTGCACTTCCAGACCTCCAAGATCCTACTTTCCTTGTAGATCAGTACTGTCATTCATCACTTGTGACCACCTCCTTACTAGCCAGCTTCTGATTAGGTGGCTGTTCAATAAAAGGCTGAATTTCCTCTCTGACAAATATGCCCATGTGTGAAATGGAGATTCTGTGTTATTTTTTTAAAACCTTTGTGAAATATATAAATTGCCATAATAGCAAGGTAGTAATAGGAGCAGACTCTAGAGGTTTTTTTAGTTCATATTTTAACATTAAAACAGAATAGCCTAATACAGATTCATATACAACAGTGCTGATTTCACACGCACTCTTTCTGCTATTAGCTAAAGGATATTAAGGTGTGAAAGTATGGTTTTGGTTATAATTTTATGCACGGTGTAGATATTACACCTCAATTTCCACTCAATTGTAATTGAAGTTATATCCAATTTGTTTTTAATGAAACGGAGATAAGTTTTAGCAAACAGCATCACAAGAAATCTAACAGGGCCACAAAACTAATGCGTCTTCAGAGCTTTTTTAGGATTTAAACGCTAATGAGGCTTTTGTTCAGACTGAGGAAGAAATAAATTGCAAAAATGACAAATTATTTAACATACTACTCAAAAATTTAAGACTTAAACAAAGAGGGTTATATTGCCACTGAAGCTGTAATTCCAGAGGGGTTTGTATGTACATACTATGTCATGGAGAGTACGTAATTTGTGGAGTGTTTGGGGAAAAAAAGTATATGTATATACAGACACACAACTTCATCAATATTATTTATATGTGTTTGGGGCTTCCTTACTTGTATGTAATGCAACTACAGCAAGCTAATGCTGATAAGCTACCACAGCTGTGTCTGGGACATTTCTCAATTGTGGAACACCCTTCCTGAACTGATTTGCAGGGCTGCTTCCTTCATTCAAACTCCTCCTGAAAAGCACCCCCATCCATCCTTTCTCTTATCCATGAGACAAGAGGTATTCAATAAAGATAAAACAGATGATGATCCAGATATCTAATTGTTAAAAGTGAGTAAAAAGTACACGTGGTGTATGGGTTTGGTACGTAAGCCAGGAGCTGAGTTGATTTGAAGAGAGTCTCTGCTGAAGTATATTGCATTTCAGACACCTTAAATACTGATATTACTTTAAGAAATGCCAATTTTGTGTATAAATGGTTTCTTAAAAGGATGTAACAAACCATTGACTTACAACACTTTTAAAGAGTCATGTGTTCTTCATTGCATCCCTTTTCATTTTTTTCTTATTTATTTTGATTTTTTTTTTAATAAGAACTGTGTCTGTCTGTATGCTTGTGTGGTTTCTAGTAAGTTGTAGTTGCTAATAGAAACAAATATTGCAAACAGATTCATAGACCAGATGGGAAATTAATCTGTTCCACACACCCCATGATATTATAAAGAAACTATTTGAGATATGTTTAAGAGAGTTTTTAACTGTTCAGTGAGACAATTATTTGTTTTTGTATCTCCAACAGAAAGGCCAAACTTCTTAATTATCATCAATTCAATGAGAATTTGTGAGGTGACCTAAAAGTGTCTTCACTGGGCACATAGAAACCAGTATTTTAGAACTTTCTTAAGCTTATGCTGTTCATCCCACTGGGAAGAGGAGAGTTCCTGTTCAAACAATGTTAGATTCTCATATTCTGGGCGGGAGAGATGCTGTCACAGGTGCAGGAGTGACTGTTGCCTTTTTGCGACCTGAGCTGTAATTTCAGAGTCAAATTGCACAATTGAGGAAAAGAAGGAAACCTGCCTGAGTTAGGTTGATTTATTTTATAAAAGGTCACTGAAGTAATGTGGAATTCTAAAAGCATTCCCACCAGAGGAAAATTAGTAGCCAGAGAGCTGTCAATATTATGAAATAAACAAGGTATACTCAATCAATGTAAGTAAGAGAAGTATAACGTTCACCCTGTTGCACTTCACGTAAACGAGGTCCGTTGTCATTCTCCAGATGCTCGTTAAAAGACATTCCTGTACGTGTACAGAACGGCTGTAGCTGGGCTGTGTCTGTCACAATGTCCTGTAACTGGCCCAGAAGCCCTCTGTGGAAGCACATGAAAACTACTGTTACACTTGCTGTAATTCCTGAATATAGGTCTTTGACAAAAAAAGGTTAGAGAGAGAGAAGAAAGAGATCAGAAATAAAAAAAATTAAAAAAAACCCCAACCCCCAAAAAATCCAAGCCAGAGCAATGCAGTGGCAAAGGGCTGATTGAGCCACCTCTTGATGGCAGAAATCATTGCACAACTTCATTCACTCCTAACTTCATTGAGAATAAGCTGAGTTGGAATGGACCCATCAGAATCATCGAGTCCAACTCCCAGCCCTGCACAGCACCATCCCCAGGAGTCACACCACGTCCCTGAGAGCACTGTCCAAAAGCTTCTTGTGTCAGGCTTGGTGCTGTGACCACTTCCCTGGGAGCCTGTTCTAGTGCCGAGCACAATTCCTGGCACTGACCACAAGAGTGAAGAGATCATTCTGGCTGAAATTTTCTAGTCTGGTTTTTTTCTGGGCTAGTTCATTTTTAAATGGAATATGATAAGCCCAGATAGTGACAACATTCTGTTTCTTGTTCTAGTTAACCTTCATTTGTTTCTGAAAAACAAATGCAGTTGGTGATGCATTGATCTTACCATCTACATTTCCCCCATGAATGCCTAGTTCTTTGCTAGGTTTCTTACCTGGTCTGTTGCTTGGTTCTCTGTCTGAAGTGGAACCATGCTTGGGTTCAGAGGTCTGTCAGGATGACAGAGGACTCCCCTCTTCCCTGTGTATTCAATGTATTGATAAGGTACTGAAGTTTCGTTACTTAAATTGTGAAGACTGTGGTTGAATCTGAGTGCATGCCAGTGTACCAGGAGTTAGAGTTAATAGGGAGTCTGTCAAGAGGTGTAGGTTACTGGTACAAATTTTAGTGGTACAGTTGGATTTTGTTTACCTTACAGCCCTGTAACAACAAGGGCTGTGCTCTGGAATGAGGCCTTTGGAAATTTTGAGATACAAATAGTCAGATTCCTACCCTGAAGTCTTTGGTGACTGAAGAGAAGACTGCACCAGTCTAGTGTGGTACCTTTGATTACATGCAAGAGCAGCCTCTTGGAAACCACAGTGAGATTTCTTTGGCTGATTTTTTCGAAGAGATGTTTTTTGCATGTAGAAGTCGGACTGTAGTTCACACATTATATGGGCAGCATGAAGACTGCAGCTCATTGGATAGTTTTTAAAGGAAAAAAATTATTATTATTATTATTATTAATAATAATCTTTTATTATATAATTTGAGTGGAATTTGTCTTCTTGTCCAATAAAAAATGTTTCAGGGAGACCATGTTGATTTCATGGACAATCTCCTAGAAACCCAGCAGATTGCTGGGACTCAGTCCTGCCTCTGAAAAATCTGGGACCAGTAGCCTGCAGCTACCATAAAAGGGTGCTGCCCTTGTCTGGGCTATCTCCAGGTAGACCCTTAGCCCTGTCAGCAAAACCTCCAGGAACACAATGACCTCCGGGCTCTTGAACTCTCCTTGAAAATACAGCAATGCACCAATGGATAAAATATTCTAGGACATCAAAACCATCCTAATTTTCATGGACAGTCATATCTTCCCTTCCATAGTAATCAAGCCCTACTTACAGCTGGGTAGCTTTTTGGTATCCTTTACTCATGTTCAGAGGAATTGGAGGCCTTCGAGTGCCCTCTCCAAAGCCATTTCTTTGATTAGCTCTGTTCTGTACTTGAGACATTTGATCTTTATGTTTCGGAAAGTGCCAGTTGAGAACTTTACAACGTGTTTCAGACTAGGTCTCTCTGGGGCCGTGTACAATTAGTAATCCTGCCAGAAATGCCTCCAGAATAAATTCATTGACAGGTTGTATACCCAAAAGGTATGGCTGACATTTATGCATAAAATAAAAGCAATTATGAGTCCCAAATAAGTCTTGAGCCACCTGTCAACTTTGTGTGTGGGTCTTCTTGAATATCACCAAACCAGGTTATGGACTTCTTGTTCAGGAAAGTGGCTGTAATAAAGTAAAAAAGGAGGAGTGTTTCACATTTTTGATCTGAGGAACTTTTAAAAATAGGTCTTCCTTTCTGAAACTGAGAAAAATGCAGACTGAAAAGTCAACTGAGTGAGTACTAAGATTGATTTGCAAGTGTCAAGATATACCCTTCCATCTGGTATTTCCACTTGATTTCTTTATAATTGCTGATAACAAGCAATACATAAGAATCAAAATAATGTGTTTTCATCATAATGCTCCTAGAAGTAGGATATTCCTTCCTGGTTTTTCTTTTCCTACAAATAGTGACATGTCATTGGGTTGGTTTGTGTTTTTTCCTTTGTTTGAAATATTTAAATATTGAGAACTTACATTTCATTTTGAAGAAAATATGGAAATAAGAGTTATGTTCTAAATTAATAGAACAGGTAGAAACCTGCAACTCTTGCAGCTGTATTCCATTCTACTCAACAGGTATAATGTGTATTTTTAAAAGGGTGAGGCATTCAACAGGGCAGTGAATATTTGCTATATCAGTGTAAGCCTGGCAGCTCCCTCCCTCTTGTCATCTCTTTCTTCTGTTCTATCACCCTTAATCCCCTGGACTGCCTACTAAATTGCTGCTTCCCTCATTAATCCACCAGCTCTGCAGCTCTCTCAGATTTTTCTGAAAGGCGTTAAAGAAAATCCAGGTATCACATTTAACTACTCCCACTGCTAATTCAATGTTTCTTCTCATTTAATACTGTTACTGTCATCAGAAATGTATGATTTCTCTCTCCTCTTTGAAGTATTTATCTATTTCCCAGGGTTGACAGTTCTCTGCTTTGACTATGGGCTCTCGAAATCTTTTACATGCTTGACAGCTCCTTCAGGCAAAGGGATGACAAGTTCTAGGACACCCTCCACGACATCATGCTGTTGGTGCTCATTTCCTTTTGCCCTTTACTCTTCCTTTCCACCAGGCTGACTTCCAGTCCTCATTTCTTTCTTTTGCCTTCTTCTCTGCCCCAGCACATCCTGTTCACAAAAGTCAGCATTTAACGGGAGATGTGCCAGGTTGACACCACCCATGCCTCTCTCTCACCTCGGGGGCCAGCTTGGCTCCTTGTGGGTGCCAGCACCAGGAGGCTGCCAGTCCCTAGGTCCTGCAGTCCTCCTCCTTCCAGACCGGGCTGTAGGCACAGGCTGAAATGGAGGAGCTGCACGCTTCTTCTTTGCCAGTGATTAGTCATAACTTTCCTTTCCCAACCTTGTGCTAGGGCCTGACTCACCTGCTGCCTTTTGTGTTAACTTGAGCAGTCTGGTGGGGAGGACATTTCATCTCGGGCACCCTGGAACAGAGGGACAGTGTCCCTGTGCGGTGGGAGAGCGGTCAGCACACAGCTGGGAAGTGTTACACTCCTCGGGAGAACTGACAAACAGGAGCTGATTCAGCAGCCTGTTTCCTGTCAGTTATTCCTGGCCCTGTAAAGAATGCCAACAAGGGGCATACCTTTCCCCTCCGCTGTATCTTTCCCCTCCACGGACTGGGATGCAGTAACACCAGCGATGAGATGTCTGCTGAACTGGTGTTTGTTCGCCCAGTTACCCATCTGTTCGTGGATTGAGGAGGGAGGAAAAATCACTTGCTTGAATAATGTCTGCGACCTCTCTCTTCCCCTGTGGCATGAACCCACTGTGTGTTTTATCTGCTTCTGCTAACGGGGATGCAGTTTTGGGGAAATTTTCTGTGAAAGTTGCCTGTGAGCTTAGTCAGTGGCACTTTTCATTTTAATGACATACTCAATAACTATTTCAAGTAGCAAGCTTACCTATACTTTTTTCTGCCCTGTCAATTAGGCAGTTGTTACATTTTGTAACATTTTTACTTTGTAACTTGTTACTAGCTACCTGGTGGCTGCCAGCATTGCATATTCATAGACCTAGCAACCAGTTGATGGCAATACAGTAAAGCCGCCTGTGTGCAAACTATGAGGGTTGTGTGTTTCCTTATAGAAAGACTTTGTGCATCAAAATGCTTGAGGTCTTCTTCATTTTACTATAAACACTTTTAATTTAAAAACTCATGTAATTAAATTCCATTTTCTGCTTTGAACCCTTTTTTTTCATCTCCTTTGATAAGAGGGATGTCTCATTTTGAATTTTCCTGTAGTCCCCTTACTACTGCTGAAGAGCAGAACATTAACCATCTGACAGCATATCTTAGTCTGTGGGAATAATTCAGTAGTTGTCTTGAAGTGCGGTTGGTGATGTTACACATTGGATGAAACAATTATGAGAGAAAGTACTTTAGGGAAATAGACCTTGCAAGTGTGCATTGTAGAATTGCAGGCAGCTTTCTGTGTTTTATATTACTTCTGCAGTAATTGTGCTCTGCTTTTTTGTTGCAGTATCTACTAGAAATGAAAAGCTTAATTCTGCCCCCTGAACATATTCTGAAGAGAGGGGACAGTGAAGCAATAGCATATGCTTTCTTTCATCTTCAACACTGGAAAAGAGTAGAGGGGGCACTGAACCTCTTACACTGTACATGGGAAGGCAGTAAGTAATCCTCTTTCTTACAAAGGAGCTATCAAATATTTTATTGAATGTTACGAAAAAATAATAGTTTTTTGTGAAGTATAGTATGTGAGAATTTTGGTCACCATTTGCATCCTCACCAACACTGAAATATTTGAAATTTGAACTGAAAATAAAAGGTTTATTTAATGAGAAAAAGGGTTTTGAAGTCTTGTATTGTGTTTGCTGTGTAATATGGAACAAAATTTCCCAACTTCTTTGAGACATATTTTCTTGCTCATGGATGGGGGATGATAATTTACCTTCTTTCATTCCAGGGTTGTAGAGATTTGTTCACCATTATTTGAATAGTTTCAAACTGATAGTATGTTTAGATTGGACATAAGGAAAAAGTGTTTTACAATAAGGATGGTGAGACACTGGAACATACTGCCCAGAGAAGTTGTGGATGCTCCATCCCTCAGAGTGTTCAAAACCAGGTTGGATGCTGCTTCAAACAACCTGGTCTAGTGAAAGATGTCCCTGTGGAGCTGGAACTCGATGATCTTTGAAGGTCTCTTCCAACCCAGCTCATTTTGTGATTCTGTGAAAGCTTTGATATTGGGAAGTTACGAGTGTGCCTTATAGACAAATACCTATTAATGTGTAGTGTAAAACAATACTGTATTTTATGATTTTTTTTTTAAGTGACAAACTGAAGTGAGTTCAGTGAAGGATTACTTACTAGGGTGCATAGGCAACTGGAATACGCGATGTAGGACAAGATGCTGAGGGAGCTGGTTTTATTCAGCTTAGAGAAGACTTAGGATGGGTAAAGGGATGATCCAGTTGCTGTCTTCTGCCATCCAATAGAGAGATGATATGGAAGAGAGAGTCTTCACAGAATGGCCCAGCAGAAAGACAAGAAGCAATATACATGAGTTCAAGCAGGAGAAATTTAATCTAGATCTAAGAAACATATTTTCACAGTGAGAGTGGTCATGCATTGGAATAGGTTGCTGATAGACTGTGGGACCTCCAGCCCCAAAGATACTCAGAGCTCAGCTTGACATAGTTCTGAGCAATCAGACCTAACTTTGAAGATGACCCTTCCAGCCTGGAAGGTTGGAATATGTGACCTCCAAAAGTCATATACTAACCTAGTATATCTTATCCTGTCTTTGAAATGTGTTTTTATCAGGTATCAAAGAATCTAAAAGTACAGTTTATCATCAGCCTTGTGTGCTTTTTTTGATGCAGGTTTTTCCTTTACATAATCTGATTTGCCTTTTCTCCTCTACTTTATTCTGTTCTTTTCCAGCCTTTCCATATGTTATTATACCCACTTTTTGTGTATGTGTGTCTTTCACCATTTTTTGCCCCCATTTAGCTTTGATAGAAAAGATATTTCGTCATCATGGTAATTCCTGTGGAAATGCACTTAATACCTCCATTGTAAAAGTGACTTACTGTCTCAGTCACTGTATGAAATGGCCTGAACTTGCCTAATTTGCAGTGTGGGCTCCCTGAGGATGCACTGGTTTTATTCCTGGATGTGTACAGAACACCTTGCTCAGTAATCCATACCAGTGCTGCCTGGGGTTTGCTCTGCTGCACTGTTCTCTGTTGTATCTGCTAGCTCTTCTCCCATGATTTCTCCCAGGCTGTTATTTTCTCTGCCATAGCTTCCTTCCCAGTGGCTTATTTTCAGTGGTTTGTTTTTACATGGTGTTCCTTCTCTTCTGGATTATTGCAGAAGTCCTTTATCCCATCAGTACAAAGCAATATTTTGCAGGGAATCCTGAATAGATCTTCTGTAGCTTTGTCAGGCTGGGGACCCCTCAGGGGCTTTGTACCAGGACCAGCTTTTGGCATAAGAGTCTGGCTGTCCTGCAGTCCTCCTGCCACCTGGGAAATCTAGTCACCTGTGCCTGAAGGCCATGTAGGACATTCTCATCTAACTACGTTCCCCTTCTTATTACCTCCACATTCAGCAATCTGAATATGTACTTTATTAGCTAATAGCTGTATAGTAGCCTATGAAGATGTAAATGAGTGTTGTTGCATAACTTCTGCAGAAAAATCCATAATTCATTTTGTACAGTGATTTCAGAGAGATATGAATAGTGCATCAGTCCTCAAAAATTTTGTTCAAATTACATGTGAAGACTCCCATGGGTTTTAATGGTTTCACCAGTATCTAGTTCAATAATGATAACTTTTGGCCCATATCTTGGCATCTCTGCATAACCGTAAGTGAAAACCATGACATGACAGAGAAATTAAATGTAATTAAATACTAGTTTTAACCAACAGTCTACATATACTACAGACATTTGTCCTCACTTTCTTTCTAGGTGTTTGTAGGTATTTTATTCATAGTACAGCTATAAAAGTTCAAGTGCCACCACTGTGTTCTGACCAGGTTCTCTGTACAGAAAATCTGTAGTTTGAAATGTAACCAAGTTTCAAAAGAGTCCCAGGTGATGGTTTGTCACTGTTGGTTTCTAAACTTTTGTCAAAATTTCTATTGTTTACATGAAGAAAAGAAACCTAGGGGTTCCCAAATGCTCCAGTAGCTCTTGCAGCAAGTGCATGGCTGAATGGCAAACTGCCTCTGTGCTACCTGAGTCAATTAATGTGAAATAGGATGAGATAATACTGCAGGGGTAAGGCAGAGAAGTACCTACCTAAACACAAACTGATCCAGATGAATCAGAGCACTTTCTTCCTTGGCTGATAACATTGCTAAATAAAGCTGTTTTGCTGTAAATATTCCATAGCTGGTCGCATTTCAAGGATGACTTTTTAAATTCAGAAAAATCTATTCAGACATTTTTGACTTGTTTTGTAAAAGCAACATCTTTATCATCCCTTTTAATTTTGATTAAAATCTTAATATTTCTGTGACTTAGGGTGAGGCAGAAGAGACTTGATTGTCTCTATATATTCAGCCACATTGGAAGGATAAACTTGTATTGGGGATTTTGAAGAAATGAGCCTTGAACATCACTCCATATATGTTTTTGTACAGACACTCAAGTTTGTTGCATGTGAAGATCATACACAGCTTGGATTATTGTATTTGTACTTGGCTTTTTGGGTTGCTATGGAGAGGGGTGGTTAATACTGGAAAAGCATTACAGCCCAGGTTGGTTTACAATCTTTCAGGATTTCTGCCTTCTTTATTATTGCTTTAAATGTAGCAATCAAGAAAAATACAGTAATATAATTTCACTAAAAAGTACATCTAATATTATTTCAAATGCCATATACACAACTGAAAATATTGGGGGCTTGCATATTTAAACCAATTCTTAAGTTGCCCTGTGAGCAAGAGATAATGGAGTGTTATTGTGTGGCAGGGGGCTGTACCTAACAACTAAAGTGTGCAGTGCTTCTAGGACATCTGTTGGGGAAAATATTGCTTCAGTGACTGATGTTCATAGGAGTAGTGAGAATAACATGTTGATGACATTTTAACAGTGAGAATAATATATAGGATAATGGAAAAGGATGCCTTGATTGCAAAGCTATATTTCAGTCAAGTGTTCTGATGTTTCCATAAACCATACTCAGATGGCCTATGACATCAACACTATCCAGATTTAGTAATCCATTTCCCTCCCTCTCTGTTATTATTTTCAATTTTAAAAATTCATAAGATTAAGTATTATTTAATCCATGACCTGAAGATTTATATTGGAAACCTGACTTGATCTGCTGCATTTAGAAAAAATGCATGAGAGGAACCTGGGTTTAATAATTCAGTATTAGTCTTTGACTGCCAAATAGAAAATGAAAACATGACTGTATTGGAAAACTGGTTCTCAGAGCTCATGTCATCAGTGTTACCTGGCTTGCTGGAGTGTGATGGAAAAAGAGTAGTGTACTTTTTTCCATGAAAAACTTGTATTATGCTTATTGCACAGAGATTGTGAGTATTGATCTGAACTCACAAGCTTCTAGGCCATACCTGTTATATCAGATACACTTCTTTCCCCTGAAATTAAAAAATTCTGCAGCCTAAAACAAAATGTGTAAATTTGTCTGTGGAATTGGAAGTGTAATGGGCTTTGATTATGCAAACATTTTTGTAAGTCCTTTAATATGGTCTCATATGACATTCATTAACATTGTCTCAAGAATGAAAATAAACATAGATATTTTCATGATTAAATGCTAAGTGTAGATTTATATTTTGGCATTTCATTCAGCAATTTATATGCTGTTTGCGACTAAGTATAAATATTTTGTCTCTGTTTTTCAGAATTGCAAATATAGTTACGTATGACTGCCACACTCACAGTAACTTGTGCATGGTGTTTTCTTTTCAGCTTTCAGAATGATCCCCTATCCACTGGAAAAAGGACATCTTTTCTACCCTTACCCTATTTGTACAGAAACTGCAGATAGAGAACTACTACCATGTATGTTCAACCTTTCTCTTCTTGTCATTGACATCGAAGAATTGTTTACCTGAGTCTTGCAGTATTGATCTTCTTTGATGCCTTGTAAATGGAACACACTGGATTAGGATAACCAGATTGACAGGGAGCCTCTGGAGCTCCCATGATGATTTAAGAGGCAGCTCCTAGTCATAGTTCAGAACAATTAGCTATATTTATTATTTTTGACAGCTTAGGGACAGGGAGAGAGATTACCAAAGAGATACAAATCAGTTAGAGCTTGCTACTCTCTCTTGCCAAGGCACTGATCTTTCATCTAGATTAACATCCCATCAAACCAAAAGCACAGTGTCACAGCCTTGTTAGTCTTTTGTAGACACACTAGCCTCTTAAATTCCAAGGCACGATCCAACCTGCTTGAGGACAGCTGGATCATTAACGCAGTCAGTACTCATGACAAGTTATGCTGACATTTTCCGAAAGGCAGTCTTAAATAGGAAGAAAGAGTTTTCTTCATGTAATGGTGTCTGCACTATTATGAAGGGATTGATGTGAAGTCATCTCAGTCAATTTTATGTGGGTTTATGGCATGTAGTAGGAAAGTGCCAACAGTGTTTCCAGATACGGATATAAAGAGAGACCCAGCCCTCAAGAAGTGTTACGGTCCAAGCTAATGGGACTCACTGCAGTGCATGCAGTGAAGCACAAGAATGCAGAGGAAGAGCCAAAGCAGCCAGTCTGGTAGTTACACTTCATTCCCACATGTTTTCTCTCAGGGACTTTGTGTGAGCACAAGTGGAACACACACACGTTTGCACAGTCAGGGCAGAGGAGGCAAATAAAAGCTGATCCAAGGAAGAAGATTCTTCTCACCTTCTTTCTCCTGAAGAAGGAAAAAAGAGAAATCTGTTCTGAACAAGTTAAATGAAGCCTGCTTCTTCTGGGAAGACTGGTTTTGAGGGCATTTGCACCCTTTGTAGTCTTTCATTCAGAACCTCTCTGGTTTGGGCTGAAAAATGTGTTGCCTCTTTTTATAAGCCTACATGAGTAAACATTAGGTGAGAATAATACAGCGAAAATTCACTCATTGCAAGTCTCTCCTTCACAGCACATTCTTGTTGATATTACACAGAAATCCTTGGCAACTGAAAATATCTCCCCACCCCATTATAATCATCCTAATTAGAACAACACCTCTCAGTGCTCTGCTTGCTTTTCTCAGAGGGATGCTGAGCTGGGGAGGGTGGAGTGTCAGGAGATTTAGGAATGACAAAGTCGTACAGAATAGCTCAGTGTTCTCTTTTTAGATGCACAACTAATCGTTCTTGTCAAATGTTAGAAGCGAGGGACTCTTTAGCAGCGTATGCAGACAGTGTGTTCTGCTCTGTCAGTTACAGGAAATGCCTTTCACTGCAAAATCTCTTGGGTTGGAGGAGGGAAAGGTTTAACATACCGTGACTGACACAGGTGGGTTAGAGCATACCTGTCCACACCCTTTAATTGCGTGTGTTTTAAGGGAGAGTCAGCTGGAATTACATCAGAACACAAAAATCTGATAGGCTCTCCAAATTAAAAATATCAATCACAAAACTTTTGCCGTGACTGGATAATAGACTGGAACAGCAGGGTTGAGTCTGTGTGAAAAGCAAGTGCAAGAAAAGCACAAGAGATCCTAGACTTTTAAAGTCCATGGTATTTCTGATCTCTAAATTTCTTTTCAATCAAAGAGAAGTTGTAATCTATCTCAACTTTTTTTTTTTTAACTGATCGAACTAGCAGACTCAAAAGTCATACATATTTTTAGTTTTTAATATTTTAATTTAAACTCTTACGAATTCCTGGTTTGTATTTTGGGAACCACTCCATTCTGGATGAATGCAGCCATGTTGCTGGATTACCCTGTGCTTATGTTGTCTGCACATACAATGAGATGAGAGCTGATTGCTGAAGCAAAAAGAGTAGGCAACATGTAATAGTAACGTTTCATGTATATGAATAACCACAGGATTTCAGTGTATGGGAAGCCTTGACATTGGTCCTGTATGAGAAGAAATGTTTCAAAGTTTCTTGACTGTAGCTCCAAACTATAGACCAAGAATCCACTAGACCTTTTGCTAACCCAGCCAAATTTTCACCTTGAATCTGAGCCACCATAAAAGTTTAAGGGATAAATCTGGTAAAATACTCATTTCCCTCTTCTAACCCTTTTAGTCTTCTCAGTGCTGCTTCCTCCAAAGGCCAGTGAAGCATTTTTTATGTCAGAGTCGAGGAAATTTCTGTATTCCTATCAGTGTATATTAACAAACATCTTAAAAATTCACTCTTAATTAAATTTCCAGGTTTTAAAATACATGCTTTTATGCCTTACTTTTAGGGTAACTTTTCTTGACACTGCAGGTAAAACACTCAGAATTTACTGTTACAAAGGCTGTAGTTTTACAGCCTGCTTTAACTGGTCTGCAGCCATGCTTCTCTAAGGCTGGGCTCACTGCTGCTCCCAGGCACCTGTTTTTGCACTCTCTGTGTATCAGCATTAGCAAACATGCAGCCTTGGGGTTAGTTGATGATCACACTAAAAAAATTGATGTTTTATTTCTAAGTTCGTTTTCTGGGATTATCTGTTGCAGACCTGCATTATAGTTAGTGCTGACACAAGAAAGGCAAAAGTAATGTGATCATAGTGCCAGAATAAACCAGAAATATGATCTTCAGATGTGAATTACTTGGCAGAGATGACTGACACAACAATGATGTTGTCCTTAGATATTTCAGACCTTTCATGTGTTTCTTCCTTCAAAAGTGTCTTTGGGTGTCTCTAGTTGTTAAACCATGTTAGAGCATTGGTTTGGTTTTGGTTGTTTGTTGTTTTTTGATTTTTTTTCAACATATAATGCATTCCCCTTCCCATATTTTTTTTCCACAGCATTTCATGAAGTTTCAGTTTACCCCAAGAAAGAGCTTCCCTTCTTCATCCTCTTCACTGCTGGGCTCTGTTCTTTCACAGCCATGCTCGCCCTCCTGACACATCAGTTCCCAGAGCTTATGGGGGTCTTCGCAAAAGCTGTGAGTATTCTCTACTGCTGCTCTCTCCTGGTAAATAAAGACACCAGTGCAGGAAGAGCTGAGCTAAATACTGCCAGGTTTTAAATATCTGCATATTCAGAAGCCTAAATAAAACATCAAGCCACATTTGAGCAGGGGGACATTTGCACTACTGTCAAGGATGCCAATCAGTAAAAGAGACTGCAGTTTGTCTTCTCTGGTTTAAGTGGCTCTCTTGTTACATTAGGTCTCTTGATTTTGTATTAAAAAGGGCTTGGTGAGAGAAGTGAGTATCTCTATTCTCCTATATCATCCACTAAAATGAACTAGTAACAGTTTCCAGAAGCGCTCTGTTTTGTGTAGAGCCGCAGTGACTGCTCTGTAGGGGGTTATCCAGTTTTGCATATCGGAGCAAGTAAACCCTTCTAGTTAGTAAGCACAGACAAATAGAATTGAAATGTGAGCCACATTCTGTGCATAAAGACGGCAGGATTACTCTAAATCTTCAAACCTGTATGGATGAAGTTAGTATGTCAGTTAACATGCATTGTGACTTGGTTTAGCTGTATTTAATCTTCATAAACTACTACATGGAGCAGCTGTGTTTTTGTTGTACACGAGAAGGACAGAATTTAAGAGCCTGTGACATTGATTTCGTAGCTCATAGAAAGGCTTCAATTCAGAAAGCTCGTTTTTGTTGTCTCTTCTGGATAAAGTGTTCCAGGTGCATGAGACTGAAGAAAATCATGGCAGACATCTCTTTGAAATGCAGCTGTGTCAGGACAGAATAGAAAAGGTTGGGCCAGCCCTGACTCTTCCCTTTCAGTTTTATGGAAGATTGTTTCATAAGTAACTAATTCCTTAAATAGCTAAAAGATGAATGTGCTGGCTGTTTCTGTGGCTGTGTGCATTGGATTACATATTCCTGTCTGGTTGGTAGTCATTGTGATGCTGCTGTGTTACACTGTGAAACTGTGCACGTGTTGTACCTGGAAGTACATTTGACTCTTCTATAATGTAACTGAAAGAATCCAGTTCTTCCTGGATATTCTGTCATACTGAGTATAAGTAACCTTAAAATGACAGTAATCTTAGCATTTCCTCTTGGCTAGGAAGAAGCATTTTCATAGCTTGTGCTTTTAATCTTTGCTAGCCTTTCTAACTAAAGGCTTTTGGAAGTCAATTAAGAAATAAATACAAGCAGAACAAATTTCTGATTGCATGGCTTTGATAAAATTGCCAGCACAGTGTAGGTGGTATTGAATTTCTTTCTTAGACATGCAGAAATTTAACAGTACCTGGGAAATCGTTAAAAATACGTAAGTGCAGGGTCTTTTATACCATGATAACAATAACAGTATATCTTAAATAAAATTGAGAGTTGTATTAACACGGGAGCCACTCTGTAATTGTAGTCATAAGTTATGTCTAAAACTGTACTGCCTAGTGAAATTTTTTAAATGAGGCAAACAAAAGACTAATTTTTCTGATTTGATTTCTTTGTTTGCCTGAGATCACTCACATGATCTGTTTCAGTATTTTCTGTGTGATGGAGGAGACCTCAATTCAGCAGGTGGGTTTGCCCAGGGAGGTGTTTCATCTGCTTGGGCCTCTGCAGATGCTGAGGGAGGGCACACGTGGATCGGATCACGGGGACTCAGCACTAAATATCAGTGTCTCCGTGCAAACACCAACCACGCTGTGGAAAAGCTTGAAAAGAGACTTCTACATATATATTTGAATCAAATGATGCTATTTAGAACGTGCTACCAGAACGCTGTTTTCTGCCGACTTTGAAATAGCCAGATTGATAGTTTTCTTTTCAAATACAAAATAATAATAGAAAACTTTTTACACGTCTCCCATCACCCCTTCTGCCACCCTTAATTCTGACTCTGCTGCTGGTGCTGGTTTTTTTGATCCCTGTGGAAAAAGACAGTAAGTGTAAGAAGGAAATGCAACACAATTTTAAAAAAAACAAAACAGAAAAAAAAAGCAACAAAAAACCAAAACAAACAAAAAACCAAACAAAAAAAAAAAAACAAAGCCAAAAAATCCCCACACCAAAAAAACCCAAGCTTCAACCTATATCATGCAGACTAAGCCCTCCTGGGTGCTGCCAACAAGCTGGATAGGCATCTGCCACTGGTGTCTGAGGGAAGGAGCACCAGGAGCTTTCCAAGGGCCAGATAGCCCCAGCACAGATACTGTTTACATCACCTTGCACAAGACAGTACGTGGCATCCTGAACTTCTTGCTCTCAGCAAAGGTTTTGCTTGGACTTCATTGAAGTCAGATTTTAGTATCCATGAATTTAAATGTATTCTGTAGACCAACTAATTTTCCAGGTGGAGAAAAACTTGGCTTGTTTTTAAGCTACAGATACTTTGCTGAGTTTGTTATAGAATATAATCAACTACTTTCGCAACAAAATTCCTATGAAGTGCAGTAAAACTCACCGTCAGGCAAATTATTCTTGTTTCATTGATTTAACAAGTATGTAATTTGCACTAGTTACAAAGCTGAGTTTTACACAGGTAGATGTGATGGTACAAGCTTACCACTCAAATCAAGTGCTGCTCAAATAGCAGAAGATATCCTCTGAAAAGCCTTTTGCATTTGCCAGAATTAAAGGGCCATATTTATTTAAGCACTTCACAGCTTAACCAGAGGGAATGCCCCTACTTGGGCTAAGCCACTTGAAACAGAAATAGCAGTCTCTAAGATTAGGTAAGTCAGTGTTCCATGGATTCAGCTGCGGCTCATGTTATACAGCTTGACCTTTAGCACCAGAACTGAAATACTCCCTTCTGCTTCAGTGAGTTTTTCCTTCGACCTCTGCTTATGACAAAATCAAAATGACATTACCAGTGATGGTGTTACCTGGTTTTCCCATGATGCACAAGTTGTCTGTGATGTAGTGTCTGCATTGTATGCAAGCAAGTCCAAGAGGAAAAAAAGAATTAGTGTTACTATTGCCTTGAAAATGCATAAGCATCATAAATGCTGTACTCTCTCATACACATGTAGGGCCCCAACACAGCTGTATATAATGCGCACAGTTGAATTGCAGGTAATGTAAAGCACAGTTAATATGTATTTCTCGAAGTTTCAGGAATGCCTTGAGTACCTGAGTTCTGAGAAGTGTAGGTGTCACTGTCTTTTTCCTGTGATAAAATGTTCTCTATTCACTTGATTATTTTCACATATTCCTGTCTGAACATGAATATATTGAAGTCTCTTTCAACACTATGTTCTGTAATAGAGAGAGGACGTTAAGATAAATTTAATCAGTGGTACAGAGTATGTTAAGATAAATTCCAGTTAGTGAAGCCTCAGTGTATACAGCAGATCTGTAGATAAGCCAGAACCATTTCAAACCTGAATCTCAAGACACGCCTTTTATCTCTGCGAAGTGGTCTGGCAGACTCTGCTGTTATGAAAAAGCCTCTCTTCAGCAGGTTTTGTGTTGAGCTTTTAGTGGCTTCAGTATGAACCTGAATCTAGGATGTGAGATGTGTGAAAACATTCGTAGTTCATCACTTTGATCTTCATAACAATGGGGCTCTTGATTTCTTTACTGTAAAATCCAGAAATCTCTGTATAGGCAAGGTTCAGGATTTGGCAGAAAGTCTTTATGTATGAATTATGTAATTTTTATCATGCTGGAGGATTTTACAGAGGAACACAGGAAGAATATCTTACCTTATTGGACAGCTTTCTCTTGAGATGTATTGTCTCCTGGATTTTGATCTGAATGCGTATCTGATTTCTTTGCAGTTTCTCAGCACCCTTTTTGCCCCTTTAAATTTTGTGATGGAAAAAGTAGAAAGTATCCTGCCCTCCAGCCTGTGGCACCAGCTGACGAGGATCTGAGGGAGCATGCCTGCTGACTGACTGCCATGACGTCTTCTGTGCCAACTTTTTGTTGACCACAAGAAAGCATGATAAAAAAGGGAAGCAGTTCTAAGACGTAAAAACTCTTCATGGATTGTCTGTTCTCATATAAAAACTGTTCTGTTGTACAAAATACATTGATGTTAGGTTCTATTATATTTTGCCTTCAGAAAAGAAAACAATAAACTTTTGTGTATTGTAGCATTGCTGTCTTTTGACTTCTTCAGAACACAGATTCTACTTTTTGCTTTTAAACGCGGTATCTGCTTCGCCATAGCTAGGGCGTGGCTAGCCATTCAGTTAATGAAAAAAACACTAATAACTTTACAATTAAGCAGCATTATCACTGCCTTTTCTTATGGTGTTCAGTTAGGGTGAAGCCCTCACCTCTGCAGACAGTCTGGACGAGGCTTCTACATTGTTAAAACTCTTGCTTAAAGAAGCTTTAGGCTCTCCAGGCAGTATGGATGGCACACTGGGCTTCTGATTCCCTTCTCTGCACAGAGGTCAGCTTATCCTCATTTAATTTTCAAGTTCACATATTTGACAGACGTTTTTCACACCAGTGCTGTTTCACATACCTCTAGAAAGCTCATTAGCAAAATTGTTGTCAGTTCATGCACAATTAATAGAGAGGTTGGTGTTTCACTATTAGTGCTCACCTCAAGAAATCTTATCCTTGTGCTGTGAGATGTTGAGACTTAAGTGTTCATTATGACTTAGCCACTGTAGATGGAAACTTCCCACAGACACCTCTGCTAGTGCATAAGGCCAGTTCTAAGATGAAGATTTTGATCTGGAAGTTGAGGAAAGTCCTCTCTCAGGAATTGAAAGTGCATCCTTACAGATGCCTCAAGGATTTATTTTTTTTCCCAACTTCCCCTCCAGAGAAGGAAGCATAACCCTGGTGCAGTGGATCAAAAATGCCACTTCGCCATTTCAATTTTGTGGTTCCTCTAAAAATGCTGAGCAGTTTGAGGGACTGTGATCACCAGCAGGTAAGTTTGGTTCTCAATGAGGAAATCAGTGAGCAAAGACAAAACTCCTTTTATTTGAGTTGGTATAAAAAGAAAGTGTTTCTTAACAATAGGAAATGCATTACATTATTTTTTGCCCTCTTGATGACAGACACATTAGTCTAGTAGACAGATGTTTGTCCAAGAGAGCAAAAGTGCCATGTTAATGCTCCTGTGCTGTTAGATTAAAAAAACACATCCCCACACCAAGAGAAATCAGCTGTAAGAGTGAGAGAGGAGAACATAGGAGATCAGAGAGCCCCATGGCCAAATGTTAGACCTGGTGAGGCTGTTGGGGATTTCCATACAGGTTTTTCACCTTCGGCTATTACTCCTGCAAAACTATTCATAGTAATGCTAAAATTAGTCTGGCTTACAGTTAATAGGGGATGTGTCGTAAGATTAGAGGTCATGGATTGCTAGTGGATAAGGATGTGGAAGTGTGAAATGGGCCAATATTTGTGCTCTCCTATTTGCATTTGAATTGCTATAATAGCCACAGAAAACACCTTCCCAGCAGGTGCTCCTGTGTTGCTTCTAGCTGAAAAACTAGGGATAACCATATTGACTTATTTGCCTCACAACAGCATTGTCAGAATTATTTAAGGCTGGTGAAAATAAGGATCAGGCATAGTCATAGTGCTGCTTTTTATCACTTACTCCTGGTCACCTCAAAAACGTTTCAAAGTTCATTTATGTATACCCTACATTTCAAAAGAACAGATTGCTGTGATTAATACTCCTAAATGTAAATGCATTTGCATTTGCACAGCAGTGTATATCTAGCTATGTACAAATTTCCGTGTTTGTCAGCAGCTAAGGTAGTAGTCTGTCATTCTGTTAGAAGATACTGTGATCTTCTGGGAAGAAGGGAGTTGCTATCTGTAATTGATAAAAAGGCATGCTTAACTCCTGGAAGAATCACATCTGTCCCTTGAACTATGGGGAACATTTAGGAACTGAAAAATACCTTTATGCAATTCTATTTCTACTATTTCTAGTATATATCTCCCTAATAAGCAGTAATGGGCAATGGATTTTATCTAGAAAATCTCTCTTTAATTATAATCCTAGGCATCTGGAAGACTAGGCAAGTCAGACAAAAGGATTTTCTTTTTCATTGGGCAGAGTTTATTGCCTTAGGCTTTGCTGCCTTTGACATGTTTCCTGTGAAGTTCAGCATGGCTTAGATCAAAAGGCAAACACAGCCCATGATTATAATGATGGAAAGCCTCTGGCTTAGTGCAGAGATGAGCCTTGTGGAAATCTGGTTCAGATAATAACTCATCTTCAGATTTAGAGGTGGAAGAAGCTTTTTAACTCCAAATGTTAGCAGTTCCTGGTTTTTTTCTTTAAAGGCAACTTAATAGAATTTGGATGGACATTATCTCTTTACAGTGTAACATGCATAGAACAGAAAAGGAGAGGACCCCCTCAGGAGTGATGAGTCAAGCTGGTCACCTTCTGTCCCTCTCTCCTGCTCGATAGATTTAGAGCTAGATTTAGATTTAGGAACTGCACTCGGCGAGGGGAGTGCTACCGAGGGGAGGGCTGCTGCTTTCTCTGGCTGTTCATCATTTGATGTGAATGGCGAATACACAGGCTGTGTTTTTCATTGAGGAGCATAGAAGTTCTTACCCCAGTAGAAAGGAGGAAAATTATCAGGAGTTTTGCTATGTTGAAGAAACGTGTAGAAGCTAAACATCCTGCACACACCACACACCCACCTTCACACCCAGTGTGGCTGTGACCCTATGGAAGCCTTGAAAACCTCAGTGGCTCTACTTACAGCAGGTTGTACACTTGACCACAAAACCACCTCTGCCCTTGGAGGCAGCCATCACCTGCACGAAGCCCTTCGGAAGAGTGCGGGGCAAATGCTATGGAGGAGAGCGAGTGTTGGTACCCTTTGTGCTGCCACACTGGAGAAACAGCTGTTTCTTCCTAGCAAAAGCACCCTCCCCAGATCCAGATCTTCACTAATCCCCAAACTTTCCTTTCCCCCTTGCACCATATACTAAGTCCCAGAAGAGGTTGGACACGAAGCCTGCAGGCTGGGACCCACAGCTGTGGTTTGGGCATCCAGGCTGGATGCTCTTCAGCAGCTGTGCAGCACAGTACCTGAAATGCAACATTTTATTTCCAATTTACATCTGCAAAGAAGCTTACACAGGGATGGGAGGCCAGGATGAGATGCACAACCTGTTTTTAGATAGTTTTCCAGGAAAAGAAAAAGCAACAATCTCTTGAGCTTCAATGCCCACATGCCCTAATATACACCACCATTCCTAAGTTGTTCCCCATTTTCCATGTGGTAAAAGAAAATTACACTTTTTAAATGAAATTTCACCTATAACAGCAGAACACACTTTTTAGGGTATAGTTTGTTGAAAATAGTGGGGAGGGACCAATCCCCAAAAGCTTGGCAGGCTAATGGTGTTTCAGGGCGCTGCTAGATTCTGAGTTCATGCAGCAAATTAAAGGCAACTCCCTCAAGAAAATTGTATTTAAATAAAAATCTTACAACCTTCAGCCTCAGCTAACATTCTGACACTAAGGTGTCTACCTAGTGACGGCTGTTTCCTCTTCATGACTAAATACATGAGTGAATTTATTCCATAGAACAAAATACAGGATTATTTCATTTGCCATGCCTGATTTCTGTTTCTTCTTTTTTTTTCCCCTTTTGTATTGTTTGTTTGACTTGATGAAGATCATGGAGGAGCCTCCCCTAGCAATATTTACATCTCCAAGTGTCTTTTGCCACTAAGAAATAGCAAAAGTTTCTGGGAGTGCTTTCCTTTGTGGAAGAGGCGCAGAAATGCCTGCAGCTGTAAGAAGCCTGCCTTGAGCTCTTCAACCCAAAACACCATAAATACAGAAAAACCTGTCACCGAGTAAGTGGCCAGCTCAGCGCTTGCAGTTGTTACGCTGTGAAATACTCTGTGTCTCCCCTGGTGAAGCAGGTTTGAGGCAGGCGTTGCGTCGCAGCTTACTGAGACAGCAAGTGCCTGCAAGGGGCACGGCAGCCCGTGTGCACACCCGGGTGGGCTTGCTGCTGGACAGGGCCACAGGGGGCACCGAGGAGGCCAAGGGACTCAGTGCCCCCATCTTCCTGCTCTTGATAAGACCAGCCTTCAGGAACCACAGGCCTCTGAGACCAGGGGAAGGTTTGGAGCAAGAAGATGGACCTTGGTGAAGGAGGACCAGCTTGGGGAATAAAAGTTCCACCTTCAATACAGTGACTCCAAAACATTTTACCTGGGACTGTGGAATTCAGGTGGGTTGGTTTTCTGGTATATTAACCAAATAACAGAATTAAGAAGAGATCTGATTTCATTACCCTTCATTCAACTGCTTAGAACACGTTGTCTTGTAAGAATGAGCCTTTTTTCTTTTTTCCAGAACATTGAAATATTTTCAATAGCTTTATTACATAGGGATTTTTTTAGGCTACTCAGACTCCCTGAATCTTTAAAAAAAAATTGCACTTAAAATTTAAAAATTATTATACTGCTTTTAAATTCTTTAAGGCTTAAAATATGATATTGCTCATGCATGCGGATTTAATTTCACAGTGAAATCCTAATAAAAATTCTCCTTAGAGCTCATGTTTAAATACAATTAGGTATGCAATTTTCCTTATCCAGCCCAGAGCCTGGATTGGCAGCAGTAAAGAGGCCAGCAGTATAAGCACTGAGCTGCACGTGGTACACATGTACATACACACCCTGCACGTGCACTAACAGGCTGGCAGGGTTGTTCCCACCAGCAGTCACTTCGTAGACAGAAGTGTGATTATTCTTACTTCTAGCCACGGTCATTGCCATATACAGTAACTGAAACATTATCTTATTGCCCAAATAAATAACTTTCTGAAGCCTCCTAATCTTTTCATGCCAGCTGTGCCTTCTGGAGATGAATTACCCATTTTAATGATACAAACTTTTTCTAAAACCTTGCAGATGTAAATGACTGCTTCCTCAAGACCACTTAATGCAAAACTACCCTCTTTTTAAATAGTCTTTAAAAAAAAATCCAAAAACAAAACATACCCAGAGTACTCACTTTATTGCCTTGGTTTGCTACTTGGATATTACTTTTTCTTGCACTGTTTGTACCTGCCAGGGTTCTTCCAGTCTATCTCATTTTCAGATGGAAATTTTACCCTCATCTACAATACATTCTATCACCCATTCAACCTCCTTCTCCTATGTTGTTTTTTCATTACCTTGCCTGTCTCTACTCTTGAGTGCTTTTCCAGAGCCTTATTAGACTTATTGACACAGAACCTGTCTTTCTCTTGATTCATTTGCTGGTCTCTGCCCTGAGGAGAAGCAGCTGGTCCCTCTCTGACCCAGTTCCTCTCCACCAAGGCTGCGATTTCTGGGCCTCATGAGCCTGCATATCTTTATTTGTTGTTTTGTGCTGAGCCCAGCATATGGACCTGGCACAACCTCTAACTGCCTCCATCAAAGGCCAGTGCACCCTGAATCACAGGCCTAAGGTTTTGCAGAAAGTATGCAGAAAAAATCTCATTTGGAAGTCCCCATCTGAGTGGAAAGTATCATTTTGAGCACATTTAGTAGATTTATTAAAAGAACAAAGAAGCTGATAAATTCTTTAGAAACCAAATAATTACTGAGGCAAGGCATTTCCTTTTCCATCACTATTGGCAAACATTTTCCCAGTACTCTGGATGTGAAAAAGAGGAAACCTTATCCTTAGGTAGTTGAGTGTCCTGTACCAAGCTTTTACCAGGCTGAGAAACCGTTTCTTCTCTTTGATCCTTCAGGTCAGGAAAGTAAAAAAATCCTCAGCAGTTAATATTAATTACTTTTTAAAAGCTTTTTAAGGCAAATTTTCACAAACATACAGCTAAGACATTTGCTTTGATCCTTTAATAGTTTATCAAAGCGTTGTGGCTGAATATATCTCCTGCAATTTCCTTTGTGTTATGCCGTGGGTTCATTTCTGCCCCACAGGAAGCCACAGTGTGCTAATGGTGGCCAGGGTGGCCTCAGGTGGTCTCCTTACTGGAAACTCCAGTCTACTAGGGATGAACAAACACCCTTCCAGTGAAGCCTTTCTTCAGTCTGACCCCAAATTTTCTTTCATGGAGAAATCACCAACCAGTGCTCAAACTCCCAAGCCATTCAGTATCCAGGGCACAACAGTGACCTGCCGAAGATCCTTCAGAAGATGCTTGAGCAAGCTCAGTCCATACAGTTGGTGGTGGTGGTGGTGATCTTGTAAAAGTGCCACATCTTGGATCTTGCTGTGTTCCTGATGGCACAAATGAATTACCACAAGGAGTCTGGAGGAGAGTTACATGGTGGATGGAAGTCTTGGCAGAAGTACATCCTTCCAGAGCTGCATCAGTTTATGCACAGAGAACTCTGCAGCAACACTGTCACGCAGAAATGTGAAGCAAATGCTGCAGGGTTTGCATTAATTATTCAGCAGCTTCTGTGCAATGAATGGCAAAGGCAAAATAGGCATAGAAGTAGAGAAGGCCTTACAGGCATTCCCTGCATAGCCTGTGCATCATGTCCGGGAGATCCAACCAGCGCTCTTCGGTGCTTTGCAGGTGTGAATATCCACCACTTCCAGGCAGTCCTGGCAGCGTACAGCACAACACCAGTGGAATTTGCACTCGCATTTTGTCATCCTGCTGACACGGGAGGTGTCGTAGCCTCTCCCACAGCACATCACTTCACAGCTGTCCATGCCGCGGGAGGTTTGGTTACACACCCGGCCAGCTGTCCCCAGGGACCCTACAAAGGGAACCCAGCAAAGGTCAGCAGGTGGGTTTTAAGGAAGGACAACAAGCATATGAAAACAAGCATAGGAGACATAATTTGCAATATGTTTGATCCTTCAGTATCACATCACCCAGGATTCAATATCATGCCAGAGAAATGCCTATGATAAGGTAAAATTGCTCTCATATTTCTCCTAGAAATCAGGTCTGGAGATGAGGAGGAATAAAATGGATGAAATCCTTCAAGGGTCCGCCCGATTCTCTTAGTGTCATCATGCTTTGCTCCATCTTTCCCTAGCGCCTTCTCCCCCTCTTCAGAGCAGACACCCTCCCCAAGGCAGCCATGCAGCCCCTTCATGCTCCCTGTGCCCAGTCCCCCAGGACTGTCTGAAATGGGATGCCCAGGAGGAGCATCCCCATGGTGCTCAGAATCTCATGGGCTTCACAGGGGAGCTCTGGGTGGGCAGAGGAGGGCTGGGAAAGAGGAGACCACAAAATTTGGTGGCTGCAAGGAACACAGTGGGCAAAGTAAGTGTGGTGCCAGTGATTAAGGTCCTGCAGAAGTGAGTGCAGAAGCACCCCAAGCACTTGGCATTGCTGCTGTGTCCACCCACGGGCCCCATTGCACCAGTTCAGGTGGCAGCTGAAAAGTGGCTGTTCTGTGTGCCTCTCATCTCTGTGAGGTAACACCAAGGGTTCTCGCTTTCATGATGAGATTAGAAGAAACTAAATTACAGCCCGCTGGGGACAGGAGGAGGGGTAGGAAGCACACCGCACCTCATCATGTTCTTGAAACACTCAGGAGTGGCTGAAATGCCTCTGCCCATATCCACATGGCACAAAATGGCTCAGTAAGGCATGTCTTCACCTGAACAGTGACTGTGCCACAGAGGAGCTGCTGGTCATCTAACACAAATTGATCTTAGGGTACATTTTATGTTCAATGCCACAGCTCCTGACTGGTTATTATCACCAATCTGAAAACTTCATGAAAATTCATTGCCTCGCCTATTTCTTATGTATTGCTATTATAAATCAAAATCAGGTATATTCATGAAATTAACATTCTTCTGACATTTTTCATAGGCATGATTACAGCTCCATTCTTCTCTTCTTGACCAAAATTATATTCTCTAAATAATGGCTGTGGTCAATAAATTAACTGGAAACATTTTATAAAGTATATTCACAGGTGCACACCAAACATAAACAATTTACCTTCTTAAGGAAAAGAAATACTTGCAAACATTAATTAAAATTTGCATAAGCTAGGATAGCAAACCAATCTTAATTAATAAAATGTCAACTGCAGTTAATCTGTAATTATTAATAATTTAAGGTGCATAAATTCCAATTCTCTTTATTTTTCCCCTGTGGTGTGCTTATGGTTGTATATACTGATGCTGCTGACTCAAAGCAGTTCATAACATACAAGTCTTTGCTGTCCCTCCATCCCATGCTGCCCCGAGCACCAGGGAGACTTCATGTTACCTGGGGACTGAACCCAAGCCACTGATGCAACAAGGGGTCTTGGGGACTGGAGAAAAGTCACCTTCTCAGACGGTGTTTTTTCACGGGATCAACACACAATCCAGCCTCTCAGCCATGGGGGCGCAAATTTTACTCTTTTTGCTTGGACAGGCTTCAACTGCTGTCCCAAAGAAGTGGTTTGGTCCCTAGAACACCTCAACCTTCCCTCCCCTGGCCTAGATTCCAGTATTTATTTAAATATTTTAATATTTTAATATTCTGTGGGTAGAAATACACACCTGGAAAGCCTCAATACCGATGTCTGGTTCAGGTCTGCTGCAGGCAGAGCAGAAGGGTGTTCCCCGGCCGCCTGCCCCCGGGGTCAGCAGGTGCCCACGGCCACCCACCCCGGGAGCCACTCGCCGTCTCTGCCAATGGCTGAGGCCCCGGCCCTGCCTCAGGGGCCCTGAGCTGCAAAGGTGCTGCTGCACCGGTCAAGCGGAGGGAAGTGGCAGAGGGAAGAGAAAACACACTGAATGGAGACAAGAGACAGGCTCCTGCACCTGCAGCCTGATAAATCCCAAATTTCCTTGGGGTCTGAGCATGTTCATGCTGCTGCCTTTGGACCAATGCTCTGCGTAACATCCTTGAGGAGGCAGCTGAACAGCACTTTAAAGTAAGCCTCTGATATTTGGGGGAGCATCTCAGCTGGGTGTCATAATCTACGTGTTGCATCAGGCACACCCTCCACCAGGAAATCAGCAGTAACTCCTACCCCTGACCTACTGTCCCCACAGCCAGTGCTAGCACCTGTGTTGAGGTCACTCCACCAGCCGGTGAACCCGGGAAAGTGGCTGAGACCGGCTGGTGGAAAAACTCAGGCATTTGAAAAATATATCTGTTTAAAGGAAAGGCCTCTCCCACAAGTCCTTGCGGATAGAATGTAACCTTACCCCCAGCCCCTCAGATCAGATCAAAACTACCTCTCCCAGCAGCCTGTGTGGCTGCTTCCTGCCCCGGTCGTCGGCTCTGCCCCTTCCCTCTGCTCACTGGCCCCCTTCCCCGGCTCCGCCTTTGTACCGCCCCTGTGCCCTCAGACCCCTCCATAAAAGCAGGGTCCCCACGTGCCTCGTCCTCTTTGCCCGTCCATGCTTTCAGGAATAAACCATCTCTCCGTGGAACTCGGTGAGCGGAGGGCCCTCCTGACTCTTTGTCTCTGGTAATTTGAGCTATCCGCCATAGGGTGTGGGGTGCGTGCCACCAGCGCCGGCCAGCAGCGCAGGGCAGAAAGAGGGGCGTGCTAGCAGGCGAAACTGCACCCGATCTGTCCCTCTCTCGAGACAGGTTGGGGTACACAGCAGCTACCTCCGACTGCCCCGTTGAGCCCCCACAATCTAACCTATGGCTATTTTCACACCTGGATCCCTTGCAGGAAGGCCTGGGGAGGAGGAGAAGAGGTACCACCAGCAGTGACCCACACGGACACACACTGCTCCCAGCAAGCCCTCACACACACAGCTCTCCCTGCAAAGCCAGCTGTACCAGGGCAACTGGCACAGCAGGCATAGCAGGGTTGCCAAAAAGCCTTTCTCAGATCCTTTTTTCAGGAATCATTCCACGATGGAGGAAGAGAGACTTCCAGTGGACCCCAGTACCCGCAGTCTAGGCAGGGCTGAGGAGTCAGGAGGATGCAGAGCTACATGATGCACATGTGGTCCCTCAGGAAGCCTGTGGCAGAAAACAAGCCAGATCCTGTTTCCCAGTCATCACACTCTCCTCCATCCATGATGCTGAGCAAACAGCTGAGACACCTGAATGGAAGTTCTGGTGTTTGTGTAAGCCCACACCAATATGCATCACATCCCAGACTGTGCAAAATATAACCAAATTCACAGAAAGGGTTATTAGACATTGGAATGGATTTCCCAGGTAGGTGGTGGACTCACTGTCCCTCGAGGTGTTTAAGGAAAAATTGGACATGGCACTTAGTGCCATGGTCTAATTGACATGGTGGTGTTTACTCAAAGATTGGACTCAGTGCTCTCAGAGGTCTTTTCCAACTTATTGATTCTGTGGATAACTTTTAAAGGTGCTTGTCCTGCTCCCTCTGTTCAGACCAAAAAAAAAAAAAAATGCAAAGGCCAAGCTTGTGACTCGTGTGATTAACATTCCGCATCAGGAATTCATACCAGTGAAGGAAAAGCAAAGCCTCTTTCCACCTCAGCACACCTCCTGACCAGGAGTAGAGCAGGGCCATGTCATTTGCTGGGGTGAAGGAAGACCCCATGTTCCCCCACATCCATCAGGACCTGCCTAGAAAGGCTTGACCACATTCCTCAGCTGAGGCACAAGTTAATTTCCAACCTCAACGTTCTTATTTCGAGATGTATGAAGAAATCACACAGAAGTAAAGGACAGCCCAAGTGGAATGCACCCACTGCTTTCAACAAGAGTTTTGCCACCGACTTCAAAACTAAAATGATTTCAACCACTTACAGACAGTCAGAAGTTGGTATCATCTGATGCTGCCCACAAAGCAATGTCAACATTTACTACACCACTAGGACAGGAGACTAAATTATCCACAACATCTTCATCATCTCTGCGGATTCTCCAGTGAGAAAGAAAATGAACAATAATCAGCTGTGAGGAGCCAGACAAGTTACTGCGCTCCTTGGCAGGCCCCTGGGTGATGAAGGCAGCAGAAGATGCTGCACAAAATAAGACAAAGTTTTCTGATCTTTGCCTGCTACCTCAATGCACCTCCTCAGCATTTAAGAGGCAGGAGTATGTTCTAACTTGTAAAAGGTTTTTGTACAACCTCTTTGTTCTCATTTCAAGTGTTGGAATTGCCATGCCTACACACATTTTACCTGCCAAAACATCCACAGCTTTTAATACTGCCAACTTTATGGCCTGTATATCAAGCCCTTTCTTCTTGATTTGCTGAGTTGTTTTTCTAAGCCAACATGTCTTATGTTGAAAAATAATTTTCTCCATTCTTAAAGCACTAAAATGGATTTATTCCTTTATAATGTGAGCTTCTTCCTTCTACTTCTATTGATTAAAATCTGGTGTCAAGGAATAACATTCATGATTTGACTTTCACCTAAAAAAAAAGAAAAAAAAAAAAAAGCAAAACCAGTGAAACCCCCAATGATAGTTTCCTCACAAGCGTTTTTTGGGGAAAAAAAATTAAAGGAAATATTCACAGAAAAATAGCTCTGAAGCTACTGGATCCTGTGTATAACACCCTGGAGGGCTGGAGAGAACAGACAGCACACACTGGAGGCAGATTTGTCTGGAGGGGCTGGGATTTCCCAGGTCAGCAATGAAGAGACTGCAATGTGTTGATAAAAACAGCTTATCCAGATCCAGTTTAGAGTAAACATGTGTCTCGTTCTAATTCCTGTAGCCACTGAGAGCCTTCCTAAGCCCTCAGCTCCCAGAGGCTCTCGAGGTGATGGCGCTGGTCCCTTGCCAGACTCTCTCCCTTGGAGGAGAGATGCCCTGATGGGAAGCCATTGCAAGCTCCCTCATCAGCTTGTGTGGGGCTGGGACTGCACCCAAGGTGTTTGCAAAGCACAAACTGGGAGATAGGGGCCGAGTCGCACGGGGACTGCCTGTGTGCGGCCAACCTCAGTGAGAAGTGCTTGACATAGATCAGGTTGGTTTCCTTCCATGGGTTACATATCTCAAGCACCAACACATCTTGCACAACACCAGGACTCGCAGACTTTAAATTGTAGGCTACACTCTGGACTTGGCCTCATTCATCTCAAAAGTACAGCAAAGGACTTACATGGGGCAGTAAGGGGAGTAAATTAACACAAAACCAATCCTTTGAAGGACACAAAGCAGGTCACCCTGGGCAGGTGATTTGTCACCCAGCACACAGCTCCAGAGGGCCACCTGTAGCACTGCACATGGCTCTCCACAGTGCTTTTCACCAGGATACCAGGTGTGGAGGGTCCTCAAACACAGTCACACTCCTGTCTGCCTGCTGGGGATACAGGAGATGGCCACTGCAATCCAGGAGTGTGAACACATGCACAGGCAGAGGCAGCAACACTGGCTTTGATAGTGCCCAAACTTGAGACCACCTGAGTGTCAGGAGAAACCTACAGATGACTTGAAGCACATGGCACATGGAATTGCAGCAGGTTCCAAGGATCTGCTACAGCAGCTTGAGATCACCTGCATGTAGACATGCCCTGTCTCTCAAGCGCTGCCTAGCGGTTTTTGGTTGCTCTGCACAAACGAATTTTTAATAAACCTGTTACAAACCTTTTCTTTAACAGGAAGACGTTACAGAGCTTTAACAGTGTCAGTGAACAGCAGGCTCTAACAAAGGCTTGGCCAGAGGCTATCGGTGCCCACACTATGGCTGCTCAGGTGCTCATTCCTAAAGCAGTCTCTGCTTGTCCACGGGTACATCCCAAACATGATAAACTTACAACTTTCAACCAACCTAACCTGCATGGATGGACAAATAGCAACTTTTTAAAACTTAAAATGCTTAAAATAGAAGTTTATAAGCAGACTAGCAAAAGGGGTTTTTAGAGCATTTCAGAGCTGAAGTAGTGTGTCCAAGGTAAGGCAGTACATGTGAGAGTGGGACTGTCACTTGCACAGCTGTCACTTCAGTTCCTGTCACAGCTCTATCATTTCTAACAGGTATGCAGACCTGGGTATGTTTTTATTGGGTTTGGGAACTGGAAATTTATGATAATATAAGAAAGACGATGCAAAGCATGGCAAAATTTTTATGTCCATAACAAGATCTTTTAAAGCTCTCTGGGATGCTCTACCTCTGTTTCTATGAAATATTTTGAGTACAAAACTGTGAGCAAAAATTATTTCAGCAGAGTTATGTGAGCAGAGTTAAATGAATTCTGAACACTTCTGAAAATCTTCCTTTGGTCCTTCATTAAATCTTAATGTGAGGAAAGAGGTGCTCATGTTATTACATTCTCTTGCTATTGAGTTTCTATTAGTGATTTCACATATTATACCTCTCCTGAAAACAATTACTCCTCTTTTACTTCTACAGAAAAAAACCCGAACAAACCACACTTTGGGGTGTTCCATGTATTTATACCCAGCTGTCCCCCTCAGACAGACTGCCAGGCCTAGGGTGGAAACTCCAATGGTGGAAGAGAAGGCATCTGTTTTTTTCTGGGTGCGCTGCTGATGGCAGAACCCCTGACCACCTTTAACTCACTGGTTCCTATGTGTTAGCACATTCAAGCCACAGAAGACACTGGCTTGCACATTTTACAGTTTGTGAAGCTGTCTCCTGATCAAGCCATGATGCTTCATAAGGTTTGCTCTGTGAATTCTTCATTCAGTCCCAATACTAACCAACCTCTAGATATACCTTTTTTCCTGAAGCAGTAAATCACTTGAATTCCCTGGAGAATGAAAGGCATACTAAGACACTGTGGTATTAGATTTAGCTGACACTGAGATGCTCCCCACGTATTTCCAAACTCAGACTTCCATAATCTCATTTCATTTGTAGTTATTTAACAGGGCTGGCATCCTGGAATACTCAACAGGGCAAACCAAAATATGAAAAAATGTTGTTCAGCTGCCAAAATCATCTCTCTCAAAGCCAGATCAGGTTTTGTTTGTGTGATTCTTTCTTTGCTCCAAGCAAGCAGCAGGGCATCCCACATCCCATCAAAGGTTTACTGCAGTTTGACGAAAATATGCTCTTCCACACAGCCACATTCTCTGAATTCTGGGCAGCAAAGAAACACTGCCTCAACTGCAGCCTTATCTTGAGCTGAGCCAAAGCACATGTCAGATTTTGCCATCTCTGGGCAGGATTGTCAGTGTCTGGCAAATGCACATAATACACTGTGGTAAAAAATGAGCACTCTCCTCCACGATAACAAGACTGAGAAATGAGATTAGTCTTAGTACAAAGAGATTATTAAATGGCTTTTTGACATAGAATTGAGTAGTGTACGGGTTCTCCTACCAGAGGAAAAGAAATCATAGGTTTGACAAAAAATGAGACAACCTCAAGAATTAAATGTTTTGAAAAAATCCTAGTCTGCAAAGTTAATCTCTGCATAATGCCACAATATGCCCATTTATTCACTTGGATTAAAGCATTAGACTTCACACTATCAGCCACTATTAAAGGAACAATATGTGCTTGTGCAGGTTATAAACATCACCTGCCAAAATAATAACATTTAAAATTATGTTGACTACTCAACTAAGCAGAAACACTGTACAACATAATTGTACTGGATGAAATTCTGGGTTCATTGAAGTCAATAGTACACGATCAGGAATTCACATATTGTTCTTATTTAAGTACAGCTGTTTTGCAATGTTTACTCCAAGCAAACTTGGATTGTAAATATGCAGCACTGCCAAAAAGGGTTGAGCTTCACTGCTATCCAGATACTTACAGATATGTCATATGGGGTGCAATCTACTCCATTATAGAACCTATTAATTAGTTCCACAATATCTCTCATACATTACTCTGCCCGGCTCTCTTTTTCAAATTTCTGGTTTTCTAGTTGCTAATTTTTAATTGCCACATCAGGAAATACTACACATGGGTCAAGAACTATTAGCAGGGTTCCTGGTGCTTGGCAATGTCTTGAATCCCATAACACTGCTAAGTGTGTCTCTACTGAATCTCTGAAAGCAGGAAAATCCAGCATTAATAGCAGCACTGAAACTTTTTCTTCCCACTGGGGCTGGCACAACTCTTCAGAAAAGGAATGGTTGTCACAGACAGAGCCAACACTGCCTCATAAAGAGGAACAAAAGCTGTGTCACTCAGTCCGGTGTGCTGTGTCCCACCAACCTCCGTTCTTTCATCCGCCTGCATGTCCTCCAGCTGCCTCACACCACTCACCCACAGCTGCCTGGTCTGGTGCAGGCACAGCTGGATTGGCACCAAGCCCTACCTCCCACATTAGATGGGCACAGGCGTGTCTACAACCGGGGTCCACGGTCACAGTGAACTGCGGGAATGGGCAGATAAGGAAGGGCCCTGCAGTGGTAGATAACAACATGGAAGGGCAGCAATGCAACAGGAGGTGTTATCACAGGGACATGGCGGGACTCAGGGCAGCTCTGGAGTGAGCTGTGTGACACAAGCGTGTGTGTGGCTATGTCCAGTATGGACCCGACTCCAGAGCACAACTCAGACTTGTACGGAAAGCAGCTTTTGCCTTATAGCATCTCCAGGGCTCCATAGCATTTGGCAGAAACTGCTGAATTATATTAGAACAACTGGCTGTTGTACATCCAGAGACATTGAGGAACCATTGTTCTTGTACAGAGCTGTCCTTCTAAAACATCTTGCCTGTTTCCTATTGGTTACGTGCATGGATTTATACATATATATATATATACACACACACACACACTCTCAAAAAAATGATGATTTTCATCCTTGAAGTAAAAATGTCTGAAATAAAACCATTCATATGTAATAATAGAGGCTTACCTACATCCCTGTCCCTGATACAGTAGTCTGGAGAGCTTTCAAAGTATACCAGGTCATTCTTAGTCGGCTTTTTAAATTTCTTATTAGCCACAGTGAAACCAGTGCCATCTTGATTCATGACCACCTGAATTGCTCCATTGTATTTCTTCCACAGATAATCTCCTGTTTTCCTAAAGTCTGCCATGGCCAGCCAGCAGGTCCTTAGAGTGCACGATCCACTCACACCATGACATTTGCACTCCTGTTTCAAAAACCGCTTCACGGCCTGTTTAGAAATGCAGTAAAACATACACGAGTAAAACAAACTGTTATTAATTGCTTCTCAGCCCTTATCCATCCATCCTGTAATGCCAGGCCTGCAGTGGGTCTCCAAACTACGGTCTGTAGTGACACCCACTGGTAGCATCAAGTCATCCCCATGTGGCTGGTCTGCTGTGGTTGCTTGACTCGCTGTGCACACAACCCTCTGGCTAGTGGGCTTACCTTCCTTCTCCTGCCAATCATCCCGAGGATCGATGTGGTCTATAGCACTAGGACACAGACTGGACAGGGGGAAACGATCTGGGAAATGGACAGAATCATTCAGCCCCTTGGGAGGCGAAAGCACCCACTTTTCCCATCTTTCCAGCTGCATCATTGTCCTGCTGACCCTCTGACCCTCCCTAGCTCATCTTCAAGAAGTTGCCTTTTTGTCTGAACAGTGTTTCAAATATTGCCCAGAAATTCACAGGCATTTCATATTTTAATGATTTTACAAACACTATGCAAAGCATCGTAGCTGAGCTAGGCATCAGATCTATGCAGAATTTTAAAATACAGTATACTTAAAATGCTTATACACCTTTTAACAAACATTTTAGAATAAGACCTTCAGTAGCTTGCACTGGAGAGATCACCTGCATCATTAATTTAGCATCTGGATAGACTTAAAGCCTTTTCAGCTCCATTTAAGCTATCTCTATGATGTTGGAGAACAAAAGATGGGTTTGTAGGCAATATATAATTCATTCCTAATTATGAAGATATGGATATTTGATCTATAAATATTATGCCTTAAGGGTTCATGAAATATGAACTTTTTAGAGTTTGTACAAGGGGAATGGCATCATGGAAGGAAGGTAAGAGAGAGGAAAGCTCCATAATTAGACGTGAGATTGATGCACAGTGGGGCAGCATTTTTCAGTCAAGCACTTAGTAATAAAGAGAAAATGTATTATAAAACCAAAGTACTTTTAATTTTCTTTCTAACTTGTAAATGATATGACTACTTCAAAGAAGTCACTGACATTCCCACAGCCCCACTTCATTGCCATATCACAAATCTGGGATTTAAGCAGATACTTGGTTTTAATTATCTGAGCAGGAATCAGTTTAACTACTTGAATGTTTAAAACAACTTGCTGAAATAGTGTAAGAAGCACATAGGAATGCAGGACATTTTTGTCAGTGATGTTTCTATTCTGATGCACAACATATGATGTTCTATGATTCATATGGGAATATTATAAATATTGATTCTATTTATTTTTTAATTTATAAAGTTAGAATAGTCTAGTTTTAAAAGAAATCTATCAACACCCTTTTTGGGGGCAAGACAAAGCCAAGGGCACAGATGGTCTTACCCAGGTCCAAATGCCAGGCTTGTCGGCACCTGTGGTGGTGAGATCCCTGCAAAGCTAAACCTACACTACTGCACTGTTTATACAAAACAGCATCCCTATCCAGAAACAGGTCCTAGAGCATATGAGAACATATTCATTATTTGTAATTAAATATATTTCTTAAAATATTTGATCTTTTTCTAAAAAATATACCTGCTTACCAGTACTGCCTTAGTATTTGGCAGAGGTATTTTTTAAAATTTACTAAGATGCTCAATTATTACAGAAAGTACTTCCCATCATGGAATTTATTCACCCCTAAAAAATCTTTCTTTGTGTTGTAGATTTTGGCCTCTTTTGGACAGTAACATAAACATGACTACAGTACTGCGTGTGCCTATCACTGATCTGAATAGCCTCATCTGTCAATATTACATATTAATTACACCTGCTGGCAATAAACAAGTGGAGGAAAGATGCTGAAGGACAAGAGTTTATCAGGAAAGTCATCTACTTGTGGTACTATTCATTAAAATTGGATAATTTATTTCAATAACGGTTAGCTAACATAAAACAATTTTACAGATTTTATGAAGGGAATTTTTTAACAAAAAAAGATCAGAATATGAACAATTTGCTTCCTACTGAATATTCATTAAGGAAAATCAAAAATAAGAAACAAAAAGTCTCTACAAATCATTTCAAAACTTCTTGGTCTAGCTCAACAAAACATTTTTTCTGTATTCTTTCAGATGTCATGGGAGCAGCAAATTTTTAATGTGTTTTAAATAATGAAATAGCATATTCCAGATTTATACACTATTCTTACTTTTTATAGCTATCACCACGAAATGTTAGTGCACACATTCCTCAGCCCTTGCACCAGAAGTGGACGATACACCTGGCAAGTACTCCTTCTACTCACTTACAATGTAAAAGTAAAGAGCCTTTTTGTTGAAATTCAGGAATTGTATTTTCATACAATGTTTAAAAGGGGTTTGTTTAGAGCAGGTCATGCTCCAAGGCCAACGCCTTTTGGAGGGGCATGTATTTTGGATTTATTTTCTTAAAAAGTGAAGCAATTACCTTATAGTTCTGTTCACTTTGTGATTAGGTTTACCATATACACACAGAAATGGACAGGATTTTTTTTTTCTCCAGTGTTATTTTGAATTTGCTCTTTGTCAAGCCTGTTCTTCAGTGTGGTCTTCAGCCTCTCTTAGGAATTGCTTTTCTGTATTAACTAAAAGTAAAACTCCTCCTTATATAAGAATTAGGCTCAGAACAAAAGCTCCATCCAAACTGAGCCTGCAATGACTTGGACTCCTGTTTAACTTTCCACACAAGGAGCCACTGAATTGACTCCAACAGGAGCACTGTCAAGCAGTTGAATTCAGTCTGTTTGGAGATGTCTGTCACACTGAACCTCCAAGGGAGATAGAAACATCAGCTCAGACTCCTGCTCTTCCCATATTTCTTCCTAACTGCTGAGACCAGAGACCAAGGGCCAACCATTATCTTCCCCAGACATAAGAGACTTCTCCAAGAACATCTCTAGGCATTTGTTGAATGGACACCCACCTTCCTTCCAGCTCTGTTGTTGTGAAGGTTCATCAGTGCCCTTGCATCTTTTCCTTTCCGTTCTTTGGCATCCACAAAGGCTCTGGCAAATTTAATGCCATAGTCAATGTTATCACTGCAGCCACCCCAGTCAAAATGGCCCTTGCTGTCCTTGGCAGACCCTTTCTTCTTGGGATCACAGGAGCAGGATTTCAGCTCCCCTTGGCTACATGCCCTGGTGATGGCAAAAACGACTCCAGCAGAGGAGATGGCATGTACGAAAGCAGATTCCCGACTACCTGAAACAAAAAAAGTCCCTTTAAATATCATTGGGGTGGCTAGTTTGAGTGGCTGTCCTATATCCATACAGTGAGCCTGGACTCTTTTGCAGAGCAAAAGATAAAACTAGGCTAAAATTACACAAATACACATTCCCTGGAGCCAGAATTAGTCATGGCTTAAACTTGAACCCCTCCCTGGTAAAAGTTCATCAATACAGTGCTAAAGTTGGAAAACATTTAACATTTGCTTCTGATATTGATTATTATACTTTCATGGATTAGTTGTTCTGTACAGATATGTGAATAGGACAGCTTGTATTCCTATCATGTTTCATGAATTTAGAAGAATATATTAAGTGCTATTTGAGAGATAAGTTTAAGAAATTATTAAATAGGGACACTAAAACATCAAGTACATTGCAAAATACTGCAAATAACTCTCGAAACTAGATTTTCCTCTTCCAAAGCACTTGGAATGGAATTTCTTGCTTAAAACATGGTAGGGAGAGAACTTGGGTGTTATTTTCTGAAAAATAAGTTAGTATTAGGTATTCTGCCTAGAACCAAGCCCATAACCGTAATTCACACAAATAAGTTCCATTAAATCAATGGCACTGCTTGTGTCATGCTTGAGGAAGGATTTGGTCCAGCAGCTGTGACTTCTTCATGCCAGCTGCTCTGGCAGCTTTCCCTTCTCCTAACCAAAATACTTTATTATACCAAAGATTATCTGAATTTCTAGACTATGCCTACTCATAGCCTAGTATACATATTTCAACGTAATAATTGCCTTTAAGATGTAGTAGTTTAAAGAGCTGTTTTATACTGCCACAAATCTATTCATGGTAATGGAATATTTTCCTACTTTTAAAGATTTTAGTATAGGAAGAGTGACAAATAGATTTTTGTGCAGTATCTAAGACCACTAGCAGTGAGACAGACCTCTTTGCAGGACTTGTAAGCCTTAAGTAATGTTAGCACAGTAAAGTAGGACTCCCAAGACAAAAGTTACCTGTGATTTTTTTTGTCGGGGCAGCATTACACCATATAACTTATTATTTACTATTTTGATTCCAGTAGCACCTAGATGTTTCACTTAAGAATGGGCCCTGAACTTCCATGTGCTGCGCAAACCTTTTGCGAATGGCAACTAAAAGCTTACAAAAGGACTGGGCAAACCATGCCTTCCCTACATTGCCTTCAAAATCAGACAGAAGTTACCATGGTGTGTTAAAAATCACACTCTTTTGAAGAATTATTTCTGAGAAAACTTATTCAGAAATATAAAAAAATTGTAAAGTGTTAATTAAAAAGAAAGACAATGTTGTCGGAAATGTTTTATTTTAATTTATTGAACTAATCAAAACCATTTAATTTTATTAGAGCACAATCAAGCTACATTTCCATGGCAATTACAGCCTGATCAGTCTCAGTGTAGAGCTCAGAAGCCTAATGCTGTCATTCTCTCACATGAGCCAACAGTGACAACTTCACTTTTGGAAAAATAGCATTTTTACTTTTTTTATTAAATCGCCTCATCATTATTAAGCCGTGTTCTGCCAGATATGTTTTCCTGAATATCAGACAAACCTCATTGAAAACTTCAGCTTATGGGTGACGCTACTGGTTACTCACAAATAATTGCTAAAGGAACATGAAGCTGATTACAGGAACCAACCGCTTCCCAGCAGCAGAGCATGGCATGGAATGCAAATCCCAGTGCTTGGGTCAGCGTGCCCAGTGCTTCCCATCCTCCTCTCCATCCCCACTAGTAGGACAACAGCCCCAGGGTACTTTCCTCCTTCACTCCTTGCAGACGCCACGCTGCTCACAGCCTGGAATGAATGGTCCTGGGGACATCCCAGGGACACAAGTGCCAGGGAGGGTCAGCTCCAGTGGCTGCACACCACGGCCGTGTGCCCAGGGTGTGGCACTTGGTGAAAAGAATCTCAGCACGTTTATCACTAGCGTAAGGACATTCTGGCACAGTAACAGATCCCAGCCATTTCTTTGTGTCTGAAGGGTCGCATGTGAGATTTGAAGACTCACTGGTTGCTTTAGTCCAACATTTAGATGACAACATCACTCTGTTTAACCACCCTCCCTTGGAGTGGGAAGCACAATGTGGCCCTCAGCTGCTTGGGGTCTGCACAAGCTTGGCTTTCCCCTATCAGATGTGTGTGCCCTGCCTCTCTCTCCCCCAGAGCCTGACCTGAGGGACTGACTGTTGCAGCACCTGGAGGGCAGTGCTGCCCCGGCATGGGGCAGACCCCACACCTCGCAGACAGCACAGCCCCGGAGGGACTCTACCCTGCTGCTGTACTGTCCCAGCGAAATGCTCCAGTGGGAACCGGCCTGCAGAAAGGATTGTCGTCTGCCATCCCAGTGCACTGGGCTCCTCTTTGTACGTGACCTGCCCCTTCCAGCTGGCCCCACCTCGAGTACTGATATTCCAAGATTGGGCTGTGATGGAAAGTCTTCTGTCCTGCTACCACATTCTGATACCTCAGTTTCCCTGCAGGCCTTAATTTGTGGGTTGGGGATCCATTATGCACCAAAAAATGGAAAAGATGGGAACTGCACAGACAGGTTCTATTATGCCAAAACCCCACATTGTCTTTCAGATTTCATACAGGTTTTTAAGCAATGCAGCACTTCACGTTATCATATATGCTGTTCTGCTGACTGTGAGACCCTAAAATAACCTTGCATTTTCTTTTTCCTTCCTCCTGAAATGTAAAACGAAGCTTGACTCTTGCTAAGAACAAGGATAACAGCAGGATGGCCATCACTTCTCGTTGTTCCAGCACACTGCCCGAGCGGTGCCAGTCCCAAGCCGCGTGGTACCCTTGTGAGGAACCCTCGTACCCTCACGCAGACTCTCTAAACCCCCTTTTAGCCTCAGCCCGTAGGCGCGGGGGCTGCGTGCCCCGCCCGAGCCCCCGGGACTCCCCTCCCGCATCCCGGCGCGGCCCGCGGGACTCACTGCGCAGCAGGACGCGGCCGATGAGGCGCTGCCCCCTCTCCAGGGCGTTGCAGTCCCAGCGGTGCCGGCGGAACTGGTACTGGCACTCGGCCGTCCAGGCGGCCACGCCGCGACCGATGGAGAGCATCGCCTCGGGGTGCCGCCGGCACAGCTGCCGCTGCCGGCTCACCAGGCCCGGCACGTTGTCGCACATCACCCGCGACGAGCCCACGGCGCCCATGTACCTGCGGGAAGGAAGGGGCAGGGCAGCACCGGGGACCCGCGGCGAGCACCGGGCACCGACTCTGGGGGAAGGAGAGTCCTCAGTGCCCCGGAGCCTTCCTCTGGCAGGTCCAGAACTGCAGCTACCTCTGCCTTTTTCGTGGAAATCCTTTACAATTAGTCACCGACACCGTGTTTTTTAATAACGTGAGCATTCAAGAGAACCCCAAGCCTCGCTACTGCAGCTCCGTGCAGTACTTTAAAAAAAATCCTTGACAAAATTTAAATTACATCATCTGTATCCAGATGTTCTCTATTAGTCCTGAAACGTTTCGAAAGGTACCTTTCATAAAACCCAAATTTCTGAAGGTGTCTTTTGAAGGGATCAAACAGAAGAAAATGTCCTCTTCTTGTATTTTCATTATTTTATACGATCATAAAATCGTTAAAGCAGTGACTTCCAAAAATATGTAGTTAAGTGGCATTTAGAAGACACCATGACAAAAAGCCATCGCAATAAATAACGTTTATATGGCTAAGGACACGGATAGTCATCTTATTGAAATATGCTCAGTCTGATAAATCAGGCTTTGATCCCGCGTCAGCCAGTGCCAAGGTTAAATGTGTTCCCCAGGTTTACAAGAAGGGGTTTAACTCCTCTCCTACACCAAAACTTTTCCCCTTGGGCTTGGTTGGGGTCCCCAGTTTGAGGGGCAGGTTTATGTTTCCAGTACGACCCGTTTTGCAGCGAGGTGCCTGAGACGCCCTACGCCGACATCACCTATCACTTGAAGCCGGGCCCTGCGCTGCCAGCAGGGCTCTCAGCCCTCTGTCCTGGCAGTTTGCAGTTCAGCGAGGAGAAATTGTGAAGGAGGGAGGGGCGGGGTAGGGCGAGGAAGAAGGAAAAAAGTTAATTAATAATAAAAAAATAGCGCTGCTGTAGCCAATTCCCAGCGCCGCCGGGGTGCGGAGGGCCGGCTGCCAGCAGCAGCGCTTCGCCCGCGCCCCTCGGGCGTATTCCCCGCCCGCCTCCCTCTCCCTCCGCGGCCCAGCCGCCCCGGGCAGCGCCGGCCGGGCGGTGCCCGCGGCCCTGGCCGGGCCGGGTTCCCCCGCACCGCTGCCGAAAGCCCCGCGTGGCCCCCGCATTTGCACTGTGCTTTTGCCGGGGAGGAGGTGGGGGAGCGAGGACGGGGTGTGGAAGGAGGTGCTGGGACCGTGTAAACCCGCTCGCTTTAAGGCCAGACTTTCTGGACCGGAGCAGCTGGCAGCAGCGAGATCCGCTTAGGCGAGACCGAGAGGGAGAGGCTTCCCACCTCCTCCCCTAATTCACAATTAATCCGACCCCACCTTCCCCAAGAGCAAATAAAAATTCCTGGAATTGCACATCTTACCACCATGAGGATGTGACTGGTGGGGTCGCCCAGACCAACACCAAAGGAAGAGACCACCAGATCCCAGAGAGAAAGTTCATGTTAGAAACGCGTCGGTCCACATCAGGTCAGTTGCGGGGGGCAGAAGAAATCCCATGGAGCAACAATGACGAGCAGGGGCAAACACACCTTGAGGACTACTTCTTACCCGTGGGTTAAGCGACCGCGGGGTTTACTGATCCCCTCCCGGGATTCCGGGGATGCCGGTCGGTGCATCGCTCTGGATTCCTCTCGATTCGCCCTGCACCAAATCCCTCAGGACACGGAGTTCAGCCCCGCTCCCATCCTTCATCTTTGCCCCGATCCAGCTCTTTCCTGCAGTCACGGCAAAACTGAGGGGCTGGTGTGGGCTGCTCTCGGACTGGGTGGGTTCTGCTTTGGTTGGTGTTTTTTTTCCTCTGAAACTCTGATGGATGAAATGATGTCAAGAGACACTGGGGGAAGAGGAGGAGGTAACACCTCTGATTAGGCAAGGAATCCCGAGAAGCCAGTTGCTTTCCAATAACCCTGCGAGCAGACAGTGAGTTCAAGCCCGCCAGCAGATGCTACAAGACCTGCTGCGGAGCTGGCGGCGGCCGCCCCGGGAGGCTGTTAAAGACCGGCAGCACTCGGCATCTCTCGGGGTTTGGCACGACGGCACTTCACGGCTCGGTACGCGCACCCGCGAACATCGAGCACGGAACGAAACTGCGATCCGGCGTGATAGGAAAAGCAGAGAACCACAGCAGTCCCGGTGTTGGGTGGACACAGCACGGCCGCCTCCCCTCGCCCCGGGCCTCGCAGAGCCGGGCCGGCTTCTCCCCGGGCACCGGCGCCGAGGCGCCTCCGCCCTGGGCGTTCCTGCCCTGCCCAGCCCCGCACCGTGGGGACCCCCGGCTCAAGGACTCCAACGGGGGGACGGGCTATGCCTCCCACCTCGGCCCTTGAATCCCGGGATGGGGTAACCCGCTGCCGCCGCGCCGCTCCCCGCCCCGAGCGGCGACCGGCGGCCCCGGTCCGGGAGGGGGGAGATGAGGCCGGGGCTGGAAGCAAACTCAAGAACAAGGGATTTAGCTACATTTTCACTTCGTGCCATCTCTGCAAGGCAAATACAGGGTAACACATATTCCAAACAACTAACCTTCATTAACAGGCTGGAGATGTCCCAGTTCCAAGACAGAAGCGAAGGCTGAAAAAAAGACGGAACGCCGTAGGTTGCTAAGTTAGTTAGGGACTACGGAGCTCGTTACTAAAAGACACCTTCAGCTGTCAACTCCAGGTGAAAATCCTGGAAGAGCAATCTAGGAAGCACCCTTTAAGAGCTGTTCCTCAGGCAGCACATTACAGCCATGACTGTAGGCAGAGCAGACATCATTCTCCTATTTCTCAGACCAACTTCTCAAGATCACAGGCATAGAACCAACACAACCACACATGTAAGCACATACCATTTCAGAAAGAAAACGGAAAAGGTAGAACTATGTGAAATTTTGAGGTGGTAACATTCACCCACTTACCAATTTAACTTGAAAGAAATACCCCAGAACCCAAACACCCCCCAGAAATCAACACCCAACACCCATCCACACTGCAGTTTCAAAAGCTTTCAACTGCAAAGACTTCGAAGTAAGAATAATTGAAGCTTGGAGCACCTTAATGCTTCTCCAGCAGTACTACTTGCCCAGAGGCTACTACAGCTCCTCTAACGCCAGCAGATCTTAAAAGCGACAGATGAGCACTCAACATCTATTTGACCAAGTATAATCAGTGTGTAAAAACACTCCAACTTTGAGCTGCTGGCCAACTTATTTCTTATGTTTACAAAACACTTTGGATCAATTAGCAGGGCAGAGAAAGAGAAACACCAGCGAGAGGATAGCAAATTCCAGCAGTAATTTAGATCTGTACAAGCAGAGGCTACAATCCTCCCTGCTACCAGCCTTCCCAGGCTTGCAGGAAAAAGCTGAACTCTTAGAATTTCTGACATACTTTTGTATTAACAGGAGCTCCTTCACCTGTGGCAACTGCACCAGTAGCTCATCAATGGTGTCCTTTTCTTCTCCATAAGTCATTTACCACATCTGCATTCCAGTTTTATTCTGTTCAGATTCCTTCTCCAAGCCCTACACTTTGTGCTGGCCCTACAGAAGTTCACCTTGTATCCATTATTTCTATTAACCACGATGCTCTTGTTATACAGAATGACAGAACAGGCGAGTTGGGAATGGGACCTAGGGAACCGCACTGGGTTTGCATGGCCAGGTTTAGGTAGAGGGTGGGGCTACAGGGGTGGCTTCTGTGAGAAGATGCCAATCAGAAGATTCCCAACTGTCTGATAGAGCCAATGCTAGCCAAGACACTGTCACTGGCCAAGGTTGAGTCCATCAGTGACGGTTCTAACACCTCTGGGACAACTATTTAATAATGTGAAAAACCCCCTCTGTACAACAGCAATTGCAGCCAAAGAGAGTGTCAGACAATGTCCTGAGCTGTGCAGACACCCAGGCCAGTGAAGAACAAGGAGAAGGTATTCCCATGCACACCATGGTGAGTCAGGCTGCCCCCCTGCAGGCAAGGGAGGTCCATGGTGGAGCAGAGATCCACCTGCAGCCCACAGAGAACCCCATGCTGGGGGTGGGGGGCGTGGGGTGAATACCTGAAGGAGACTGTGAGCCTGTGGGAAGCCTATGCTAGAGCAGACTCCTAGCAGGACTTGTGACCCTGCAGGAGACCACTCTGTTCCTGAAGGACTGCACCCCATGGAACGGCCCACATTGGAGTAGTTTGTCAAGAACTGCAGCCTGTAGCAAGGACTCACGTTGGAGAAGTTTGTGGAGGACTCTCATGAGAGGGTGTGCTGGTTCCTGATGTAACCCTGGGAGGCTGCTGGCCTTCCTTGCTGCAAGAACAGACTGGATCTAGAAAGCTATAGGTGGCTTCAACAAGTATTATGTCCACAGAGCTTCTCAAACAGTTAAGAAATCATGCTATGTGCAATACAGATAACAGTGAAGTAGCCAGACCACTGAAAGCCCAATTCTCAGCACACCTTCTGAAATCGAGCTGAGGTTTTTCAATACAATGATGAAAATAATGTAGTTAAACCTGTATTTCTACATTCAAATAAAGACTGTTTTCAAGAAAGCTGGAGGCATGGAAGGCTCATCTGAGAAAATTTATTAAGAAAAAACCTCGCCAAACCCTTAAGTAGAACACGTCTTACAGCCAGTAGCACAGCTTGAAAGAACTGTAAAATCCTTCCCCAGAGGGATCTCTTTGAGTCCCACTTCCAGGGACTATGGCTCTATATTATATGTAACTACACCATTTGGATCAGGATAAAAACTAGAAGTAATTTATCAGCTATTAAAGTTGTTAAAGTTACCCTTCACATTATTAATTTAATGTCAGTAATAACCCATTTCATATCTCACTGCTTATCAATACAGAGCCCTATTACCTGGAAACTCCTATTTCTAGAATAGGGAAATGTAAATTTTCAAATATACAATTCCCCAATGCCTCCAGAACAAAGAAATAACAGTATATATCTTCAAAAGCAGAAATCTGCAGTTCTGATACCTGTTAGACCTTCAAGGCGTTTAATTTGTACATGAAGACCCAAAGCAACATTTGTAGCACTTACTAGTAACACAGGGGCTTCATATGGGAGAGATGACCTGTAGCTTTTTCAGAACTGCTGGAACAGAGAAGGCAAATGCAAACAAACACCTATTTACCCTTAAAAGGAAGCAACAGCTTTGGGAAACACCTGAAGGGTTTCAAAGACAAAAAAAGAAAACATAAACTGCACATTTTAAGTCTTGTCCTCAACAAGGCACTTGGATGAAATAAAAGAAGAAAACCTAACCACGTGCCTAAGTCAATGGAAAATATAATTAAAAAAAAGCTCACTCTTTCTCAATTTAAGAATACATATACCCCAAACTACTCCTTATTACTTGTAATTGGCTTGTAACAGGAATAACTGTGCAATGCCTTATGACAGGCCAGGTACTCCACAAGGCAAATTTAAAGAGCAGGGCAAATCCCAAAGCACAGGAAGAGAGACACCACACACACAAACCACAGTGTATCTTGGACAGGAAAACTAGAAAAAAAAAATTCTTGAAGTTCTTCCTGATCTCCACAGGATCACCCAAAGACCTAATTTTATGAACAGTCCAAAGATTCAGAAAAGGCCATTGTATGAATAGTCATCCCTACTAGGACAAGTTAGGTATCCAATGACATTGCAAGTAGGAACCTCGCTGCATCTTTAAGCAACTAGGTATCCCAACGGATTTGGCCCCAGGTCCAATTCACTCAGTCCTCAGCACCTCAATTTGCACTACTGTAGGAAAACAAGAGCAGCAGGGCTGTGCAGCTTACCTGCTAATAGATGCAAAGCTCTTTAGCATTCTCCTGCAATCCCCTCACAGATGTGCAAATCATTGTATTCTTACTGTTCTGGGATAATGACTGCAATTTGATGAGTTGCAGGAGGCCTCTCAGCAGGGACGTTTTCATATGAAGGCTCCCTTAGGAGGTGGTTGGAGGGGGTAAGAATTTTGACAGCGTAGCTCAGGGGCCAGAAACTGAAGGAATCTCTTTCTTTGCTTCCTGCCCTATCACCACCATATTGTGACACCTTGTCAGAGAATTTGAAAGAGGTACTGCAACAACATGGAAGTGAATAAAGGATCTTGAAACTCATTGTTTAAGCCTGAGTTTGGAATCCAAGATGATGAATATAATTTTATTATTGTATGATATGGTAGGTTAAAATAATTTTTGTTAATTGGGCTCTTAATATGTCCTTCTCATGCAACACAGTTCCTGATCGATCAATTAATGAAAATACCTTAAAGTGGTTACTCCAAGACCCTGGTTTGTCGTGAGTGGTTTATGTAGTTTTGAACATTACTTGAACAGTGCACAATGCCAAGGATGCTGCTGGCACAAAGTCTATGTCTAACCCAAATGATGTTCACACGTCTGTTTGCAATTGTGACTAAGTATCAGAAAGAGGTGATCTGTGAGATAATTTAAAAGGACCAGCTTCTTCCAAATGTGTTTTGGAGGTTATCTCCTAAAGCTCAAACCTTTGACTCACTTCTGCAAAGAACATTTTATTGTAACTCTCAAATCACAAAAAAATTACCAGGAACTATCATGCATTATTTTTTTCCCACCTACATATTTTACACTGAAGGCATAATAATTTAGTTAAATACTGGTAAAAATTTTCTGGAACAGATTTTCTGTTCAAGTGCAAGAGCCCCAAGTTTAGCTTAAAAGGCCTCCATCTGACCTGATCTTTTCTTCAAACTGATGGAAAAAAATAGTTTAAATTTTTATTGTCTCAAATGTCAGGATCGACTAGTGGCAGGAAACACATCTCTTGAAATGGAAGCTGTGTTCAGTGTCCTTTGAAATGGCTTTGTTAATGCAAATAGTCACTGAAGTGGAGAAGTAAGCAGTAGAATCTTTTCAAGCGCAGAAACCTTACTAATGGTTGAAATAATTTCACTTAACTAATGCAAAAGTACATGTTGGAAACAGTCTGAACAACATGCCTGCCTACTCCCTCTCCACTGCCAACCCCCAAAAAACCTCCAACACCTTCACACAACAGAAATTCCCAAAAGACCTTAGGTGTCGAAGTTCTAGTAATACCTGTGAGCCATCCTACCACTGAGCACCCACATTTGAACTGTATTTCGAGCTGATTAGAGGAGGAGTGATGTGTATATAAAAGGTTCTTCCTTTCAAAATACGTGCCTTATTAGTTTAGGATTAATTCTAAGGTAATATGAAGAAACAGAGGACTATTTTTAAAATATTTTCTTTTCTATACTTTGTTCATGCTGATAGAATGTTCACTTCCACTTCTCCTGGTAGATGGTGGTGGTGAATACAACTTATCCCCTCTGACCCCAATTTGGGAGCAGAACAGAAAAAAAATGCCACCTTATGTTGTTTTTGCCTCTGGCCTCATCACTCTGTAGGATGTTCCCTGCATTGAAGGAGAAACCTGGGAGGAAAGGAGGTAACAATTGCAGTAACAAGGAAACAGTAAAACCCAATGCAGTTCTCTAAAACAAAAAGCAGAGAACAGCAGTAACGGTGACTGGAATAGCACCCAAGTTTTTATCTTCTCCTTACTACTTTCTAGAGGAAATATCAAAGATTAAGACAGCATTTCTGAAAACTGAGAGACCTAAAGTTTCACACACCCATTCAGGTTTACGTTTTTTCAGACTCCTTCTGTTTCATTTTGAAAGAAGAATGTCCCTTCCGAAATAGTCAGCATTTTTACAGATGTTTACTGAAGCCCGCAAAAACATAACTAGTTTGAATTCACTTATACAATTCCCTTTTTTTCCAACATAGCTGGTTGGTAAGTAGATCAAAACCAGTTATTAATGCTTCACTGTGGGATTACAAACACCTTTTTAAGTAGAGAAAGTATTAAGAAAAAATTTGTAGTGAAAGACCAGACCAAGAAAAAAACCAGCTGCTATGCCTTCTAAGTAGTCTGCATTCTTATAGCAAAGGACTGCTATAATCCTTTTAATAGAAGTGATGAAACTCTTAATAGAAGTGAGTATCCCTAAGGAAGCAGATTTCAGGCATAATTTAAATATCATAGTTCAGTGGGAAATAACTTTTTAGGTAATGTGTAACAAGCTCTCCACAGTTTTCTTGCTTGTGAAAAGAAAAAAAAAGCACATATCACTCTGCAAGAGAAAAGATCTTTATCAACATAAAACTGAATGTGATACTTAAAATATTTTAAACCCTCCCAAATCCCAAAACACTTCCACATTATAATTTTAAATACAAACGTGATATAATCAGAATTTGCTGTTGTTCACCTCTGAACAGGTAAAGGTACAAAAATGAAACTAGTAATTAGCAAGCAATAATCACAGCTTTATGCCAAAAAAAGAAAAGCAGCTTTGACAAGATTTTAGACCTACATTCTATAACAATAACAACTTACAAAATAAAACTGTAAGATACCCTTAAGTAACAGTTTTAATTTTTAATAACTTTATTTCTAGATCAAAGCAAGTACTGGATACAAATACTACAGATATGCTAAGAAACAGCACTAAACTTAACTTCAGGTTCTCTTTGCCACTAATTTAATTATAAATAAGAAAAAACCAAATCCAAGCAATGTTACCACTCCCATTTTTACTAATCTTTTTTCCAAGGTGGCTGCTTTTTCTGGAAGTTTCACTCGGTTGGGTTCATTCTTCTCTTCATGCTGGGGCAGATGGAGTTCATGTAAAAAGTGCAACAAAAAAAAAAAAGTTAGTGTGAAAGCTTCTTAAGCAGATTATAAAGTACCCAGCCCTAAGAATCTTCATGCATCTAGGATTGATATTACTTCTGTCTCTGACCTACTTCAATTAAAATAAATGTGTGTAAACCATTATCTTATCTGCTGCTCAATCATTCTGTAATATATATTAGAAAAACAAACTGTTCATTTACAAACTTAATTACTCAGGAATAAAACTCTGCTAATAGATGCTACAAAAATCCAATAACAAGACAACTGAACTCCAACTGTCAAATGTTTTAACCAGAACTTTTGTAATTTAATTACTAAAACAACTGTTTTTTAAAAAGAGAAGTTAAACACGTAACAGATTAGCCTTTCTTGAAATTAAAGGGAGAGTGGAAAGTACCTTGCAAGTGCCTGCTCAAACCCGAGTTGAGGCTGAGTGGAGCCTCATCATAAAGGGCTGCAAGGTTAGGTTTTGATTTCCAAACTCAGTTCACAATGCTTGGAAGACCATCTCATTTAATGCATTTTCAAAACTTATATGCTACAGACATGTACTGCTGGCAAAGTCTTGTAAAGACCAAGCTTAGCAAACAGTAGTGAAGACTCCAAGAGAATTTAGACAAACTTTTTATGTAAAAGGTTTAACTGTTTTACTTAGATTCACACTTTCATCATAAATGTTTGGGTGCTCTAAATTCAAAAGTGCCCCTTCATAAGTTAAGTAGCACAAAATGTTTTGTATTAAAGTCTTCATTAGTGAAATTCATACAACATGACAGGATTTTAAAAAGCAGGAATTTCATTTTTGAAGTAACTGGAAGGCTATTTCACACTTGATACAAAGACACCATGCTTCATCTTGACTGCTATAAAACCTTAAGTACAGATAAAGTCAAGTGGTACCTAACTCGGAGCTCCCCCTGCCCTTATAACTGGCTTGCATAAACAGGAGGCAAATATATACAGAATTGATTATTGCATATGGAAAAAAGGAGTAAATAGCTAATAAGTTCTTTGCCGCAGTTTCTACTTCTTGATATCTTTGGTGTTAAGTGATTTATTAGGAGAAGGTTGTTACATTACATGAAATTTACTTAAAACTACAGGGAAATTGCATTAGTAGCATTGTGTTTAAGGTCTGAGTTCCACATGGCTTCGTTCAGCAACAGATTCCTTTCTGACACTGACGCTCCATTTGCCCTATCCCAGCGGCCGTTCATTTAACCAGCCTATTACTTAAAATGACCCCATCTGACAAGAGAGTGTCACTGTGTTGGTTTGAGAAAGACTGATGTGGTGCTAACATCTAGCCTTGACCTCTCCCACTCTCTTCTTTTGTCACTCTGCAGAGTTATCTGGGATGCCTCCCATTCAATCCATAAAACCCTAGTATCGTCCTTGTGAGTCAATAATTCCAAACAAAAGATTCCTTAATTAAAAAGTAAGAGTATAAGTATTCAGTGTGGCTTCTAAGCCACAGAGGGTATCCAAGAGCACAGGGATACATTCGACTTAACTGTTTTGTGCAATAGAAAGAAAAAGGTAGACTGTGCTTTCTTTTGGAGATTCTCCACGCTGCCATGGAATATTCGAGATTATTTCTCATTCTGTCCATGAAAAGGTGGAAGGGGGAGAGGTGGATGCAATGCCCAGGCTAAAGCTAAATAGCCTGTGGCAGACCAAGGTATGAAACATTTCCCTGATGGATGTCAGACTTGAGGTTGCATCAGAAACTTGCACAGAGTATTTAACAGCCTCACTCACACACACCCACCTCCACCACCAGGTCCTTCAGTTTGCCAACTTCTTCTCCCAACTTTTTAACACTGCAAACCAAGTCTTTGCAGACTTCAATATAACACTCAGTCGGTGCCCACTGCAGTACCATCTGTTAATAATTACAGTTACTTGCCATAATTACATAATTGTATATTATAATTTAATATTCTACAGTTAATGCATCACAAAAGACAGTGCCAGAAAAAGTTTATAACTGCATTTATGCTGGGTTTTAATTGTATGATTTATGCACAACAAGCTACTACTCTCTAGCAGCCTTTGTTGGAAACTTTTGTCACCTTAACTCTATCATAGAAATAAGAAGAAAGAAATCTATCTGCTTTAATTGGTGGCTTAACTCTCTGAAATGAATTACTTTTCAAAAGTGTCCTTTAGAGAAAGAGCATCGGACAGCTCTATATAACTATATAATAACCAAGACAATTGATGTGTATTGATAGTTTTCATTTTACAAGGTAGAATAATACACTCTAAATCAATCTTCTCTTTGGTTTAATACCTTATGAGAATTTTTGAGAAAATGGTTATTCATGGTCTGCACAGGAATGATCAGCTTACTACACTCTTTATTCAACTTCTGAAGAAACTTGAGGAATTCATCTTCACTAGAAAAATAAAATGATATTTTGTTATTTGTCAAATGCTGTAACTTTTTGCAAGCCAAATATTCCTATGGATTTCCAACACTGGCTAGTGGGTTAGACATGCAGTCTAACACACAAAAAACCCCAGTACCATTTTAACAGTGAGTAGTTAAAGATTACATTTAACATCTTAGCAAGTTTTTTTTCCCCCTGTTGTTTGTTTGTCCCGTCCCATCCCGTCCCGTCCCGTCCCATCCCATCACATATTTTGAAAAGTCAACAAATCATTAAGATATCTGGAATATTCAGCTAGTAAGCCACACTGAAAACTGAAAAATTGTCACCCAAAAGCTTTTTGGAAACATTTTATTAACCTCCACTTCTAACTCTCATCAAGCAACATTTCATTACCTGCTATATGAGTAATTTTGTAATATACTATGTATAATAACTGCAACACTCTGTTTTCCTGTGCATGTATGTGTACAAATCAAAGTCTTGCAACACCAATAATAGAGACTTTATAGTCAGTTTTATGTTGGCATATCACTATTTCTGACCTGCAGCTTATGTTTTTGAGGCAGGTGTGAGGGAAAAAATCTGGTTTGTACTCTGGAGCTAGGACTGAAATGACTAGGTTTAGGGTCATTAAGTCTCCAGCACAGTGGAAGAAAATAAGAATTCAATACTCCTGGCTTAGCCTTGAATCTTGAAACATATATCTCAGAGCCTAAAATATCTGATGTTATCTATTTTGAAGAAAATTTATACTTGGTGCTCAAACATAAGTAGGAAGACAACTCTGAAAATTAGTTTGATCTGTGTCTCCAAAATGTGGAGAAAAGGGTAGAAAAATTTAACAGATTATTTTCAACATGACGTTTCTAGAGCTTCCACATGGCATTGACTCAACTTTACTGGATGTGTCAAAGAATTTTAGTTGTAAGTCATAGTACTGGCCAGAAATATTTTGCCACTGACCAGGAAGAGGGAAAGAGGGCAAGGAAGAAGATCATGCAATTGTTTTTACTGAGTGAGCTCTCAAACCCTGAAACTCCTGAGAAGTGCCTGTATCTCCAGTAGGAAAGTTTCTGGTAGCTCTAAGCCTTTTGGGTGAGTAACAGGCAGGGCCAAAACAAGAGACAATTCTAAGTTCCTACTGCACAACTTCCTGTTCTGCAGATCCATAGGATCTGAGTCAACTACTTCAGACTCCAACATTCCTCCATTTCCCAGGGCAATCTGCTATTAAACCTATATGCAACATACCACCCTACTTGCTTCTGAGGGCAAATAGGGATCCATGAAATTTGCCAAACAGTGATCTAAGGCACATGCCAAGGCAGTGCAAGTATGTAAAACAGAGATGGAGTTTAGCCCATAGAGTGTCATAGAGCACTTTCCTCCAACTCTGGCACAGGATCATTAGTGAGTAAAGATTCCACCACTGCTCAGGACATCTGTGATTTGCAACCATGCTGAAGCATTAAGACTTTAACATTTAAAACAGAAATAAATATATAGAAGAATTAATAGGTATGCTGGACATTTAAAACCAACACTGCACACGGTTTTCATGAAGATGGAGAAGTAAGAAAGCCCTTTAGTTTGTTTTTATAAAATAAATTATTATTTGTTTCAGAACAATGTAATTGAACTAAGTATTTCAGGTAAAAAAACCAAACACTAAACATCTGGAGATAGTCTGAAAGTTTCTCCCACATTACTATAGTCAAGCCATAATCACAAACATTTCCTTTTACTTAGAAAGATAAGTTTTTAGCTGGCTGGGATCAGTTATGGCACCTTCTGTGTTTCATCACAAAGGAAATTGTATTTTGGAATTCTGGAAGGATCCTCAGCAAATATAAAGTATGTCATGGGCTTGAATTAGGGAGGTGGAAAAAAGAAACATTTATTCTACTCATACCACTTCACTATACCATAGCTCTTAATAGTTCTTAAAAAACCTTCAATTTTCATAGAATTTTATACCTGTTGCAGTGACATGTTCTTGTATTTAGAAATGGAAATAATGTTTTCAAAAAATTATCACTTTAAAAAAGAATAAATGGCTGTCAAAACACCAGTGGCTAAACAGTGCAAGACACTCTGTGAGTTTATAATCAATCAGTTCAACATTTTCTACTATGTTAGTTTTTCTATGACTTAATGACTGATTCTCCTTCTCACAGAATGACTTTGAACAAGTGGAAAGTAAAATCTTTTTATAATAGCATGTAAACACAGCCTATGATTTTAGTCTCAAGGTCAGATTCCTAGAATACATGTCAGGCCATTTTCTATAAAACTATGCAATGCTTGCCATAACTGAAATGCTGTCATATTTTGTGTACTTCAACCTTTAATCAATCAATTATTTTGTTTTTGAAAACTACATATGATCTAAACCCACACTAAAGAAGGAATTAGATATGTCACTAGCATATGAGACTGCACCAGATATCATGTGGGTATTTTACTGTATTTGGCCACACAGGGTGAATGGATAATTTTTAGTATTTCTCCACTTATTCCTTCTGTTCAAGTTTTTAAACTGCTCTGCTTCAATGTATATACTAAATAGTACTATGGAACAACCTGTAAAAACACACATTTTAACATAAAAGTGTATAAAGCTCAAATTGGGCAAAGTCCCCTTAAACTGTAGCTAATTTTCCCTTGCTGAAGAGCCAACATCCATTTCCAAAGGCACCTAACAGATTCTTGGCCTACCACCTCAGCTCAGCAGCAAAGTCTCTATTTTAAGAGAAATGGCTCAGATGCTTGTAAAGTATTTGTGGTGTATCCATTTCATACTGGTTTGTACTCTCTTGCATGCTGAAACTTCAGTCCTTCAGTCTTGCAGCACATGCACAAGTTTGCACCAAGATTCTTTTCTGACAGTACACACTTGTTTTGATGGAGAATTACAGAATCATAGAACAGTTTAGGTTAGAAGGGACCTTAGACATCATCTAGTTCCAATCCCTCTGCCACGTGCAGGGACACATTTCACTAGACCAGGTTGCTGAAAGTCCCATCCAACCTGGCCTTGAACACTTCCAGGAATCAGACACCAACAGCTTTTCTGGGCAACTTACTCTAATATCTCACCACCCTCACAGTAGAGAATTTCTTCCTTGCATCTCATCTAAACCTGTCCTCCATCAGTTTGAAGCCATTCCCCTTTGTCCTATCACTACACACCATTGTAAAAACTCCTTCCTCAGCTCTCTGGTAGGCCCCTTTTAGTTCTCTCTAAGGTCTCCCCACAGCCCTCTCTCTTCCAGGCTGAAAACCCCCAACTCCCTCAAGCATGTCTTCATAGAACTGGTGCTCCAGCCCTCTTGGTCATTTTTATGGCCCTCCTCTAAACGCCCTCCAGGTTGATGTGCACCTTGTGCTGGGGGCCTTGGAGCTGGATAGAGTACTCCAGGTGGATTGTCGTGAGAGCAGAGCAGACAGGGAGAACCCCCCCTCTCGACCTGCCAGCCACTCCTCTTTTGATGCAGCCCAGGATACAGCTGGCCTTTTGGGCTGCAAGGGCACATTGCTGGGTCATGTTGTGCTTCCAAGAATTGGATTTGATGATCCTTGTGGGTTCCTTCCAACTCAGGATATTCTGTTTCTATGAGTCTCATCAACCAAGACTCCCAAGTCCTTCTCCTCAGGGCTGCTCTCAATCCTTTCTCTGTCCAGCCTGTACTTGTGCCTGGGATTGCTCCAACCCAGGACCTTGCACTCGGCCTTGCTGAACTTCGTGCACCCACCACTCAAGCCCATCAAGGTCCATCTGGATGGTATCCCTTCCCTCCGGCACACCAGAGCATGGTGTCATTGGCACACATACTGAGTGTGCACTCAGTCCCAGTCTCCATGTCACCAGCAAAGATGTTAAATAACACCAGTCCCAATACCAACCCCTGAGGAGTGTCACTTGTTACTAGTCTTCATTTGGACATTGAGCCATTGACCACAACCCTTTGAATGTGAATATCCAGCCAATTCCTTATCCCTGAGTGGTCTATTTGTCAAATGAAATCACCTCACAGACCAGAAGCAACATCAAAGTCCCTGTATCAGGACATGAACTCCCTGCTCTTCCAGCCCACCTCAGTCTTTCAAAAGCTTCCTCAAATGCCTTGCATGTCCTCCCATGTCCTACAGCTCAACCTTGGCATTGTGCTGCAAAGCCTGTTTTTCATGAACATATGTCCCGGTAGTTGATAAAGACACCAGCATAGTACCAGCACCAGGAGTAATCAGTGTACGTAAGAATGATAGGTTGGCAGTGGAGTACATACTCGACAGTCTCATGTAACTGGGGCACTAAAGACAACACTATGGTAGGATCACATCATGACATGACTGCTAATGCACAGTGTCAGTGCCATTCAGCTGTCTCCAAAGCATGGAGACGTGTACAGATTGAATTTGAACCCAATGAACAACATATCTAACAAGAACTCTAGCCTCATAGCTCTCAAATAATACCGACAGCTCTCCCCAGTAGTTTGGAGAGGGACGGAATAACTATGAGAGTAGCAGCACAGCTGTCAGGTCACTAGTCAAAAGGGAGATACATACACTTTAAAGAGGAACTGAATCCTTACTATCTAATCCTATTTTCAATAGCTATTCTTCTGTAAGTTTGGGAAGTAACATGAGGAAAGGTATGAGCATGGACTTTAAATTGAAGTCTATGTGTGTCTTCCAGAAAAAAAAAAAAGTACTTACACATAAAGGATAAGAGATTTAAGAAATCTTAAAGACTCCTTTGTACTTACTATATCCTTAATTTTTCTTTTTGTGCCAGATGTGGAGTGCTCTAGCAGTGCTTAGGGAACTGATGAAGTTTAATAAGGTTGCCGAGAAACACACCTCTCAGCTCAGGCCTGGCTTCCACAGTACTGCACAAGACTATACTAATAGCATGAGAGGTGTTGCTGAGCTGATGCTTAAATACTACAATAGGAAAAAATATCAGGTAGAAATGGAAATTTGAAGGAGCAACACTTTCTTAAAAATGTTTCCTTAGAAACCTACTGATACATATAATCTATGATAAGGAAAAAAACTTCTAAAGTGCTTGATTTGTAAGATAAAAAAAAGAGGTATTTTAGAATCCAGTTAAAACTGCTTCCAGCGGAAGAGGAAAACAATTTAAAAAATCCAGAATCTACACAGAAGTAGCATTTATGATTTAAGATATACATATACAAGATACTAGTTTGTGAGTCGAAAATTAAAGGCCTATGCAGAAATTATATGCATCTCTCCCTCCCACACATTTTTTATTGCATCTTACAATCCGACAGATTTGATTGCAAGACTAACAGGGACTACCTTGTCTATGCTTCCCACCTTCTTTGTACAAAACACACCTACCAGCAGCTCTCATAATCCACTAACTTGTATATTCTCATGAATGTTATGCATGGGATAAGGTGTGAGAGAATTTTACCTTTGAGCCATAGAAAATAATGCAGTCACCTTAAGTAGTTAATATTTCACTTCCATTTCCTTAGATATACAGTTAATACCTCAATTCCAGCTTCATAATTTCAGAGATGTCATCAATTTTTTTTTCTTCCACTTGCAGCTCATTAATAGCATCTAGGAGTTTCTGTTGATCTCCAGGATTTGTAATGCCAATCTAAATTTAAAAAGTAATTCCAAATATTATTTACTTTTAAACTTACTAGACATAACAGTACAGGACCATTTATTGCACGAGCTTCTAATTATTAAGAGTCAAAAGAAGTTGTTTTTAAGTTACTGCAATCAACTACAGTGTATGTAAGAGACAAAGGAAAAAATAAACCCATAGAAAATATTCAATGATGCAGAACAAAATTACAAGAGATGAAGAACTGCCAAACTGAAATTAAACAGGATGCTCAGAAAATCTGTTTAGGGTTTATTAAAAACAAAAAATCAATAGCAGTTTGCTTAAGTACCTCTGTGTTGTTAGGATGTTAGGCTTATCTACTTAGAATTATCTGAGTCATCTCTGACAAGAAGATAACAAATTATGATGGTGACACGGTATTATCTTAAAAAGAAAGAGTGGAAACTATCAAATCAGCATCAAATGGAGAATTTTACAGGAAGAGGTCTTTTTTTAAGTGAAGAAAAGCACAATTTTCTTCAAAAGATAAATAAACACTATGTAACTGAGATTCTCCAAGTGATGTCTGGAACAGAAAGTACTGGCAGCTGTGCTGTCCATCAAGTATCTCAGATTAAATTTTAAGTCATATTTAAATCCTAGGCTGAGAGTTATCTTGCAGAACACCTAAAGAAAAAAATAGTTCATTTCTTATAAGGAAAATGCTTCTGTGGTACATTCAATATTTTCCATGCTCATCTGACAGGCTGCTGCGCAAAGCAGAACTTCTGGTGTTAGCAGCCCTCAGATGCTCCTCCACACAAGTGAAAAACCTTAAAAACCTTCATGTCAGCTCCAAGTATGACTTTGTTCCTAATGTGTCAGCTGAGTACCTGACTTAACAACAGTAGACCACTCTGGAATTTGAGACTGCAAGGATCCCAGAGTCTCCAAAGCTAGGCTACATAGGACCCTCACTGATATTCTGAGGACTTGAAGTTACCTTCTGCAGCCTCAGAAATCTGTAAGATGTTAGTGTTTGCAGTCTCCCAGGTTTCTGTCAGAAAGAATTTTGAATGAACAACTGATAACACTCAGATCAAAACTCTAGGGAAGAGATGGTGCCTAGGGAAACGCTTGCTTTTTTCTGAGACTATAGTTTCTGACACCCAGCGTTAACTGTGACTGCATAAAACTGTCCTTCAGGTTCTCCACCAATTACATGTAACAAATAACTATGGGCTCACAAGAGTGCCTATAAACACTTCAAAACCACATTAAGTTTATAGACAAGTAAGTTCTTCAGTAATGCAAAATCTCTATAAGATTAATTGGGAATTTAACTACAGGTGTCATGAACTTTTGAGTTTCTAATGGGTTTCCACGGGTACCTGAATAAATTGTACTGAAGTCTTTTTACTAAATATCACTAGCAGCCTTAAAATAAAAAGATCTGAGTTTCCTAGAAATAATTTGGTTCATTTATGTTGAGCTGTAAGTTTGCTCAATTCATTAGTTCTCAGGTTTGCCTTGTGGAGCCCTATCTGATACAAACTAATATTTTCAAAAGGCTTACAAAGCATTTGTTGGGGGAAGCAGTCTTTTCATCATTAATAAGTAAGCTGACTTACACAATAGCAGTTATTCTTGAGTATGAAAACTATCTTGCTTAAAGCAGAAACTATAGTGAAGATTGCCTTTGCTTTTGACTCCACCTTCTCATACCCGAAACCAGCAAATCAGGATGCAGCTTTCTGACCAGCATATCAGGAAGCAATACTTTGCTCCCCTATAAATAAAACATCATTTTGTTCTTCTGTAAATGGATCACTGACTGAGCACCACCGCACCTTGAAAAGACGCTTCAGGAAGTAAAGAATGTGATACATGTCACCATAGATAAAACCTTCAACCACCACAGTAATTCCGCATTTAGAGGTAAAAGGTGTAGAACTTAGATACAGGAAGTTGACAGACCAGCCCAAATCATTTCCCAATTTTTAGACCATCTCTGCAGAACATGAGGGTGACCCAGAATCTGATTGTTCATGCAATAATCAATGAATGGAACAACCACAGTGTGATAAGCCCTTCTTCACGGATAAGTGAATTAAGTTGGTGTTGGTTCAATTGCACTCTGTAGTACAAATTATGCAAATATTATTGTGAAGTGGCCATGTTTAAGAATGTACATATGCTGTACAAGAACTTCTTATATCTGTAAAACAGACTATGCACACTCTCAATTTTAGCCATGTCAACTCTAAGAACATGTATTTCATTCTTTACTTAAATACATACAAAGTAGCCCCTCAAAATTCAAGCCCCAAGCTCACACTCCAGCATGAAAATGACAAGAGATGAATAAGATTGCCTCCACACACAAAAGATGATATACCGTGCAGTGAAGCTATGCATGAACTCTTACATCCTTGCCACCTTGCCCAAGTGGCCACTGATTTTAATAACCTGACATTTCTGTCAAATATTAAATGTTTTTTTCAGGGAATAGGGGCCAGAGGAATGAGTCCTGGAACTGTGATATGGAAGCACAAAGACCAGATAATTATCTATGTAGTTAAATATCTGGATTATATTTTGAATTTTGATGTGTCAACTTTTCATTATACATTCTCAAATCCCAAACAGGATGCCAGTTTCTCTTATTCTAAACAAAATAAAATGTGAGAAAGAGACCTTTTTAGTCCTAAATGCATCCAGAAGTAAAATTACTTCTGTTGCTATCTTATGAGAGAAATGCATAAAAACCCAAAAAGTGAGTGTCATGAGTAGTGCAGGCAAAAATCTCCAAATGTTGGATAGACACGTCCCAGTATATTGAACAGATTTGTCTCAGAATGGAACAGTTTATAAGCTTAAGGAATGCAAGGATTTCAGCTTGAAAGACTCATTGTTTAGGCTCTGTTGTAGAATACAGATAAAGATATTTACAGAGAAAATATCTTTCTGATATTGTTTGATGGAGGAAAGCATATCACATTAATGACAGGAGTTCTCCCCAGTTCACTGGATATAAAGCAGCTTGGTTCAGAGGCATCCATCAGACGGCATCATTAATCTCTGTAGTAATAAGATCCAGGCTCTTTAAAATAGCTAGCTGTTAGCTGAAAGCCTGCCATCACAGTAAAAACTTTCAACTCTGTAGTTACAAGGAAACAGATTAGATTTGTTCTATCAGCAGCACAGGGAGAAACTGTTAGCAGAGCTCTAAAACTAGACTGCATAAGGAAATTAGGACAACTTATGAAGTGCTAATTAGCCAGGAGTGTTACATTGTTTTTTAACTTCTCAATTGAAGACTTACTAATTAATTTATGTCCATGCACAAAGCATGACTTATATTCCAGGAACTGTTTCCTACTGTTGCAAAGTTAAAAGACAAAGCAATTCAATTCTTAAGATATTATCTTCCTGTGTAGAAGCAGCTGATCCACATTTGTTCAAAGCTTTGTTTGGTTTTGTAATAGGGAGCCTCAAACATGTTAGAACACTGAAACAGAAGCTATCATTTTGAGTGAAATTACACCTCTTTGGAGAAGGAACCATAAAACTTAGCCACTTACTGAAGTACAATTCTCTCCCCCTCCCCCAAAGTCCCCTGGACAAAAACAAGCAATGACTACAACACCAAAGCAGGCTATCAGTA